>OX439131.1:33394929-33977429 GCA_949318235.1 Ecdyonurus torrentis | reverse complement strand
TAAAGGTTGGATTATATGCTTTGTGATTTACACTGAAGACCAAATCTCATGTTTTTATGTACTTCGATGTGTTACTGTATTGTAAGGATTATTATTTGTATCTGCAGTACAGTACAGAAGCACTTCATGTAATTATTGTAGAAATCGTTCAAGATGTGTCAAAATTGTTGTAAGTTTTGAATATAATAATAATAATAATAATAATAATAACTTTATTAAGGCGTTGTGAGGGCATGACAGCCCTATTTTACAAAACCTTGACCACAATAGTAATATACAATTTTTAACATAAACATATATAATTTTTAGCGTTGCGTTTACATCTTCAATAATTCATAATATACAAGTGAGATTAATTTTATTTAACAAAAAACAAACAAAAAATTTTTAATAATATAATTAGCTGTAAATATAAGATTTAAGTGTAACATTATCAAATTATTGTAATTATATTTATTTATTTTTTTCCAAGAGAATAAAAAGAGATTCGTTATATATATGTTTATTTCTCGTGAGAATGAGATCTTACTAGAGAAAGTATATTATACTATATATTAAAATTAATCAATATGTAAACAGAAATGGTTTTAAAAAAAAAACGTAATTAATTTAATAATGAAACTACAGTTTAAAATAAGAAATAATAGTATAATATACAATGACAGAAATCTAGTTAGAAAAAAAAAATACGACGGACCATTTAGGTATTAAAGTGACTAATAATACTTAGTATTTGGCTTGAAAATATTTCTTTAAAGAATCTCTTTCTATGTATGATTTAAATATATTTACTGAGGGGTTAACACGTATTTTTTTTGGTAGTATGTTCCATAGTCTGTAGCTTTGAACTTTAAACGAATATTCAGGAGCATCACGACCAACAAAAGGAGCTTGCAATGAGAAATTATCAGATCTTGTATTTCTCTCGCTAACATTTGTGATTGGTGTAGCAAGATGTTGGAGATAAGACGGCATATATCCATGGAGAATTTTATGGACCACGCATAATTTATGCAAATCGCGTCTTTCTCTAACTTTAAGCATAAGAATTTTACTATAATAGCCAGTAACATGCTCATTTTTTTTAATATTAAAAATATATCTTATAGCTTTGTTTTGCGCTCGTTGTAACCTGTTTAATTGATATTCACTCAAATTGCAATAAATATAGTCGCTTTGATCAATGAGTGGTAATATAAGAGTTTTAACCAATCTGACCCGCGTTTCAACCGGTGTTGCCGCACGAAAGTTATATAATTGTTGCAATTTAAAGTGAACTTTTTGACATACAGCGGACACTTGTTTTGACCAATTTAAATTACTATCCATAAACAAACCTATACAGCCGAAGCTTCAAAATACTATTTTTCTGATATAATATCAGTGGTATATGATACATAAACTATATTTACTAACATTTTTATAAGCAAAGTTTATTAATTAAAATATGATCAAATCTCTCTCTCTCTCTCTCTCCCTCACTTCAGCACATTGGCGTTAATGACAATATAATACTATCAAAAACCTCAGTAAATAGTAGTAAATGAATATAAGTAGATATTGTTTGTTATAAATGAGCAATTCTCTTAATTGTTACATGTTTATATTATTAATTAGTTTAAAAAATTAAATAGCGTATATGATTAAAAATAAATATAAAAATATTATATAAATAAACAATTTATTATGATAACATATTTGATCACCGATTCATATATAAATTTAATTTTGTAGACTTTTATTTGTTTATTTTTTTAATTCAGGTAAAAAGTAAATTAAAAATTATTTTGTAAACAAATACAGTATAGTATTACGATAAACATAATATGATATTTACATTAAATATTTACTTATACTATATTATTATGTGCCTTTTTTTTTTTAGATTTATTTGCACTTTAAAATAAATCAAACATAAATGTTAATAATGTATGATTTTGAATTTGTTTTGACATTTTGCAACGAAAAATCTATATCCGTAATAATTACGTCTTATTATGCAATCCATTAAATTTCATTTTATTTAAATTGAAAAAACTACCCACTTCATAAGAGGAGCCTCTTATGTGTTACACAGTTTCAATTTAAATAAAAATCTATACTAAACACTGTTTTGTGCCATATTTTCAACATTGTTCTTATATAGAAATTAGAAATAGTATGAGCTTATTACTTAAATCAACTCATTTATTGATTTCCTTACGACAAGTTACAATGATGTTCGTATAGACCCTGTTTTCTCCTACGAAAATGACGATCAACTTTGGTTAATCAAATGTAATACGTGTTTTTTTTAGAAAAAAACAAACAGACTTTATGAACAAGAATAAATACAATTTTAGACAACATAATATAATATTGATGCACGCACATATAACAAAACATCCAGTAACTTCATGTTATATCATTTAGAAATTGCTATAAACAAATTGATTTTTAAATATTATAAAATAAAATATATAGCCGTGGACTCTGACTCGAAGGCCAAGATTTTAATAAATTTAAATCCTAAAATGAATCTTTCGTTGAAAGTACATAAAATATGAAAACTAAATAAATTATTATATAATAATTATAGTATATTATATATTATATAAAGTGAATGATATGCTTCATTTTTGGATTAAGGGAGTAGAAGAGGGGTTCGCCGGCCATTAGACTCAAACTTTTCTCGTCAAAAAGATCTGAAATTTTGCACTATGATACTTCGGCTTGAGACAATTTCAAATATATAAAAAATTTGGGGGGTCACCGTGCAAATTAATGTTCTATGATTTTTTGAAATTTTAAGCCCGTAAGGCCCAATGTTAATTTCAATAATTTTTTCATTTTTTTTCAAGACGGTCAAACATCATGAAATCTTTATCACGGCTAGGTTTGACCCTTAGCTACACAATGACACCAAATTTAGACCCCAAACACTTCTAGTTTTTGAGATAATAGGTTGGTACCCTACTCCCTTAAACTATAAACCATAAACACACACGGCACACACAGTATATATATATATATATATATATATATATATATATATATATATATATATATATATATATATATATATATATATATATATATATAGTGTGTGTGTGTATGTGTGTATGCAGACACATAAACACACTCAGACACGCTTCCCCAAACAGTACAGATTGACAGAGTTGGCTTAAATGGAAGGATGTATGCCTGATTTTGCTCCTAATTACGCCATGAATCATTTATAATCAGAATTACCAGTAAAAAAAACACACACATCATTACAAAAAAATATGTTTTAGTTGGATACTGACAGAGCAGCTGAGTTTATAAGTTTAAGTTTTATGTTTTGTTTTTTCCAATTTTTTGAAAAAAAAAAGTGGAATTCATTTAAAGTATACAAATTTTTACGGAACATGAATTATTAATTATTTCTGATTTAATTGTACTGAAACACAAAGAAATGTCTTTATTTTTGTTTACAGAAAAAAAAAAAAACAATCATTACACATGCTATACGGAAAGCGTAATGTACATATTCATTGAAAATGTTCTCATACAAACTATACTATGTATGTTACTACTTATGTATACGGCTTTCGCAAGATTTTGCATGTATAATTAATGGTAAGCTATTTACCACTTGGCGTATTACAATTTACCATGTATTTCATTTCTAACCTACATAATTTGAATCTCTTTCTAAGAAATGCATTTAACTGTATATTTATTTCTACAGTATTATTCATATTTTTTATTATATTAAATTATGATAGTATAAACAGCATGAATTGTTGCTGTTGTGAAATGTTTGTTCAACTATTGTACTCTACCAGTACAACTATTAGAATAAACTATAACTACAAAAGACAGCATACCTGGTTTATTATGCACAATGCAGATGGAGTTTTTTTTACTTGTTAAAATTTAGAATAATTTTGTACAAATGTCAACTATATAACTTAACTAAACTTAACGTGCTGATAAGTATATATACTCACGATAAAAAAATAAAAATACAATAAAGTACTTTGATATATTTTTTAATGATGAAGATTTAAATTGTCAACTTATATGATAATGCTCCTACGAGACTCTCTATTTTTATGATACTGTTTAGTTCAAAAGTTCAAAGTATACTTGGACTTATTTCAATTTTATCGTATGCAAAGAAATCTTTGATAATAAAATCTTTAAAATTAGTTTCAGTTACTTTTAGTCTATTGAACTGTACCGTATCGATACTATTACATACTGTAGAATGAGTTCTTAATCTTTAAATAATAATTTATTTCAATTGAATCGATAACTACAGTTAATATTAAAGGTATTACTCAAGTATAGAAAATTATATTTACTAAATTGTGCAACGAATTCAATTTAAATGTCACTGACAGAGAAATACCTTTTATGAAAAACATAAAATGTAGAAACAAATAAACAAGGTAAAGAAAATGTAATACAGAGTTATGCATACATTATACAGATTTTGTAACATTTGCAATTAAAGAATGAATAGTAAAGCATAATGTACTACAAACTATAATTATTGCATATTGAGATATTATAATTATATATATAATATATATATATATATATATATATATATATATATATATATATATATTATATCAAAACTGTTTAAAATGGCACTTTTATAAATCGCACATGAGATATCAATACAAGGAATCTGGAAATTAAAATCCTTATCATACTGTACGATTAAATTTGTAAATCTTTCTTAAAAATATAATAAGCTAAGTGATGTAGATAAATGAGCTTTTTAAATTATCAACTTTTTTTCTTTTAAAATTTGTACACAACTTTAACTCTTCCCCTGGGTTTGCTAGCTTACAATGATTTTTTTTTTCTTATCTTGAAAAGTCTCTCTTGTATTTTTTGTCGCAGCTTGAAACATTTCTCTGCAAATCATTCATTCTGCCTTCACGTTTCTTACCAAAAGCTTTCTATCTCATTTGCCTAAACACTCACGGACTTATTAGCTGAACTTTGCTCAAGTTTTTTTATGCTTCATATAACAGCAATCATACAATTTACTTGCTTTTTTGCGTACGCCAGAAAATGTATTATCGTGTTCTTTTTTTTTTTTTTTTTTTTTTTTTTTTTTTTTTAGTTATTAACACATGTTTTTTACTTTCAAAATAAAGAAACATTTTGAACAAGCACTTAAAATCTAAAAAAAAAAAAAAAAAAAAAAAAAATCAAGAACCAACGTAAGAAAAAAAGTTTTGCGTAATGGATATTATATGGGCATCCAATTAAAAAAAAATCGTCACTAGATTTTTTTTCACTATATTTCCTTTATCAAAAAAAATAGCGTTTTCCTAATGATGCCTGTGATCTGTGATCATTTCATTTGTTGTAGATTGTATATAAACAAAAAGTCACTGAGATAGGCCAATTATGTTAGAATGTTAGGTACTTTGAAATCAGCAGACATGACAGATTCGAATGTGATGTATAATAATATATCATTATCATTGAATTCTGCTTCTATATACATTGATTATCATTTCATCGAATCCATAGACATCAAATTTACTATGTATATACACATGAAATCAAACTAACGCAAATAAACTTGTAAATTGCAGTAATATTTTAATATATAATTTTTCTGTTAAAATACTGTATAACAAAGCCAAATTTTAATATTATGAATGAGAAAACATTCATATTAATATCTAGAAATTAATATCTAAGACTCGCAAATAGTCTATTTTGATTTCATAATAATACTGTAGTTTCTAATATATTTTTATACGATCCTGTATTTAAATGACTACCTGACATAAGATCCGCGGACAAAAGTTCCTCGGATAAAATACCCTATATACCCTATAAAAGCCTTATATGCACATAGGACGCACAAAGTACTCAAGGTAAGTTCTTTTGTTCACGGACTTTCTATCTGTTTACAATATAGAATGTTTACTAACTCAAAATTTAAAGAAATATAATATTACTGTATATTGTATATTAATAAACATACTGCTTTGAAATTTTAGATACTATAATAATATTAAGCATTGCTAATAGTATGACAAATATCATTGAATGTTTTGTGGCTGCCATGTTTTTGTATAACTTAAATTTTGTTTGCTCTCTCTGAAATACTGCAATATATATATACTTCAAAAATAAATCTATAAAGTTCCAAGTCTATTTTTATAGTAAAAGAACTAGAAGACACAACGACAAGGTGTTGTGCTTTTTTGTGTTTCAAAAGTTCTCATGAAAGAGAAAAAAAAGCTTGTAAGTTTGATCCATCTGTTGGGTTCCCTGCACCTGCACGGAATACAGCTTGATTGAAAGATCGCGTAGTCAACATGGAGCGTGCAACGTTAGAGGTTTTCTCCCCATATTGAGAAACATTTTGATCTACAACACGCCTTTCTAACAATATAAAATAACGTCAAAACTTTATGTCAGTGTTTTCTTTTACTTTCAACTGCATATTTAACTACAGTATATTATAGAAAACCCACAGTGGATATTATTTATTATTTCTATATACTAACAAAGACGAAAATGTAAATAATTTATTAGAGAATGAATTAGGAATGTTAGTAATGAAATATGACATTCTTAACATTAATTTAGAGACTTTCAAACAGGAATGTATTAATTAATCAAAGAGTTAATATTGCAAACTATGCAATATATTTTATCGAGTAGGTGAAAAAACACAAAGAGAGAGAGAGAGAGAGAGAAAGAGAGAGAGAGAGAGAGAGAGAGGGATATATCTACATCATTCATCACTTTCATAGTAAGTTTGGAAATAAACAAACTACATAATAGATTTGTAAAATGTATAAATTTTATTCACTATATTTCCCTCTACTATAATAATATAATTGTGTCTTTTCCTACGTGCTTGAGATAAAATGAGGGTTCCCGCCCCCTCCCCCAACCCCAATAGAGATGCATTTGTAAAGATCTTTCGTACGTGAGCATTAAACAGTCATTTTAACATCGATTCATTTTGCTGACTTGGTTTTCCGCAATTTTACATTTCATAGAATAAAATAAAATGTCCAAAATTTAGATATAGAATGAATAACGATTGAATTTTTTTTCAATAAACGTATATTGTAAATTTTTATTATTTTATAAAGCTCTATGATTTAATAGCCTTTAGGATCTTTTGCTCTCTCTCTCTCTCTCTCTCTCTCTCTCTCTCTCTCTCTCTCTCTCTCTCTCTCTCTTTTAAGTTTTATGAATAAGCAAAAATATTTAACTTTTTATAAGAAAAAGGTTGAAAGCTTTCTACAATGAAAATGCTTCCAGTTATTTCTGAGTGATTAATTAACACACAGACTTTCTTTGTGAATGACAACAAAAAGTGTTTAAAGATGAGCTCTTTGACAATTTGGGTAATGTATCAAATAAACAGCTGTTTAATAACATGTATAAAGTTTTTCCAAAGAGAGATTAAAAGTTTCCTTCTTTGAAAACGTAAACATTATTTATAATTTGATTTAACAGAATGATGCATAATATTTTGACTTAATATTAATGAACTATAGCTAACAGATATTTTACATTAACTAATTAGCCTAGAGAACAATGTGTAATCAAATTTCTTTTGTTCTGTTAATTTTTAATTAGGTTATATAATTAAATGATTATTTTTTTATATGTTATTTAAGTGTTTAATTAGATTTCTTTGATATGGGTTAAAAGTATTGTCTTATTTTCATGTTTACTGTCATATAATAAACAAAAGTGGGTATTTGTGATGTTGCAAATGAATTATTTAGCATTATAATATTATTTAAAATTGCATTTGTTTTCAGCGATCATAGATATGATATTGTAGACAATGTAACAAATAAAAATGAATAACTTGCACTTTAATAATAATAATAATTGATGATTTTTATTGAGAGACCAGAAAAGGTATACACCCACTTACATGGTCCTCTGACATATTTGAACATAATTATCTTGTCAGAGTTTTGTAATAAAATAAAGATTAAACATACAGTATAATATTAAATTATTAATACATTAGATCAAGCCATTAATACTCAGTATTTAATTACAAAAATTATCCAAATATACATAAATGGCTATAAAACTCTTTGTGCATATCATATTAAATTGGTTATTTACTTTATCACAATCAAAATTAACAAAAATTGAATTTAATGTTGCATTTCAGTCTATAGTAGCACAAGTTTTTTTTTCCGTGCGGTACAACACTGTAGTATCATACTTGTGAAAATTAAATGAAATTAAAATGTAATTTGCATAAAAAATATATATATTTTAAATTCGAATAAACATTCACATAATGCATACATAAATTGTAAGTTATGTCACGCACTGACGATGCTATTACTTACAGTGGCAATATACAATTCTACGTTCAGGTAGAAAAATTGTACATTTTCGTGTTTCTTTCTCGTTACGTCTCATCCTGGTACTTCAGAATGAGACTTCAAATAAAATGTACATGTATATATATACCTATATACAGTACACATAAGCTTGAGTAAAGAATTCTCTCTAGTTACCTTTTTTTTTTTTTTTTTTTTGTAAGTGTACGTAAAGTATACTTAAACCATCATCATTAAACTTTATATAGAACAAAATAAAACGACATTTCATTGTAAAAACAAAAGTAAAAATGTAAAATCCTCTCTCTATCTCTGTCTCTCTTTTACATTTCAGTTTTAATCTAAAAAAATCTGCATGGTTATTGAACATAAAGAAGCACAATGAGATATTTTTTTAACTGTATAACATAACTCAGATCATTGAGTGTGTTTTATATTATCAAAAATAATAAAAAATACCCATATATATATATATATATATATATATATATATATATATATATATATATATATATATATATATATATATATATATATATATATATATATATTATATAATAATATAAGGTTATATTAGTAACACATCATAATTTTATAGTTCTAAACAAATGGGAATGTAAGTAGGCAACTTTATTTTTATTGCATAGTTTAACTTTCCTATCTAATGAATATATTAAATACAGTATATAAACAAAAAAAAATGCATTGAATGCATATTTTATGGATCACATACATATTTCCTGCATTAATTTTAATTTGAGGCAACGTTATGCAGAAAATATGTAAAAAGTAAAATAAAAAATGCATTCTATGCATTATATTTTTTAGAGTGTGTATCAGTATAATTGTATAAACAGTATATATAATATCAAAAGGATAAAAAATCTATAAATAATAAATTGAATATGAAAAATGAGTTTGATTTGATTTTTCACTGTGGCTATGTGCTGTGATTGACTGCAATATCTTTGACTGGCATGTCTTTGTTGACGGACTGAATGTGCAAAACATGAACAGCCTTTGCTCTCTATATGAGGGGGCTATAATAATGAGAAAACTCTACGAGTAAAGCTATAAATATCGTGTTAGATTAATGATATCATCAGTCAAAATGGGTTTATTGAACTGTTCTTTCCTTCCATGTCAATAAAACCATTCTCGCACTTCAAATCTATATCTGAAAACTCATATTATTAAGGAGATGTGTAAATAATATTTAAGTATCAAAAAATTCATCTTCTTTATTATTATTATTACTACTTTCAATTATTACAGAGATACAATTCAATATATATATATATATATATATATATATATATATATATATATATATATATATATATATATATATATATATATATATATATATATATATATATATATATATATATATTCATGGAACAAAAATAATGACAGAACTGTTTTATTATTATTAAAGAAAAAAAAATTTTATTGTTAGCAAAAACAAATAAAATCTGTTGAAATATTGCAAATTAAAATAGAGTTTTTGTAAAAATAATAATAATAGCTTTTTTATGGTTTTATTCAAATATTTTTAAATTTATTTAAATTATGTTTTTTATATATAATTCTCTTTGTGGTATTATTTTAAAATAAATATTTATATAAAAATTATTTTTAAGTGATAAAAAAAAATGTTCTATTCATGATCAAAGGGAGTTTATTTTTTATTTTTTAGTGAAATTCCATTAAAAAATAAACTCTCTCTCTCTCTCTTTCTAGCCGAGTGTGGTATACATACCGTAACCAATTTTTAATTAAGAAAATATGCCACTCTCACTATGGAATTTCCATTGTATGGCAATAAAGTCACAAAATAAGACAGTTGCACCAAGACTACACCAAATTTTACAAATCTTACGTGAATTGACAAATATTATATCAAGTTTTGTAAAGAACAAAGTCTTGGTTTACAGTACAAATTAATGCATTTTGAATTACATCATTATTGGCATTAAAAGGTTTATTTCTATTATTTTATTCAAATTTTGTTGTTGAAAATGAGAAACAATAATACAATAGGTCATAAATATTCCAGGCTTCCAACATTAACATATAAATTAATTCATTTCCACGCATGCTCATGTTTTTAGATTATTAGTTATTAATATAGAATAATATCCGGAGTATACCAGGCTGCACAGTTTTTAAAGTATTTTTTATGTGTATACGTAGTACATACATTTTATGTATGTTGTGTAATTTACTTAAATTATTCAGAAAAAAACAAAAAAAACAGCTGCTTATTATTTGCTCTTTAGCTAATTTATAAACGTAGTTTTTTTGTGTTAACAATCCAATGTTTAAATCTATAAAAATACTGAAGAAGTATTTTTTATTGTTTTAGACGTTAAGTTTTTTTTTTTTTTTTTTTTTTTTTTTTTTTTTTTTTTTCTGTCATGAAATATGTAATATACAAGTTCTATGAATGAGTTTATATAAAGATAGAATTCTTGTTTTATTATAAATACAATTTCAGCGCCCACATTCAGGTTGAGGTGAGGAAAGGGACGAGTGGTGGTGAAGTGCCACACCTACTTCATCGATCATTTCAAGTGGTGGGATGAGAGAGAGAGAGAGAGAGAGAAAGAGAGTGCGGTCATCCACTAGGTCCACAACATCAAAGGATATCACGCCTGGTATCATCTATAATTACTCTATTATCATACAAGTAATTTATCACATTTAGAGGTTTTGATAACAAATATATAAACAGATATTTAACATTATTATATGTATAAATAACATTTTATTATATTTTTTTACATGAGTGTATATGATATACTGTACTGAATCCATTTATGTATTAATAGCTTTTTTTATATATAAAATGTATTATATGTGTATGCATATACACATAATATGTATATATATATATATATATATATATATATATACCAAAAAAATACTATGTCATGTTATTGCAGTTTTAGTATATTTATAGTATTTATTTATTTATTTTGCAATACAGAGATAAAGTACCAAAGTAGATTCACATAACATCTTTAGTACGTATATAAGAATATTATATATTGTATAGTAACTTCTTTTTATTATTATTATTATTTATAATACATGATTTTTTATTTTATTCTTATCATTTAGTCTGGACAAGTTTTATATACGTCGGTGGAGAATTTTGTATTCTGTATTTATTCTGTCTTTTTGATACAGATTTGTATTCATGTGCCGTTAACATATGAAGGAAGAAGAAGAAAACCTTAATTCTACAAACTGCTGTTCAGAATATCAAAGTCTTCTCTTTTGAATATATTGAAAAGTTTTTGATTGTAAATATCCCTGACAAGACCTAAGTAAACATAAAATATATAACATTTCTATCTTCAACTGTTAATACTGTTGGTTGAAAATCACTCGGTAAGTAAAGAGATTTCCAAAACTTATTTCACTTTAATAATAATATTATTATTTGAAAAATTATTTTTATCTGTAGTGATTGGATTGAAAATGTGAAATGCTTCGTTTGATTCCTCAAACTTATTTGAAGTGGAAAACTTTCACTTTGTGTTAATAAATTTGATTTATTATTTCGCAAGTAAAATGTGGCTAATATATAAGCATATTTTCAGGTGTTTGCTTCATAAAATAAATATTTAAATACCACTCAAAGTATTGGAATTCTCTAATAAGTACTTTGAAAAGTATTGATACATAGACCAAATGTACAACACACCTTTTTCCCCATAGTATGCTCTAATTCTTCTTTTCACTCAAAGTTTTATTTTATTTTCAATGTTAAAAAAAGATTAAATCTTCGTTGTGTTATGATCATAAAACACAGAAAATACTAAAATTGTAGTTGAATCTTCATACAGTAATAATAATTAAATATAATACAAGAATACCGGTGCTCAAATTTTTATTAATAATTTTTTATACTAATGTTTGACATTTCACCCCCTCATTAACACACGCCACCTATATGAAAGGTATAATAATATACAGTATATAATATTGAGTATAATATAATTACATTATGGCCTGCCAATGAGCAGTATTGTTGGTCACTGATGTATGTTGCCATAATTACATTTGACAAACTAGTAGTAGAGAGTACAGTTCCCTGATGTATAATAGATCAAGCCAATGCACAATTTTACTCCACTCTATTACGCATGGCTGGTTTACTTCACAATAATTTACTGCTATTTACCGCATCAAATATACACAAAAGTTCAAGCAATATAATAAACTAAACAGTATTATATAATATACAACTGTTGTACTGCTTACAGACACTATTATTTTCAGATAATATACAGAAAGATTATTTATATAGTTCAATATAAAAAATATTTTTTTGTTCTTGAAAGAAAATATTTGATATCGTGCTTCATATAATATTTTAAATTCAATAATTTATTTTATATGAAACTCTATAATAATTGTATTTAAAAATAACAATAATTTTTTACTTACTTCAATAAGTAAATTACTATAATTATTTTGTCAAGTTCAAAAAATATTTACCTTTTTATTTATTTCGTCTGCATCCAGACTACTTTATCAAGCTCTAAGTATGATATCATTTTGTTTTTGTCACGCAAATGCAAATGCCTAAGGGTTTCAAAGTTTGTTGGTTTATACTATGATTAGCATTCATTGCATTGTCACCTAATTTAAAGTTTGTGTATTGCAACAAGAGACGCTGAGAAATACGCTCTGTGTCTCTCAAACATAATAAATAGAGAGTAGTATACGTATGACCTCGTGACCTCTTGTATGGAATATTTGACCTGATTGTATTTCGCAGAGAGAAAGAGAAAGATAAAGAGAGAGAGAGAGAGAGAGAGAGAGAGAGAGAGAGAGAGAGAGAGAGAGAGAGAGAGGGGGGGGTTCATTGTGAGCACAAAACTGAAATATTTTTCACATTCATTTCAATTATTTTGTTAAAGAAAAAACATTACGTAGATTGGTTAATTAATAATTTGGTTTTTGTTAATTTATATAATTAGCTTATATGCCTGGAAGGTAAAAGCACTTTCCTCCATGAGAGATAGAAGAGAAATATTTTACCAACCATATCGAACTGTCAAACAAAACGAAAATAAAACTTTCAAATATAAAACTAAGACAAAATTCTCAAAAAAAAAAATAATAAAAAAAAATAAAAATTGCGACACTTGCAAATATATTTTTACCCTATATTTAAAAAAGCTGATACTATAAAATAATTTTACAAAGATGAATGTCACATTAAAGTCATTCAAAACACATAATTCTTAGAAGAAGAAAATAATTCTACATTATTGTAAGATTTATATGATTTATCATATGATTTGTTAGGAGAAAAACGTTACACTAGAAAGAAAAGATAAATAATTCTTTTTAGTAACAGTTTTCAATGTTATAAGTATTTCATAAGACAATAAATTACATTTTAAAACGTTCTATTATAGCAGTTATTTTTTTTATGAGTTATTATTTAATATTTCTTATCATTACATTTAATGTTATTATCTTTTTTACTAGCAAGTTTAGTGATACTTGTTATCGTTAAATATTAATGTGGTCTTTTGAATAAAAATAAATGTTATGATTAAAAATAACAAATTGTTTTTAAATATATACGACAGTAATAGTAAATATAACATTTTATAGTTTTTAATATTTAGGTTGACCTTAACATAGGGTTATATTAGTTTTACTGTGCAAAAATAATTGTTTCTATAAATTGGAGAGATATTATTTTATGGGGGCTTAGGTCAAAACAAGAAATACATAACTGCTGTTGTGTTTTTAAATTATATTGAACTTCTTCACATTAAGTGGGTTAAATTTAATTGTTTTAAACGTGTACAATGAATATTTAAATTGTAAACAATATTATAAAAAACACTCACGTTTTACAGTTTCAATTACGAGGGTAAAAAGAAAGGTAAACATGATGATGTGTGCTTTGTATGTAATGAAGAATGGCTCTTTAACTTTAATCAACATAAAACTTAGCGAAGTATTTTTTTTTCTATTTTATAAAATGTAATTATTATTATTGTACTTCTGAGAAATAAAATTAATTGCCACTATTATATAAAAAAAATACAAAACGGTGGACACATACTATATTCATGCTTGAATGAGATACAAGTAAATTCTACAACTGTTACAAAAATAAGTTTTTAATGTTAAGTTTTGTAAGTTAGGTTGAGTTATTATAGTAAAGAGGTTAAAAAGAGTGGATGTACTTGTAGAAACATTAATTAAGTAATAGGTTTGCTATAAAAAAAAGTTTAAGATCTTCACATTGCAAGAAAAGTACAACAACTTACCATCTCGACAATCCGGCAATTTACACATTAGAATAATTGTTCTTAATTTCATTTTCTAAAGTTCATAGATAAATTTAAATACACAATTTAAAATATTATGCATGTTTATATTTAAAAAAAAAAACTTGAATTTTCTCTGTGATTACGCAATTACGTAATTTATTTATTTATAAAATATAAAAATATGATTATGGAATTTTGTTATATTAATAACATTTTAACTTTTAATTGAAACCAAAATAAGAAAAAATTATGTCATGGGTTGTTATAGGTTGCGAAAGTTCAGAATAGAAAAAAAAACGTTATTAAAGGCGTAGAACACCTTGAATTGAACAAAAAACTTGTCTAATATTCTAACATACCTGAAAATCAACGTTGATTATGCAGTCAGTTGGAAAATAAATTAGAAATCAATGACTTCGGCCAAATCAACGTTGATTTTCAGGTATGTTAGAATACTTGACAAGTTTTTGTTTGTTTGTTTTTGTTCAAGGTATTCTGCGTCTTTGATCATATCATTATGAAATTGAATTAGAACTTATTTTTAATATTCTTTGTTTTATTTTTAACAGTATGCTTATTATTAATAAGTCCACTTTTATAATAGTTGAAACTTA
This sequence comes from Ecdyonurus torrentis, assembly GCA_949318235.1. Classification (NCBI taxonomy): domain Eukaryota; kingdom Metazoa; phylum Arthropoda; class Insecta; order Ephemeroptera; family Heptageniidae; genus Ecdyonurus; species Ecdyonurus torrentis. The sequence goes on along the minus strand of OX439131.1, from coordinate 33,962,162 downwards.
TGTATAATTATAAAGACAGTGTCAATTCAGAAGACACTTAATTTTATCACAATATATTTGCAGTAAAGTAACGCATATCATGAAATTCAACCACAACTTGTATGTTATAAGCTTTATATATATACACAAAGAATTTCTGCAGCATTTGTTGCAGTTAAATAAAAAACTTAACATTATGAAGCATATAACTTTAGTATTTTTATGCTATACGTATTCTTGATATGCACCAGGCTTAAAGTGCAATCCTTGAGGGAATATCTAAGGGATTATTAGGGCTTGCAAGTCAGATTTATTATTCATAAGGGACCTCTTACATTGGAACTTATACTACCCGCGATATGTAGTGTGCAAGTTCAATGTAAAGGTCCAAATTACTTGGATAATATTAATTATAATTAATACGATTATAAGTTCCTTTTTTTTCTTGATAAAAAAGGTAAGAAAAGTGTTGAAAAAGTTGACTTTATTTTATTGAAGATTAGAAAAGTGATTGACTTTCTCTTGGAGCAACTTTGACTGAAAGAGTCACTTCAAATAAAAAAAAAGTAACCCTGCGGTGAAACAAGCTGCTTCCTTTGTATAAATTTTAAGAAATACACGAGAAGCTTTTGAGTTTATACCGTACAATAAAAAAACTTACATACTCAATAGCAACAAGATTTCTTATGACTATTTTTAAACCATGTTTTTTGTGAACTTAAGATTCTTTTAAGACTTACTCTTTTACAAGTTTATTCCGTAACAACAATATTTTCTTATTATTAAATAGTTGACAATCACTTTAATCTACAAGTAAAAAAAGACATATAGTTTTTTATATCATATATATTTTTTTACATTCATTTGTCTATACAAATATACTTAAATTGCGTAATTACTCGCAAGAAAGTGGAATACATATTTTTGTGTGAGAACATCGTAGTAAGAGTTAACATTTGGGTGAAATGTTTATTTTTGTTTGTCAAGCATACATCTTGTAGACTTCATGTTTCATGTTGACTTCTCTCTCTCTCTCTCTCTCTCTCTTGCTCTGTGTTAAATTTAGAGGTTTTGCTTGTCAACAAGTAAAGACAAGATCAAGTGAAGCTCTTAATGAATTATATAACGTTACCTCACTCGCTATGTACAAGTACTGTTCATACTGTACAACTTTGGAATAAGTTATAAATCTGAATTATCTCGTATTATATACTCCCACCATCATGTAATACTTTGAGGAAAAAAGCAAAACACATACATACATACAAAGTTTGTGAGGAAATTAAAAGTTACATGGTGATTAAAATATTACCCTTCATGTGAACATAATCGTAAAGTTGTTACTTTGAAAATGATTTTTAACATAACTTTAAAGTATTTATAAAAAAATATATATATAGAACTAATTTTCAAGTAATACTTTTGTAATAGTGAGGATTTTATGTAATAATGTATTTTGTTGTAAATTTCCAGATAGATTTTAAAACAAGTTAAGTTAGTTAGGTTAAGTTAGTCTGAAAAATTATGAAATATGTTTCTGAATAATATATAAGAGTGAATTTTTTTTTGAAATTTTACTTGAATGAAAGTGAAAGTTACTACAACAGCACTACGTAGAATTTACTTTTCCATTTATCTTATGAGAATTTGTGACTTGCTGATGAATATAATGAATCTCTTGTCTCTTGTTAACATACACCAGTTTCCGGCACTCAGCAGACGAAACATATCCTTTCAGTGCCAAAGTTAGTCACTGCTTTATATTATAGATGAACATACTATTTTTACTATCTTTATAATGTTCTATAAGAATAATACAAAATCCTTTTTGGCTATTATAATAGGACCATTTGTAAACAGTTTTCAACCCATATAATATTTCATGGTTGTTAGGTATACAGCAGAATGTAAGTAAGTATGTACAAGAAAGGTTTGTTACTTACAAAATGCTATAAAATGAGAGGAAAATGATGACAAATCTCCTAATAAAACATGCAGAACACAATGCTAGAGAAACAAAAGGGTTTTCAGTATGACCGGGACAGTTTTTTTTTTTTTTTTTTTTTTTTTTTTTTTTTTTTTTTTTTTTTTTTTTTTTTTTTTTTGCTTGCTTGCTTGCTTGTAACACACTGGCCATAAAAAAAGACAAAAAGATAAAACAAATTTCTTTACTTTCCTATTCTCTCAACGATCGTGACAATGCGCATATCTCTTGAGAATAGTCAAAAGAAACAAAAGAATAAGAAGGCAAAAAAAAAAAAAAGTTATTTTATTTTAACAGTTTGATTTTTAGTCTATTGATTTTAGATAAACTGTATTATATTACACGAAAATCTTATATATATAAACGTTATAGACAAAAGGAACTAATAAAATATAAAGATAAAAATCAGGTTTTATTAACAAATAAAAATTGTTGTAAAGATGGTGTTAAATTTTTACTCATGCATTTTTTTCTCTCAACATTCTTTAACCTTTAAACTTTAATCCAATACAAAATTCTTTTAAAATATAATATGAAAACTATACCTAGAAATTTATATAGTATCAACACAAAACGTATAATTTATGTTTCTATATTCTCTCAATTCTATTTTTATTTTTTAATAATTTATTACTACGATGAACTTAACCTTAATTTTAAAATCTAAAATGAATTTTATTGAAAGCTTATGTTTACTCAAAATGCGGAAAAGGAAGTGACCGGAAGAGGAAACCACGTGACGGTAAAAATGGCAGAAAAGTTGGTGCCAGCAGCAAGCTATAGGCCTGAGCTACCCTCCCACTTTTACCGTCACGTGGTTTCCTTTTCCGGCACTTCTTTTTCCGTATTTTGAGTAAACATAAGCAGTCAATAAAAATCCACATCAAAATTTTAATCTAACTTAAATAAGATAATAGTAAAGTTTTATTTAATTTGAAAACAATAATTATTATAACCCTCTATAAAATAATACTGAAACATTGTATAAAATATTATGTAATATAATATATTATAACTTGTATATAGTGACTGTTTTATGTTATAATTTATATTATCATTCATAATGAGAATTGTAATTAACCATCTCTCTCTCTCCCTATACATATACATTTATTTATAATACAATTTTCTTCGTTGTATGTTTTTTGTTTTAAATTATATGCGAAATATTATTTCTTTCTACACCACTATTATTATTATCATAAATTTTATGTGAAAACATAGAAGGTGGGGATGACTCTTCTTTCAGTAGCATCTTGTTATACTTACTATATATGCAACAACTTTATCCTATGCTATGTATAATATGTTGCATAAACTCTGATATAAGTGAGCGTCATCCCGCATAATCTATTTTCATACTATATATACGTTTTAAACTTAATCCTATACTAAACTTTATCTTTATACTCTAATAACTTTGCCATATTTAATATACATTTTACATATAAACTTGCATAATATTAAAGTTGAAATTTACAAGCTAAAAAACAAAAATACTGTAACGCATTTAATTATTTAATAACATATTATATTAACTTAAATAAATCCTGTCAATATTAAGATAATTAAGTTATTTATTATATACCACTTGTCAACTATTTAATTAATATTAATGTATTTTGTAATAAAATTTATTATTTATTACTAATATTGAGATTTATGACTAAAATTATATGATGTGCATTTATTAAATTTTTTATTCTTATTACAGTAGCAATAGAAATAGTTTTATTGTACTATATATTTGTTTTCGGGTGTTTTCCAATAGTCTAGCTATTGGAATAGAAAAGTATTATTGTCTAAATCTGCAAAAGTTGAGTAATACATAAGAACATAGAGAGAGAGAGAGAGAGAGAGAGAGAGAGAGAGAGAGAGAGAGAGAGAGAGAGAGAGAGAGAGAGAGAGAGAGAGAGAGAGAGAAATAGAAAACGAAATTGCAAACTGTGAGCTTTACAATCTAGCCAATCTTATCCAGTAAGCCAATAAAATAAAGAAACAAAAGACATAAAGGCGGATTCAATGTGAAACAACGCAGAGTAACACTGAAAACAAAGTTAATTAAAAACTTTTAATGCTGAACTCTTTCCCTTTTTTTCTTCTCTCTCTCTCTCTCTCTCTCTCTCTCTCTCTCTCTCTCTCTCTCTCGCTCTCTCTCTCTCTCTCTCTCTCTTATTAAAAGTTCAATTAAAACGATGTAAAGAAATTAAATAAATAATATTATATTCCTACAGAAATAAAATTTCTTTTAATATTTTCATAATTTAATTCTGATAATTAACGAGATGAGAGAAAAAAGACAAAAAAGTAATTAACTGAAAAGGATTTCAGCTTATAAAAAATTATTATATGGCCTTATAGATATAGAAAAAGAAATTTTAATTATTTATATATCAAATATTAATAAAAAAAAATACATTTTTTTTTATTCCCCGAATGTTAAAGCTTTGTCTGTTATAAATGATTGTTGCTTAATATTTTTTTATTGATAAAAATTAAAATATTGAAAAAACTGAAGCCTCGGGGAAAATTTTTTATACGATCAACGCTGACACAAGAGAACAAGTGGATAAAAACACAAAACACAAATCAAAACCTTGCAAATCGGTTTTCGATAAAAAAAAAAGTAATATAAAACGCAAGGGACGAAAAAGGATCGTAGGATGATTTCTTTTTGTACCTTGGGAATTTTCTTGTAAATTTCAGAGCAAAATTGTCTTTTAAAACTAGCTGTAAGAAAATATATTGTCTTTAAAACATATTTTAATTAAAAATAATAATAATCGTTCATACTGCATATAAATATATTTCAAAGATTTTTATTTAAATAATAAAAACTTATAAAAGTAAAAAACTTCATAATAAGTAACAGGTGTAAGCAAAAGAGACATCAAATAGAAATTGAAAAAAAATTTACATTATTTATGACTTGATTTTATGTTTGAATATTATGAAATGCTATAAAGATATTTTAAAAAAAAATACATATCACTGCATATTGAAATAACTGGAAACATAATTACTTCAATGTATCAAACTAACTTTTGTTCTGCAAAGTAATGGCAATAAAATATGAAGATAATTATAGTTATAATATTGTATATGAGAAATGAAAAAATTCTAGCTTCCAAATAGAAAAGTATTATTCAAATTATTTATCTTAATTTTCTCTGGAAAAAATTCAACGATATATTATTTTATTTGGGACAAAATGGGCCAAGATATCTTTATGTCTTTATTTTTTCAAACTTTTTTTTTTTAGAAAATACTCTGCATTTATTTATTATTTACGTTGAGAGAGAGAGAGAGAGAGAGAGAGAGAGAGAGAGAGAGAGAGAGAGAGAGAGAGAGAGAGAGAGCAATTTAAATATTTCATTACTTTGTCAATGCATATCAGCCAATGCGTGCGTTACATATTATATTCTTTTTTTCAATAACAAAATACGACATTGATCAGATTGAAAATACATAAGAATTTATTTAGAGAAACAAAATATGATAAAATATTATTGCTTTTGACTAAAATACTAAAATATGCATATGTAATTTACATGAATGATTTTTTTTAACGGGAAAAGTTATTGAAAAATCCAATAAAATTGTTCCCTCTTGGTAAGAGCTCTTCATTGAAATAAGTTTTTATTTTACATTATCACATTTTTCTTTTACAGAAGCATTGATTTTGGCAACATAAATGTAACTTATAGGCTCGTAAAGTCGTTTTGCGTATGTGACATAATATTGTATGCAGAAAGCATTGTAAGAGATGTTACATACATTACACTTACGAAAACCACATACGACAAGCAAATTAGCATATCTTGGCACTGCTTGGAATACCTTGTCAACTGTCCTTATTCTATTACTTTATCATCGAGTTGCAGAGAAAGAGAGAAAATAAGAGATGTTACATTGGAATAAAAATTTCCTTAGTACAGAAAACTCTTGTAACAGTTTGAAAATAATAATAAATTATTTTAGAATACTCTTATGAAAGTACCAATAATTTAAATCATTGCTTAATTCGTTGGGTGGATAAGTTAGAAAAAAAAACGCGCTAATTTTCCATACATTCTTAAAAAAGAAAATATTACAACAAATTTTATTATTTTTTTTCTTCATCCAATTGAAAATTAGAAATATTTAAATAATAAAGTAAAAAATTCAAATCCAACGAAACTTTTTTTATACCTGATATTCATCAAAATGGTTTATTTATACTTAAAGTTCGCACTATTTAAAGTCCGTATAGTTATAACAAAATATCACAAGTTTTGAATAAGTCGATACACACTGTAAAAGGGGCAGAATTCCCTGTCCCTAAAGGAAGCAAGGTGATTTGGCAAACAGCCAATGCTCCTTAGTTATATCTTTTGCAAAAACCTTGCACGATTTGAATATCAAAAGTAAGAGACGAGAACTGACAAATGAATGAATCATCGTCGTCAATATTTCAAATGATACATCAACCTTTAAAAGCAATAAGCTAGCAAAAAAAATATATACTTTTTTTTTATAAAGGTGTGTACTCTAGTGATTACTTTGATTTATTAAAGTAATGAATGAAACTTAAAATAAATTACTACGAAAGGCTAATATTTAGCTTAAATTAATCACATAGCATCAAAGTAATACTTATCTATATTTATTTTTAATATTATTTTAATTTTTCTTCAATTATATACATGCATCTTTTTAACATTCGAAGTATCATACAGTTTTATTTGAGGAAAGAATATGGTATGAGAAATTTTGCATGTGTACTTTTATTTTTTTATTTGAAATTTGAATGAAGTCAAAAGTTCAGTCTTGTTCTCAATTTACCTCGAAATAAAATGTTTACAAACAATGGTATGTGGATTTAGAAAAGATACGTTTGTTGTCATATATAAATATGAAAGTGTCTTGTTGTGTTTCTATGAAGAATTAAGAAAAGAAATCTTGCAACCAACACACGGCTTACTGTCAACTTCATCCCCTGAGAGACAGTCACAAGAAAAAACAGGAACTGACTGTTATTCAACATTTCCTTGTTACCTAACAAAACACAGAATGAAAGCAAAACATTAGAACGCTAGAAGATTTTAGAAACTTTTATTTTTTTTTTCTCCTCCCATTTCCATTTTCCTACTTTTATATACACTAAAAAAAGGTTGTCACCTAACATGTTTTAAAATTAAACTTGAAGTGTAATGTTATATAATATATTTGCTTTACAATTTGTGTAAATTAACTTTTATATTTGCACCAACATGTTTTTGTTTTGTTTTTTTCCTTGTTTGTACTATATTATCTTTTTTTTATATATATATTAAATGTCAGTGTTTTGAATATTTTATCATTAACCTCATTTAGAAGAATAAATTGCATTGCTTTTTTTTTTTTTTTTGAACAAAAAAACATATTCATTCATCTTGATTTAAAAAACAAGCTATTTTATTATGTATTATATAATACTACAATGTATAATAATAATAATATGATATGAAAACATACATATTTAAAAACAAAAATTCCACTGGTAGAGTGTTTTACTATTATTTTAATAATTGTTTCAAATTTAGAAGAAAAAAAAAACATAAATGATATATTTTTATTACTATTATAAAAGTATTAATATTTATTTTCATAGTTCATGCTTTTTGACTGATAGTGTTATTACAAATAATATATTTTTTGACTACACATTTTATTATCATTTTTTGTCAGTCTACTCTCATTTTTTTTTCTTCATACACATAAAATTTTATTTAAAATATAATATTCTGGTAGAGGGTGATTCAGTATTTATATTTTACTATCTATTATAATATAAACTAAAATTCAAAGCAAGAAAGAAAAAAAAAGCGTTGAGTTGTTTTTTTAGAAAAGTGCTTACGGGAAGTTGGGTATATTCAGCAAACATTGCTATGTTCAGCATTTTTACTTCCTTTCTGAGCTTATATTTATTTTAGTCAACCGTGTTTAACAAGCAAGAGCTTTTTATACATAAAGATTTTTTTTTTTCTTACAAAATATTTTCACAAAAATAATGAATTGCTATAAATCAATCTATTGTGAACACAGCTGCATAAACCGATACATTCGATTTTTTTTAACCCACTATTTCTTTGTTTATTTATAACAAAGGTAGTTCCATTCTTAAAAAAAAAGTTTAAGCACTTAATAATAAATATCAGCATTAGAAGATAATGTATTATTTTGTGTGTGTGTGTGTGTGTGTGTGTGTGTGTGTGTGTGTGTGTGTGTGTGTGTGTGTGTGTGTGTGTGTGTGTGTGTGTGTGTGTGTGTGTAATATATATATATATAAACACACATACTGTGTATAGTGTAGACATAAAGCATATCTACTCGGTTGGTCACTTGAAAAATGTTTTCACAGGAAGTTGCCTTTTTCTTGGATTATTGTGCTATGAATTTTTGGTCTTTCTTTAAATAAGAAAAAAATCAGTCAGAGAAAGAGAGGGAAAGAGAGAGAGAGAGAGAGAGAGAGAGAGAGAGAGAGAGAGAGAGAGAGAGAGAGAGAGAGAGAGAGAGAGAGAGAGAGAATTTTTTATAGTGAATTGCTCTTTGCGCTTTTTTTTTTAAATGTAGTTCTATAAACTCTATGTATAGTTTTATTATGCAGTTGGTTAAGAATATGCATCTCACACAGTAGTTAGAAAGTCAAGATTGAATGGCAAGTTTCTTAGACTTGGTTGAATAAAGTCAATTTTCAGCGCGTTATGTACTACTTTTACTTGTTCAATAGATAGATAATGACAAAGAAATTTATATGTTTTGTTACGTATATTTAATAAAATATCTACTAAAACAGGATCGTTATATGAAGGAATAATTATTAGAATTGAAATGAAAACGATATCTTTAAACAAGATAGATATATCATTATCAAGGAAATTATCGATAACCGCAAGGTATATAAATAAAGAAGTATTATTTAAACAAGCAAAGGAAGAGACATGAATATGAAAAAAGTATTTACAAAGCCCAAGTTTTTGTTTAAATAAACGATGCAAATATATAAGTTCTCATACTACTCACAATAAGTTGTTTAATTAAGAAAATGTTTGAGATGAAATTAGAAAAGATAATTGTATGAAAGACAAATAAAGTTTTGTATTTTAACAAGATACGAAGTAAAAAGATATTGAGGTATTAAATAAAGTCTCTGTAATTATTCTTATTTAACTTAATTATTTCTACTCTAGAGACTGACACCGTTGGTCTTGAGATTTAAAAAATAATAATAATAGTAAAAATACACAATGGTTTACAGAAAACGTATAATGAGTATGTACTTAAAAAAATAAGTAAGTACTGTATTATGATAATTGGAAAGAAACAGAAGAATAAAAATTAGTGTCTTAAATTTTCTAGAATCATGCACAAATAAGATGCTTCATTTGTACAAACTTTTTACATAGCTTTTCACTTTACAAAATTTCTTGTTCTGTTAAAATGTTGAATGAAATTTTGTAAAAGTAACAAAATTGTCTTCCTTTCTTTATATAATAGTTCTATATATTGCTTTAAATTGACAATTGATAAAGTTACATAACAATATTCCTACTTGTCTTCAACTTTTTTAAGTAGTTTTCTTCATTCGTTTTCTCCTCACATTTTTTTCTTTTCTTAAAATTTCGTTTATGCTAAGAGATTTTCTTACCGACTTTTGAAAAATTGAAATCCCAGTTCTATCACAGCAAAAGAATATATCTGAAGATAATTTAAAAGACATAGAGTGATGAAAGTAACGTAAAAAAAAAAAAAATTGTTAAAGTCAATGGAAAAAAGAATGCAAAAAGACCACAAAACGTGACAAAGAAAAAAAGTCTCTATTATTACTGTTTTGACTTTGAAGGATTGAAGGAAAGAATGATTTAGCAATGTCTAGTAATGATCGTACATGTTTTGTCAAGTTTTGTGTCAGAAACATTTACACGTTGTACTGTAAATTCGTGATTGTACTTCATGATTTTTGAAAATATTCTTTTCTTTTCACTTTTAAATTTTTTTTTTGATATATTTTTATAAATATAATCAAAACTTATACGACTTAATAATATAACTCCAATATTCACTTGATTTTGTTTTAGAAAATATCAATCAGGATTTTAATGATTGGATATTGAAATTTATTTTAATGATAACTCTTTCATATATTACATTATTTCATATGCAATCATATACAGTAAAGTTTACAATGCAAGCACACTTTCATGCACGTAGTGTTTTATCTCAATACAGTTTATTTTTTCTTTTTTTTCCAGGTCAGTAAAAAAACATAATCATTATAATGACTTCTTGATAAAAAATTATGTTCTTAAAAAAGTTGCACTATTTCTATCCATTCTAAACTACGAAAAGATAGAAATAGTTTTTTTTTTTGACCCAGGCAGTTCATAGCAACATTACATGTTACAAAAAACATTGGTATTGACAACTTAAATTTAAAATAATAATTATAATAGTAAGCAAAATCACTTGTATTACTGCTTAAAATGTAAAGTACATTAATTTTTATGGGTGAATGAGCTCAATGTAAAATAATGTGTATTAATATAAATATTGTTCACCAAGTAGTTTTTTTAAGTGTTAAAATAAAGTTTCTCGTATTTACAAATATCACGTTGTACTTACTAAAGTTTTACATAATATTACACACACTCTTATGAATATATATTTTTACCCATGTTGAATAAGTTATTAAAAAGTTAAGATTTCAATGCACGAATCTTTGCCTATTGTTTCTAAAACAACTTTTAAGCTAACAATAAAAGTTTTAACTGATGATTACAATTTTTACGTAATTATTGACTTTTAAAACTTTTATATTTTATCAGTAAACTACGGTGTTATTTTTCTTACAATTACTAAAGAATCCATTACAAACTCGTTTTAATGACTATTTTAATGCTAAAAGTTGTTTAAATAACAATAATAAAAGCTTTTTTAGTGTAACAAAAAAATTGATTGATTCATTAAATCAACTAATAAAATTTTTCTTACAGATAAATTCATTTAATTTTATATAAAATATGTGACAAAGTATTCTAAATATATATATTTTTATATGCAATAAGTTTTATTATTATTTTGCTCTGTAGTGACATCTGCTTTAGTTATTGGTATTTTCAGACGTGAATTGTAAACATAGATGAGTAAAAAAGTTTAATGTAAATAGGATATAAACGCGAACTTACCAAATTTCAGCAAGCCCTTTTTGTGTGTGCTCACCAATATGTCAAAGTAGCTTCCAGTTACAATAAAAAAAAATTAATACACAATTTTAACAACTAAGTTCAGAGTAAATTAATTGATAAAGCATATATTTATATTTCATATATTCATTTTATTTGGATAATATTGTTAATAGTCACCAAGGGGCGTGGCACAGTGTTAACACTTGTATTAACACGTTTAAGGTTGATAGAACTGGCAGCCGGAAGACAAAGTTAGGGTGAAATGTTTTGGATGCACGCGGACGAGTGAGATCCGCGACTGAGAAAAACAGAGCGGCAAGGAGCGGCCGGCGTCGCGGAGTCGCCACAACTATGAGATACCGAGGTCACACGAAAGCACCCGAGCATACCACAGCAAAACCCCCAAGCAACATTACAAATTAACAACTAAATGAACTCTTTCCAAATAATTACACATTTAATTCATTCATTCATTTCATAGTATACTGTAGTACTTACTTTTATATAATTTAATATTTACTTTAAGTAATCAGCTTTGAAATAATATTAATTTACATTTAAATTATACGTGGGAAAATAAAACATGTAATTAAATAAATAACTATCAAAATCTTATTAGTAAAATATTATTACAATTATATAAGCAAAATAATTATAGCGTTAATGTGTTAGTTTAATTAACAAGGCGAATAATTAAAAGTTCCGTTAACACATTCTGACATTAACTTAATTAAAACGAATATTAAATCTCATGATAATAAAATAGCTCTATATGTTATAGCAATATGGATGAAATAGCCTTATATATTTCTTAAATAAACTTATTAGTATTATTGTACGTATTATTGTACGAGTTTCACGTTAGACAAAGTATCCTGGGAGGTATGCAAGAAGTCGGACACAAATCACAATGACTCGTTCAAACAACATGAATCAATTTAATGCTTAACTAGCATTTCATTTAAGTAATTAAAATTGTTTGTATATATTTTGATATATATTTTTTTTATTTGTTTAGCCACATCATTAATACAAAATCCAACCAAGGCATAGCCTTATTGGTCGGTTTATAATATTTGTACACATGTCGTATTAACTTATATTTTTAAATCATACTACATACTATTATGTATTAAATTGAAAATGAATACAAAATATTGAAACAACTCGCAAGTGGATTTACAAGTAAAGAGAATACATAATAGTAATAAAAAATAAATTGATACATTTTTACAGATTTTTAAAAAATAATTTTTTAATATTAGTTTTCATATCATTTTTATTTTTTAAAAATATTAATAATAAATGAATTTTATTAAGAGGACAAAAAATGTACATACCCACTTAAATGGTCCTTTGACTTTTTTTTATTTTTTTAATACAATAATCACTTGTCAGAGTGTTACATAATTTTAGTCGTATACAATACACATATTTAAAAGTTGTCAATAGAATATTATTTAGCCCAATACAAAATTTACATACAAATTATCACGTAAAACGTCCATTAAAAGAAAAAAAACACGCTGCCGTGAACTAAATCATACATAAAATATAGATATAGCATAATGTATTATATATATATATATATATATGCTGCAGCTCTTACTAGCACCATACACAAGGTATCTTTTTTTGTAAGGTATCCTGCAAGGTAGGCAAAAAGTCGGACACAAAGCAAAATACAAACCCAGCTGCTCGATACTACAAAACATTGTATCGCACCTCCAAACATTACAATATTGAATATAAAAACATATTAAATTCATACGTATCGTTTAAATTAACTACACCAATATAAAATATTTATACAAGGAAAAAAAAAAAGGAGAAATGTAATATAAATGTAAATTTTACATTCCATAATTCTTATATATATATTTTATTCAACTTTCAAAAGTGTTGCCATCTTATTTTTTTATACAGTATAATAAATAGTCATCTTTGTATACATATTTTTTTATATTAATTTTTTTACTACTTTACATTATATATTTTAAGTACATGATGTACATATATACTACTTATAAAATTTAATTATAATTAAAAATATCATTAGTATTTAATATAATATTTAAATTTACAATTGTATTTATGTATGTGATTAATGCTTCGTTATTATATTTAATAAAATAATATATTTTATTAAATTTAATTATTATTGTATATTTTAAAATAATGAAATTACTGTGGAGAGCAAATCTACCAATTAACTAATTTAAAATCCTTGTTAAATGTGTTTAAATAAAAAACTATAAATAATATTTTAAAATTAAATAATAATAATATATACAAAAAAATTACAAATATATTTATATGGTATTTAATTTAATTGATGTGATTAAATGAAAGGGAAAACCATTTTGTTATTTAATGTACCACAACTGTTGACATACTGCAATAAATAATTAAAATTATTTTAAAATATATTAGCTATCCATGTTTATATTATCAATGGTGTATAGTCAGGGAAACAACGGGGAAAAAGCGGGACTTGGTGACAAAAGCATGAAATTTTCAGGAATGATAGAGGTGACTGTAACAATCAATTTAAGCGAAAAAAATTTTTTTGGGCCAGAGCCGTTTTCGTGAAAATGACCTTTGAACTTTGACCTCGGATAAAATTACAAAATAATTTTTTGTGGCATTCAGAGCTACTTTATGAAAATTTTGCAAGAATAAAAAGTTGTTTATAATTAAATTTTACATCACCCTAATTTTTTTCAAAACTGTGACGTCACCAAAAACAAAATGGCTGCCCATTGTTTTTTCGAAAGTGAGCTTTTTCATCGAATAAATCAATTTTTACCATTGATAGACAAGAGCTAGAAACTTTAACACTAATTATTCTTAAAAATAATGTTGCTGAAATGCTACCCTCCAATACTTATGCAAATGAGATGAATAGATGGCGCGAAATTCAAATTTTAGGTACCGCGCCTAGGAAGTTAATGCCAAACGTACATGATGTAAACAGTACGGATTCTTACGCAAATCTCGGAAAATTAGTTCTAAAGCATTGCAACTTGGTGCACATGAACTATAGACCCTAGCAGTTATTTTAAGTCTCAATACTTAATTTTTACCTTAGCCCGTCCGACCCTAAAGGACCCTCAAAAGTCTAAATTAAGGGTTTTTAATATTTTACACTAAAACTACCCAAGATAGAGGAAAATGTTAAATACAAAAAGTGTTGGGTATGTTTTTTACATGCCCATGAAAATTTTCAAAATGCAGCGTTGCCAAATTTTAGCACAGGGTTGCCAGAAGTATGCCAGGAAGAGGTAAACTTGGATGGATTAGTACAATAACTAGCTCAAATATTGCAAATAAACAATGAAATAAAATTGAAATGGTTCATACTATGTATAATTATATAATTCCTAGCTGAAACAACACAGCTGAAATAAATAGGGGGGACTTTTCTTCCCCCCCCCCCCCCAAAAAAAAAGTAAAACTCTTACTTGCTGTGCTATGCTAACATGTTAGATGATTTGATGTGAAATCTAAGGACTAGAAAAGGTTTTAATTAAGTTAAAACTTATCTATATAAATTTTTTAGGTTCTCGATTACGATTTGAGTATTTTACCGATCACTACGGTACACCCTTGGACCCCTGCAGCACTTAAAAAAAAATGGCATTTTTAGGTCCAAAATTGTTGTAAAGTAATTTTAAACATTTTCAAATATAAGGCTAAATTATAATGTAAAATTCTGTGTATCATACAGCTATGTGCATAATAATAATTTATCATATTTTTTATTTGTATTACATAAATAAAATTTTTAAACTAAATCAAAAATACAAGAAATCGTTTAAAAGTATGAAAAAAATGTTTTGATATCTACTATACTATATGGTTCAGTATTTATATTATATATTATGTATTGGATATAAATCACTGAAACTTGAATTATAATGTATTTAAAAATACTCTTGCAAATTATATACTATGTAATGTAAGAGGACCAAGTTAGTGGGCTTGTACTTTTTGTGGCCTCACAATAAAAAATATTTTATTATACTATTTAAAATTTACCTTCAAACATTATTTAGGATCTGTAGCAACTCTCTACAATTAATAACCATCGCTAGAAACAAGCCTTGGCATTTTGGCGTCAATTTAAATTTGAGGTGTTTTAATAAAACAACAACTCTTTTGACTTAAAAAATGCAAAAATATTAGATACACAGTCTGGTAATACATTATGTGCAAAAGTTATGCAGGTTGTTTAAAATCATTTAACGATTGGTACCCATTGTTAGGGCCACCCTTGTGACCCTCAAAAAAGGTAAAGTTGAAGACTTTTGAGGTTTAATTCTATTTATTGTCATCGTGCGGTACTATACTCAAATTACATAGTAACATATTATATTAATAAATATGTCTATCTATATAAATAAAATACAACCCTTATATCCTTACAAGGACAAGGGGTACCTTTTTAATAATAATAACAACAACAACAAAACAGGATACAAAACAGAATCTATTTATGTCAAAAATAATGCTTGCATGTTGTTAGCTTAATTATCGATGCTATATAAACGAAAGTGTTTTTATTTTTACAGTTACTTTTAAATAATTTTTGGCCCCTATAGTTAAACACTTTTGGATTATATAAATAATGATGTTCGTAAAGCCTGTTCTCTGCTCCTAAAATAACGATCAGCTATGGTTAATCAAATAGAATGCGCATTTTTTGGTGCAAGAAAACAGGGTTTACGAACAACACTATTGTTTACGAACAGCATTAATTAAAAAAAAATTGTGTACCCTGAAAACCCTGATATATACATTTAAAAACTCAATATGTTGCATTAAATTCATAAGCACCCAATATAATTGCTTACATTGACAACATATCATCACACAGTGTACTTGAGTATATACATAAATTAAACTATGGTGTTATGGTCTTAGATTAGTAGCCCTTGTAAGGATCTCAAGGATTTAAGGGGTGTATTTTATTTATATAGATAGACACTTTATTAATATATAATGTTACTATGTAATTTGAGTAGTACCGCATGATTGAAATAAATAAAATTAAACCTCAAAGTCTTCAACTTTACCTTTTTTGAGGGTGATCACTATAGGGTCTCTAGGGTGACCCTAACAATGGGTACCAATCTCTAAATGATTCTAAAGGACCTGCATAACTTTCGCACATAATGTACTTTACCATAGACTGCAGTATTGAGTTATATCTAATTCTAATATTATTGCATTTTTTTAAGTTCAAAAGGGTTGTTTTATTAAAACACCACAGATTTAAATTGACGCCACGAGGCCAAGGCTTGTTTCTAGCGATGGTTATTAATTGTAGAGGGATGATACAGAACCTAAATAATGTTTGAAAGTAAAGTTTGAACCTAAAAAGAGCATTTTTATATTTATAAATCAAAAAAGGTCAATCATGATTGAAATTATGATATTTTCAAGTGCTGCAGGGGTCCAAGGGTGTACCGTAGTGATCGGTAAAATACGCAAATCGTAATCGAGAACCTAAAAAATTTATATAGATAAGTTTTAACTTAATTAAAACCTTTTCTAGTCCTTAGATTTCACATCAAATCATCTAACATGTTAGCATAGCACAGCAAGTGAGAGTTTTACTTTTTTTTTTGGGGGGGGGGGGAAGAAAAGTCCCCCCTATTTATTTCAGCTGTGTTGTTTCAGCTAGGAATTATATAATTATACATAGTATGAACCATTTCAATTTTATTTCATTGTTTATTTGCAATATTTGAGCTAGTTATTGTACTAATCCATCCAAGTTTACCTCTTCCTGGCATACTTCTGGCAACCCTGTGCTAAAATTTGGCAACGCTGCATTTTGAAAATTTTCATGGGCATGTAAAAAACATACCCAACACTTTTTGTATTTAACATTTTCCTCTATCTTGGGTAGTTTTAGTGTAAAATATTAAAAACCCTTAATTTAGACTTTTGAGGGTCCTTTAGGGTCGGACGGGCTAAGGTAAAAATTAAGTATTGAGACTTAAAATAACTGCTAGGGTCTATAGTTCATGTGCACCAAGTTGCAATGCTTTAGAACTAATTTTCCGAGATTTGCGTAAGAATCCGTACTGTTTACATCATGTACGTTTGGCATTAACTTCCTAGGCGCGGTACCTAAAATTTGAATTTCGCGCCATCTATTCATCTCATTTGCATAAGTATTGGAGGGTAGCATTTCAGCAACATTATTTTTAAGAATAATTAGTGTTAAAGTTTCTAGCTCTTGTCTATCAATGGTAAAAATTGATTTATTCGATGAAAAAGCTCACTTTCGAAAAAACAATGGGCAGCCATTTTGTTTTTGGTGACGTCACAGTTTTGAAAAAAATTAGGGTGATGTAAAATTTAATTATAAACAACTTTTTATTCTTGCAAAATTTTCATAAAGTAGCTCTGAATGCCACAAAAAATTATTTTGTAATTTTATCCGAGGTCAAAGTTCAAAGGTCATTTTCTCGAAAACGGCTCTGGCCCAAAAAAATTTTTTTCGCTTAAATTGATTGTTACAGTCACCTCTATCATTCCTGAAAATTTCATGCTTTTGTCACCAAGTCCCGCTTTTTCCCAAATAAGAACCCTTGTTTCCCTGACTAGTAATGAAACGAATAAGCAAATGATGTATTAAAATTATAATTTTAAAACTATTTAATTATATTATATAATATTTCAGCTAACTTAAAAAAATTGGTTCAATATTATAATTTATTTTATGGTTGAGTTGGTTTATTATTGAAATATTTATTTTAAAATAAAAATAAAAATTGCTCTTTAATGATTCCGTTTACTTATGGTATATATTCAGTATGCTGAAAAATGTATAAAGTAAAATGTTCAATTACAATTATATCATTTCATATCATATCAAAGTCATTTTACAATTATTTATAACATTTTTATGATACACTTCATAAAATACAAGTGAAATACATTGTTAGCAATATATTGTTGTGTATATTTCTTAATGGCCTGCTCACACGGAGTAATATAATGGCCTGTTCACACGGGGTAATATTTTTTCCATGTACTGAATATACAGGAAGAAAATTCAATTTATTTTTAATAGAAATTGTATACAATCAAAACTTTTGTACATTAAAAATATTGTATTGTATAAACATGACTTGAAAATATTCTCTACAAATTTATTTTATTTTTGATTAGATGAAATACAGTATAGGGTGGTTTCATTCATTTTAAAGTCAACGCCATAAGTGAGCGCTAAATAACATGGACCAGTATACGAAAATGACTCATTTGGGTAGTTTAAAATACTTCACAATATTTTTGAGAGCATTGAGGCTGTTAACAGGGTGAATTAGTATCTCAAGTGTGCAATAAAAATAAAAATAACAAAAAATAGCTAATTTTCTAAAGAAAATAGCCAAAAACTACATTTGTCCTATACTGAGCAATGTTATTCATTGCTCAAGAAGAGCATCGAAAAGCATTCAAAATGACATCATGTGCACACACCCTAAATGCCAGAAATTTCCAGTTGTAGTTTATATCTAAATGATTCAAAATTATATTACTCCCATTTTAAGTCCTGTTAGAATTTATTTGTTCATTCTTCTAATAAATGACAGCTCCTATAAGAGCACGTCATGCTGTCTCATCTGATTTTGACGAGATGTTTTATTGATTGTGGTGAACCGTGCAACTCAGTGAACACTTTAGAGAGTTTTTGATAGCATTAGCAACAAAAATATCAAAATTATATATTTTAATGACTTTAAAAAAAAGTTTTTTTTAAAAATTTATACTTACTAACAATTTTAAATTAAATGTTATATAAAATTATGATTGATAATACTCTACTTATGAACTTTTATAATATATACGATAACTGTTGTTGTTATTTTAAATCTCTTCTTTATTTTTCTTTTCAACATATTATAAACTTTCTCTCAAAAAAAAAAAAAAAAAAAAAAAACTGATCACTATTATGCAAATTATATTTATATTATTTACATAATGTTAATACAAGTAGTGTTTTTAGTATATTAAAATGAATATATATTATTATTTTACTTTAAGGTTGTATTTATTGCGTTTTGTGCTACAAGAACTGGCACGCTCCTCTAAAAACTAATTTACATTTTTTATCTTTTCAACTTTTTTGTTATCTGTTTTTTTCTGGTTTGTATTTTAATACGTTAATTAAGGTTGCTATTAAGTCTTATTACGTTTAATATTTGTCTATATAGTAAATATTCATTTGTATTATTTTTTTGATAAATTTAATAATTTGAGGCTAGTTACTTATTTATCTTACAATAATTTATAATACTTTTTGTATTAAAAATAGCGTGGTATAGTACCAAATAAATTGAATTCTAGATCAAAAACATTGATATTATAGTTTAAAGAATAGGGGAAAAATGTAACGTAAAATTCTATTGTTGGTATTTAATGAAAATAAAAAATTAATACGCTACATGACATTTAATTTAAATAGCAATGTGATCAAAAAATTTAATTCCACTTTAAATTTTAAAGAGTCGTATAAATTTAGTAATCCTGTTCTTCAGAAGAAAGACACGATTTAATTAAGATTGTTATAATAACCTTATAGAAATTCTCGTTTTCTCTCTTGAATCTAGAAAAGAAAGAGATGAAAAGTAATGGGTTTTTTATATCCTAAAAATGATTAAAAATAAATCAATAACAATATACGTTATGTGAGGTTAAAGTTTTCAAAAATAATAATAAAAATTGGTTCATTATTCATTACTTATATGCATACTAGTCAAGAGCTGTTCAACTTTGCGAAATTACTTTTTTTGCTTGTAATTTTAAGTGTATTTATATAATTTTAGTTTTATAATTATTATGAGTTCTTTTCTTTCTTCTTCTGTAGAACCAACACTGGAATCCTACTTGATTCAAGGTAAAAGTGAGAATAATTCAGTACCAATTATGTCAGAAACTGCAGGTGGTATACAGAGAGGTCACAAACTAAGCACTTTGCGCACGATGTTAGCTGTGCTAAGAACTGCAGCTTTCTGCATGACACGTAAATGCCTGTCCTCGAGGTTTAACTTTTCTCTTGCTTTTAACCAATCTTTGCTAACCAGACCATTCACATTATTATTATTATTTGATTTTGTAACTCCACACTCGATGATGTGGGGGGCTATTGCGTGCACCGGGCTCATACTGAAGCCATGATGCACGCACCCTGCCACTACCCAAAACATTGTGACCATTTTGCTAGGAGGCGAGTTGATGGCTAATTGGGCTCTAGGCCCTGAACGCCTCCATTGGGGTTTCACCCTCTCCTGGGCGCGGTGGAACATTTTTCCATTATTATTATTATTATTATTATAATTAGAACGAATGAATGAATGAATGAATGAATGAATGAATGAATGAATGAATGAACGAACGAACGAACGAACGAACGAACGAACGAACGAACGAACGAACGAACGAACGAACGAACGAACGAACGAACGAACGAACGAACGAACGAACGAACGAACGAACGAACGAACGAACGAACGAACGAACGAACGAACGAACGAACGAACGAACGAACGAACGAACGAACGAACGAACGAACGAACGAACGAACGAACGAACGAACGAACGAACGAACGAACGAACGAACGAACGAACGAACGAACGAACGAACGAACGAACGAACGAACGAACGAACGAACGAACGAACGAACGAACGAACGAACGAACGAACGAACGAACGAACGAACGAACGAACGAACGAACGAACGAACGAACGAACGAACGAACGAACGAACGAACGAACGAACGAACGAACGAACGAACGAACGAACGAACGAACGAACGAACGAACGAACGAACGAACGAACGAACGAACGAACGAACGAACGAACGAACGAACGAACGAACGAACGAACGAACGAACGAACGAACGAACGAACGAACGAACGAACGAACGAACGAACGAACGAACGAACGAACGAACGAACGAACGAACGAACGAACGAACGAACGAACGAATGAATGAATGAATAACAGTCTAAAGTTAACCCGCTCTCCGATAGTTCACAGTATCCTGGAGGTTATGCAACATGTCGGGCAAACGTGACAGTAAAATACTGTTCCGCTGCCTAATTAGCACAATGTTGAATCCTTACTTTTTTATACGTTTTAAACTTTTTTCTTTGACTTCCTGTGAACATTTAAAATGTTCTGGAAAGTTTTTTCTTCTTTTTAAACTAAACTTTTGAATAATTTTAACCTATTTTAAAGAAAAATTAAATTTACTCTTCATTAATAAAGAATCTTAAGTAAAAAATTATATATTATGATAAATTTTTTATGAATTTTCATTCATTACAACTAAATTATGATGAATGTTGCAATATTTATAGTTAAGAAGTTAAATTAAAAAGTTTCTCATTCATATTCATATTGTATAAAGTTTTTAAAGATTTTTTTCTCTTCCTGTAATCTGTAATAAAATCATATAAAGTTTTATAGTTTTAAAACGGTAAAAGAATTTTATACAAAAATATTTTATCACGTAATAAAATGTGACAAATTCAACTTCTTTACCCCAAGGATCACAAATTAAAATAAAACAGGGACAATGCTGCTATAGTAGCTAAGTTTTGTTGGCCCTCATCCTAATGCTAACTTACCACTGATAACAATGTCGTGTTTCCAAAACTTGTCATCTTAATCTTATTATATCTACCAATGAATTTATATTTCATTATCATTATAATATCATATTGTATAGTTTAAAATATAAAAGGCTATATTCTATATAATTTCAAATAAATCGTAAGTATTATTATAAGTCTTTTGGTAAAATTTTATAGATTGAATCTATTTTTTAATGTGTAAGATAAAAGAAAACTAAATGAAAAATGTATTATGCTTCTTTCAAAATCGTTAGAATGTGATTTAATTTTTTTTTTATTTTTTTTTTTTTTACACTGTAGCATAAATAAATTACTGATACTAAGCTACTTTAAAAATAAGTCTTTAATTTCAAATATTTTATATTTGTTCTTAAAGTCAACGCCATGTTGGATAGCTCAATAACATGGGAGGCATAGGAAAATAACTCATTATGCCGGTTTAAAAACAATATGCAATATGTTTGAGAGCATTGATGCTGTAAATATGTTGAATTATTATCTCAAGTATGTGAGAAAAAGAACACCAAAAAATTAAGCAATTTCCCATAGAAAATTGCCTTAAATGAAGTTTGTCCTATGCTCAGCAATCTTTTTCAGTACTCCAGTATGGCCAAATAAACGGTATTGATTTTATAAAATTTTATGTATATATATATATATATATATATATATATAATTATATACACATATACATACACACACACACACACATATATAAATATACTATATACTTACGTTCAACAACAAGTGAGTAGTGTTTGTTCTAATGTATTATATTATATATATATATTATATATATATATATATATATATATACACATTTTGATATCTAATTATATCTTACTAGGGGGTGAGGTGGATAATCTTAGCTATTTTTTTATATAAATTAAACCAATGTTTTTAACTTCAACCAACATTGCTTAAATCTTTTTAGGAAAAATAAATCTACTTCAGAGTACATTTCAAATTTATCTAGCTAGCTTTTATACAAGAGCTTTTTGACTCTTTATGTTTCCTGTGTTAAAAAATACGAATTATTCCTTTTTCCGACTAAACTGATGTCATGCATAAAACATTACTTTTGTGGTCCGCATAACAGATTCATGATAACATTATCCTATTATATCATGATTATCAAATAAATTGTTGGTATTTTACATGATTTGGTTTTTAAACTTTTTTTCTCTTAAAATTATTTGGCCAAATAATCGTTATTTTTATGTTTACTAAAACAATTTTGGTTTCAACTTTAAACTCAATGTTTGTGTATTTGTTTTAACTAAAATAAAATCTTCTTAAGCTTTAACTATGTTAAATTATTACGTTTTTTTTTAATGAAGTATGAAATACTAATTAATGATTATGACAAACGTTTTACTTGAGTATTTTGTTGTGTAAAGCTTTATATGATACTGTAATATTAATTTGTTTTTTATTTGATAAAGTGAGAGTAATAAAAAAAAGCTATTGCATCCATATGGTGACGTAATAACGGTTGCTAGAAAGTCATATATTTGTTGGCTAACAACAGTTGTTGTTTAGGCAATAAAATATTGCTAACGCAAACTGTCACGGCTAGTAAGCGAGTTATAAATATGGCAGAAAAAGTTGTTTATAATATATTTGACAACCTATGTAATATGTATTCTTAATTATCACTTGTTAATGAAATATAAATAATAGAATACAATGAAATTTATTTTTCTAATTTGTTATACGAGATATCATTAAGGCTGAAACTGAGGTAGTACTGCGGTTATTCAATCAACAGTTGCAAAGGTAGAAAATTTTGAGATTTTGCACAATAAAATGTAATATAAAAATAAGACAACTTCAAAAAAAAAAAAAAAGATTTAAGATTTTTTTTTAAATTTTAAGTTTTTTTTTTCTTCTAAGTTACATTTTTCGTACATTTTTTCCAGCTAAGATCCTCAAAAGCAATTCCAAAAAGCAGCGTGTTAATTTTAATGTTTCCCCCCTTTATTTGATGATCACCAAACCTGATATTATTACAACAGGTAGTAATTATTATGGAGTTTTAAATTAAATAAAAAATGGAGGGGGGGGGGGAGCACATTTTTTAATTATAGAGATACAAGCTTTCTGACTAAAACCCTTAAGTTTTATTAAAAATAATCCTTTTAAGACAATTAAGACACATTTTTGTTGTACATTAGTAAAATAATTTTGCTTAATTTACTGTTTACTTCCGTCACGGTAAACTACTTTTGCTTTAAAATACGCACACTCATTTTTAACGGAAAACTTTAACTTCCTTAGAATATCTTCTATTCATAACGTAATGTTATAATTTAAGCCTTCCTTCTCATTAAGAAGTTTATTATAAAAGCATTAGCGTGGAGTATATTTGCAACTTAAAACTACACTTTAAAAATATACTTTTTTTAAATAACATAGTTTGACTCCAAACTTCAGTTTTAAGTCGGTGACATGAGACGTATTTAGAAAACAGTCTTCTTTACAACAAAAATTTATATATTAACTTTTAAAATGATTCTCATGTTAAGATCTTGTAGAGTACAAAAGGCTCAAATTTAAAAAGATATTTTTACGTTGTACAGAATAAGCAAAAAAAAAAAAAAAAAAAAAAAAAAAAAAATCCTTTGAAAATAAACGAAACGACTGTGTTATCTTCAGCTTTATGAAGTACAAGCCGCTTAAAAAAACCTTTATAGAAAATTTCAAGGATTTTCTTGCACACAGAGAGAGAGAGAGAGAGAGAGAGAGAGAGAGAGAGAGAGAGAGAGAGAGAGAGAGAGAGAGAGAGAGAGAGAGAGAGAGACAGAGAGAGAGAGAGTTTTGTCTGAAGTGCAAACACCAGGGAGTCGTGGCTTCTCTATATAGCAACAAGATACGTTACAGTAAATAAGTATGAAATGATACCTTTATAATAGAGAATTCTTATTTTAAAAATAATGAAAATAATATTACAAAACTTCTATTTCCATTAAGTGAAATATAATTTTATAATAAGAAAACATCAAACAATTATTATTAAAACTACTATAATAAAATAAAATTATTTAATTCAAAATTTTAATTTCATAGCTAGAAAAAATCTCAGAATAAAATAATTATAATAATTACAGTTTAAGCATAAATATATACAAATACTTCTGTAATTTTATTCAAATTCACTTATATCGTAGAAATAGTAATTACATGCTTGTTTTTAATATATTATAACAACAATATAAAAAGAATAATATATAATTTGCGTTTTTATATTTGCATAATGAGGCAACTTGTTTTTTTTTTATATGAAAATACTATCGAGAGTATTTTAATTCGTATAGAAAGTGCATTTTATGTTTTATTCTTGTTTGTTGCAGGAAGATTACAATGCAATTAATCTATATCCAGGAAAACAGAGTACTATTATGAAACTATAATCTGCATATTTGGATTAGAAACAGGGGTAAAGTACAAATCTAATTTTCATTTATTTATACTTTCACTTGATTTTTTTATTGTAGAATGAATATTTTAATATATAAATTTGTTTGTTATTGTTGTAATTATTTCATTAAACACTGATACATATAATATGTTACATAGATGCGACCAATAATAATAATAATTAACAGCTTTTTTTGGGCGAAATCAGGAGTACAACTTCTTAATTTAACGCAACTATTTTACAGTACGTACAGTCAGTTACAGTTTATATTAATAGTGTTAGACATACGATACGACGTTAAAAATGATTTTAAATAATTATGTTAAGAGTATGCAATAAATTGATCAAAACACATAGATATAAGAGCTCGTAGCAAAATTATATGATTTGTGTGTTTTGTAGCCTTAAAAGTTAGTAAAATTCTCATTAGTTTAAGACTTCTTTTCACACACTGAAATGCGGCACGTTTATCTTTACTTTAATCAAAAATGTTGACAGTTTACAAAACAGCAGTTAAATTGCCTTCTTTTTTTTTTATCTAACATAAAACAAAATAAGAATTTACAAATGCAAATTTTTTATGTTGTGTTAAAATTAAAACTGTAACATTTTGCAAATTTACCATTGAATAAAATTCTTATGAAGTATGAAGCGTTCTTGATTTATAATCTTTGATATGAGTAACTATTTACTTTTCTATTGAGATTATATGGGTTTGCCTGAGGTTAATTGCTAGGTACATTATAAAATATCAATTAGAAAAGGTAAATATTTGCATAATCATCACATTTGTTTCTTTAGAATTTACTTATTGTACTTACAATATATAAGTTGATGTGATTGTGGGTTCTATATTATGTACAAAGAAGAATTAATGCTTAAAGTTACATCAAAAATTGCAGATAACAAATAAATCCTTATGAAATGAATTATTTTTGCTAATTATTTATTTAGCATAAAAAAGAAGACATTAAGAATCTAATTACAACTAAAATCCATCGATCTGCAGATTTGAAAAACTCATAAATATTTTTTTTTAATATTTATAAAGTAGGTACTAATAACAAGAAAAATATTATATACCCCTTTACATATATATATATATATATATATATATATATATATATATATATATATATATATATATATATATATATATATATATATATATATATATATATATATATATATATATATATATATATATATATATATATATATATATGTCCCTTTTTACAGCACTCGTACTGAAAATTTAAATTTGTATTTAATGAAGTAAAAAATTATTGAGATTTTAACCAATATTCTGCAAATATTACAACGGGAGGAAAGCATATTTGATAAATAAACTTGCTTATAAGATATGATTCAATATTTTTCTTGTATGATAAAAGTAATTCTTTGTGTGATACAATATTAATATATTTTTTATAACGTATACATGTTTAAAAAAAATGTGGCATATAGTAATAATATCTTATCAGTACTATAATTCAAACATAATAAAAGTTACCGTAAAATATTTTTAGACCTCCCGGGATAAAACAGATTTATTATCAGCATTTTATCAATATAATCCTTTATTTCCTTCTATTTTTTTTAAATTTAAGCTTTATAGTATATTATTAACATTTTATTACAATAAAAGTTATAATAAAGAAAAAAAAATACTATTCAATTTCTGGAATTAATCCAAATATATGGCTCTGTAATTTAACATGACTATCAATAAAGCTGATTGTATTTCAAAAGTATGCATTTAGATTATTGCACTGGAAGATACAGTTAAATAATAATATTGAAATTTCACATTGTTTCTGTGAATAATATGCATGTAATTTCAAAATATATGCACAGTTTGAACTATATAGGCACGATAACCGCATATGCAATTACAATATAATGATAATATCATGCATTAAATAACAGAAATGCACTGAGATATTGTAATTGCAGCTGAATAAATTACTGACGCTCAATAAGTATGTTGATATTACATAAATGAAACAAATGACTTGCTATAATAATTATACTATAATATCGTAAATATTTAACTTATAAAGTATTTCTTGAACTCTGGCATACTTAAGTAATGCTTTCATTTTATTTCAAGAAGTAATGCAGCTGTAATGCTTGATATATTTTTACAATAGAAAATAATAAAATAGCTGCAGAAGAATTGTAGAATACATGAAAAAATTTCAAATATATTTTGACAGTTTTTTTTATTGAACTTGATGTAGAAGAATGGCTTTCTATTGTGCGTTTAATATTAATACTGATACAAGAATACCACAAAGTATAACAAGAAAATAAAATTTTTAAGTACACAACAGATTTGTCTTTTCCTTTGTGAGGCTGCCATAAACTCTAAAATTGGATTTTGTAATAAATATACGCGAAGAAAAAAAATTAGATGAGAATTGAAAGCTTACAGAACGTAAAAAACTCCTTTACTTCAAAGCAAATAAAAAAAGAATTTTAACGTTAACAATATATTTCTCCCCTCCTCTCTCTCTCTCTCTCTCTCTCTCTCTCTCTCTCTCTCTCTCTCTCTCTATGAATGTCTTACATTATACTGTACTGGACTTACATAATATATAAATATATATGATTTCACGATAAGGTATATTGTTAAAGTAAAAATCAAAATGCTTCTTTTATTTGCTATCACACGCACAAAAACTGTTTCAGATAGCTATTCAAAAAATCGAAAGGTCTAATATTCAATTTAATTTCATGGAAAATTTGAACTATGATTGAATGCTATAAATTTTCAATAATTCAAATACTGCGATATCAAGCTTATTTACATTAAATGTGAAAAATTATTCATTTTATTAACATTATTACATGAACAATAATGATCAATACTGTAAGAGTAAACAAAAATGGCAAAATGACAACTTTCTGTGTTTTAAATTCATGACCTATATTTACTTATGTATATTATAATATAAAAATGCTCAATTAATTATAAAAATTAGCTTCAGGCTTTTGTTTCTAGTTTCCATGTAAATAGGAAAAAAAATATTATCATATTATTTCATAACATTACATATAAAATGTAAAATGTAATCTTTTTTTTCCTCCCTTTTGTTGAACATTGAGAAAATTATGTTTTGAAAAATAAATTTAATATGACATGTAGTTCAAATAAAAGGTAAAAACAAATGTAAGCTTAATTTAAATATGTGTGTGTAAAACATGATTTATAACATTTTCGATGTGTAATCATAAATATTATAGTACTGCATGGAATAAGATTTGAAAAGCTATGCATGTGCAACGTCATTAAGTATAAAATCGTCACCTCATGTTTTACCTGTATGCTTTGTCATGTATAATATGTTAAACTTTTACTGACATATTCATCGTTAAAAAGCTGACTACAATTTGCTTTCATTTGTGGTTACTTGTCATCATAAATCATTGTGGTGAGGAGCAAGTTTTCCATGAAATTGCAAAATTTCTTGCAATATCACAAAATAATTTCTTTAAAATACTAAAATAGTATTTACATGCATTAATATTTGATAATAGTAACTTTAAAATAGTAAAAAATAACTATAAATAGTATATTTTGTATGAAATATTTTCATTAAATTTGACTCAAAAAAGTCAATACAAAAAAAAAAAAAAAAAAAAAAAAAAAAAAAAAAGACTATTGCTAAAATTTGACGTGATCTCCAAAACTGTCACTTTCAGCCGCAAACCTCTTTTCTTCTTTACGATTTTTTTTCTTCATTTTAATCGAGAGTCAGAGAAGCTTGAAGGAGCAGTGTCGTCAGATCTTACGAAAAGAAAATGTAGAAGTCAGGGTGTGGGAGATGTATGTAAGTGACAGCATGAAAGAAGTCGGTCAGTTGGCTCCCCTTGTATCAAAATATCATGAGACACACACACACACACACACACACACACACACACAACACACACACACACACACACACACACACACACACACACACACACACACACAACACACACACACACATATATATATATATATATATATATATATATATATATATATATATATGTATGTATATGTATTTATATATAAAGTGTATTCTATATCGAGTATAATCAAGTTACATAACATTTCATAGCAATTCATATCAAAGAAAGGCACAATTTTATCTCAGAACACACGTCAAATTTTATTAAATTTCCATCATTGTATTGAATGACTGCATGTTGCATTATTTATGTAAGAGAAGAAGTTAAAAATAGTGAAACAAAATAAGTTGTAATGTAAAAAAAAAAACTGAAACTACTTTAAATGTATTTCTATAATTATTTGCATGGACGTTTGATAAAAAGCAAATATTTTCAGTAATACTTCTTTGATTCATTAGAGTTTCATACAAATAAGTATACTATACTATGATCTCTCTCTCTCTCTCTCTCTCTCTCTCTCTCTCTCTCTCTCTCTCTCTCTCTCGTTCTTCTTTGTGTTCAATTAAGAACTAATGTTTATTTACAGGTTAGTACCATAGGTTTTTATTTTATTATATAACTTCTTTTATAATTTTCTTTGTTTTCTAATAATTTATTTTTTATTTGATTATGATATTGCTGTAACATCTTTGGTTATTGTTGTAATCAACAACGGCTTTGTTTCAGATCTTTTGTTGAATAATTTTAAGCCTAAAACTATTTAAATAACATTTTATGTTAGTAAATAATAAGAACTCGCTTGGAGAGAGAGAGAGAGAGAGAGAGAGAGAGAGAGAGAAAACTGAATAATTAATTTTAACAGTAGTAAAAAAAAATAGTGCTAACTATTTTTAAAGCAGATAATAACATTTTACTTTTAAGCCACGCATGCATTTTTTTTTAAACCTTGTATTAGAGCACAAACTGTGTATCTACAAAAGCTATAAAGTTCAAAATTATATTCAAAAAGATTAAGAGTTCCAACTTTGCTGATTTTGTAGATACACGGTTTGTTTTCTAACCCAATGATATTATGATATATTTTATATATATATATATATATATATATATATATATATACACGTGTGCTTAAAATTAAAAATGTACAATTTAATCGTGCATTGCAAAAAAAATTGACACCTCCTTATGTTTTTTAACATTTAAAAAATAATAATTAAAATTATCAACAAAACTTATTAATTTGTTTTTACAGTAAAATTTCTATTATTTGAAGTAAACACACATATGTTTATTTTATGAATTAACTTCTAATATGAGTAGTTTTGAAGTTTAAAGTTCCCAAAAGTACATAAAATAATACCTTTAATGATTACGTAATATATAATGCTATTTTTTGTCACTAATATATATTTTTTTGGAGAGATGCGGCCTACATAGTTGTGTTTATAAAAAGAAATCGATGCACGAGAGTGATAGGGAGATTGTATTGATTGAGTGGCATGCTATCAAGAGGAAGTATCTCTCTCTCTCTCTCTCTCTCTCTCTCTCTCTCTCTCTCTCTCTCTCTCTCTCTCTCTCTCTCTCTCTCTCTCTCTCTCTTCTATCTTTCAAGTTGTTTCATTGTACTAGGATGTTTTGGCAGTTTGGCAAACGTCCACCAAAATATCCTAGTAAACTCCCTTTTGCCACATACCAGCATAACTCTGCCTTTTATTTATTTTTATTTTTTTGGCATCCAATAATATTACCTTTAAACTGATAAGTTCAAAATTCATAAATGTAATCTGAATTTATTTTAATAAGTTAAAATAAACAAGAAAATATTTCATAAGCAATTTTTTGTTCATCTAAATCTTGTTTAAAAAGCTCTATCCAGACAACTAATTATAAGAGTATTGATTTTTCTAAAAAAATACAGACTTTTTTAATGTTGTAAATGACATTGTATAGGCGACATGGTAAGCTACAAAGATAAAGTGAACTTGCCTATATAGAGAGATTGTTTTGTGTTTCTTATGGACAGGAATACAACATGGGCAAAGCTCTTCCAGATCACGCTTCAATACATGACGTGAGGAGAATTGATCTTTGCGTCTTCTTCTTCTTTTTATTTTTCTTAAATGAAAGCGGAATTTTCTCTCATTCACTTTCTTGTTATAGTCTTATCATGAAACCAATCAACCTTAACGGCCAATTAACCACTTTTCTTTTTATCACTTTTGTTTTTCTGTAACTTAAAACCTCAAGATCAGGTCTTAATTGCTTTTGTTCTATTATAACGATGTGTGTAACCCATTAACATTGTTGACAACTTAATAGAAAAGATTCCTTTTCAAAATTCCCATATTCCCATATTATGTAGTGTTTTCAATGAACAGCTCTTTGTTATTTATATAAATACTAAAAAATATGAAAGTATGTATTCGAATGTTATCATTCGAGTATTTTTAAAAGCTATTTTAGGTGTTCTGAAATTTTTATCAACAAAGCCTCTGGGGTAAAAATAATGTTTATTTTTCTTCTTTGAATTCCAAATGTAAATTTTGTGTTTTGTGCTCTTTTCAATAAACAGATGTATTTATTTACAGTAATGGAAAAAGGTTATAGGACAGGGGTAAGAACGTTGAAAATTTTCTTCACAAGATGTATCGAGTTAATGTTGGTCGTAAAATAAACTTTTCGTGTCGTCAGCAGTGACTTTTTGTAAGAAAATGTCAATTTAACCCAAAACTCTAAACTTTACGACATAAAATAAAATCTCATCAGTCGTCAAGAATATGAAAATGACATATTTTTTTTACTGAGAACTGTTACAGACTTTTAAATTAAGTTCTAAACAAAAGAATTTAAATAAATTTTAAATATTATGTGTAATACAATTTAAAATGAAACGTTAATGTAAGATATTGT
The DNA here is from genome assembly GCA_949318235.1 of Ecdyonurus torrentis. Taxonomy (NCBI): domain Eukaryota; kingdom Metazoa; phylum Arthropoda; class Insecta; order Ephemeroptera; family Heptageniidae; genus Ecdyonurus; species Ecdyonurus torrentis. Next base: position 33,930,098 of record OX439131.1, on the reverse strand, counting down.
TTTAATTAAATTAAATAATACTGAATAACATAAAAAACATTTCAAAAGAAACAAAAATTTTCAGCAACATTAAATTGTAACAAAGTACTTGGTAGTAAAGTCAAGATAAATTCTAAAGTAAATTAAAGGACCAAATATTTATGCAAACCATAAACTTATACAACAATGCATTATTAAAAGTGACATTAAACACACACATGTTTGTTAAACACTGATTTATTTAATGTTTTGTCGATAACAAAGGCATTATAATTTTGAACGTGTTAATATGATTTAAAGAGATAGTATTACGTAACAAAAATATCCATGAGAATAAGAAAAGAAAGAAGCTAATATTTTTTATATATTTAAATAATTTTAAATTGTTCCGAATTATTGCAGTGCAAAGAAACTCCAGTGCGTGTTTATTATGTCTCTGGACTTTATGTTAGTTCAACCTCAGGGAAATTTCTTGTGTGTTGTTGTTGACTTTGCTTGTTACCACCCCAGGGGAGAAAATGCTCTCTCTCTCTTCTTACCCGAGTCTGACCTCTCGCGCACACCAACACTATACTTGTAGTACAGGCAATAAAATAAGACTCCAAGTACTGCAAGTACACAGAAAATTCCTAGACAGCAATTTCAAGCTCATATCATGATATTGCAGAGCAATTTCTACTTTTCATAATTCATAACACAATTTCACATTATTGTATTTCACAATTTTCTTACTGTAAGAAAAAAAAAAGTTTGTGTCCGTTATTATATATAAAAAATAATAATAGAATTACTAAGTAATTCATAAGAGACATGTATTTAATGCCATTTCATTTTTTTTTTTGTCCTCAAATATTTTTTTTCTAGTTATGACATATTAGTTCATTAACCCATAATATCAACAATATTTTCATCGGTAACTTTCAGGGTGTGGTGCTTAATTACTATCACCCTTACCTTGGCTCAAGTAGGAGCCCGGTATTGGTGTTATATTTATAAAGATGAATGATAGTAATACGTAATAATATTTTGTAGTAACCCGGCTAAATTTTACTAACCTAAATATGCATTCAAATTAGTGTTTTTTTTTTATTTAAATTTAAGACCTTACTTGCAAAGCTGACCAGTTTCATTAGATGTATATAAGCCAATTAATGCGCCAAAATAGGTTTTCTAGCTCGAGCTACCGATGCTCGTGCATGCTTCAGTTCACAGTTAGAAATCATATAACCTTGCAATTTCAAGCTGCTGCAAAATCAGATCATATTTATACCATGTGAATATTTTCCTGCTAGTTTATGTGATGATTATGTTTTAAAATATTTGTAGCATAATATTTATGAAATTTGAGTTTTTCAAACAGTAATCTCTCTCTCTCTCTCTCTCTCTCTCTCTCTCTCTCTCTCTCTCTCTCTCTCTCTCTCTCTCTCTCTCTCTCTCTCTCTCTCTCTCTCTCTCTCTATCTTATTCCATCTTTATTTTCAGATTATTTATTTTATTTATTATAAAGCCACATAGGAGTATCAATATGTTTCGATAAAATAGAAATACAATTTATTATATCTCGTGTAATAAAAGCTGAAGCAAGGATCATTATTAGAATAATCATCATTACTGTATCCTAATAAAATAATTACTTTGAATTATTCCTAGAACTTATAGTTCAATTTAATTCTTAGAGGTTTATATTATTATTATAGTTTATCTCTCCTAAAGTTATTTTTAATTCATTTAATATAATAGTACAGAAATACCTAGATTACCTACTACAAGTTCTATTTAAATTATATATATACTGAATTATTTTAAGTTGTAATTAGCAATTAATACTCTACCCATGTGATAAGAATTTCACTAGCATCTTTTTTAAAAGTTTCCGTGTAAATTTAAATTTCATTAAAAAATAATAATTTTTTTCATTGTGCATTTTTTTTTTAATATATATTTTTTTTTAATATTCACAATGTTTTTTTGCTGGAACGTCATGAATGATATTAGCTGTCTGTGGCATGTATAGAAAGTTTCTTACGATAATTTGCATTCAACTTTCGTCTCATCTGCAATTCTGACGACTTCTCAAACATCGATCATGCGAAAATCACACTTTTTTTTTTTCTACCGTGGCAACTCAGGCACATGGATATAAGAAACTTTTTTGTTCCTTACAAACATTTAAAAGATTTTTTTTTATTGTTTCCAGAGTAATTTTTAAAGATAGTGTATAACGCATAAGCAAGGACTAAAAAAAAAAAAAAAAAAAAAAAACGTAAATAATTGTTTAAGAATTATTTGTATAAAGGGGGTAAAATCTGTGTAAAAACAAATCCAACTTTCATATTGTTAAATATCGTTAGGTATTTTTGATCTTATAAGGTTCACAAATTATTATTTAATTTCTTAGAGCAAAAGTTATTAAAAATTCCAAGCTACTACGTTTATATCAAAAATCAAAGCCTAAGCATTTTATGAATTTGAATAGAAGCACTTTTTCTTAATAATATTCTTAACATTACATTAATAACGTTTTGAAAGCAACGAAAATGAGAGTGGGAGAAAAAAATGTTAGTTATTATAATATAGAACGTTATTAAACTTATAAAATATTGTACGTTTTTCATTTTTATTAAAATAAAACAAGCTTTAAAATGATGTCTTTCTTAAGCCTTTATATAAAATTCTACAAAATTATAACAATGGTAAATTTCCTTCAATTTATAATTGAAATAAAATAATTCTGTTCTATAATTTAAAACGAGTATAATATATCTATTGTTTGTGATGGTAAAAACTTGACTGAAAAATTGAATTACATGCATTTGTTTTTAAACTTGTAACAAAGTATATGAACAAAATAATTTTTCAATATAAATACTTTTTATATTAAATATTTGTTTGTTTGTTTGAATAAAGGCAATAAATCAGGTAGCATAGTATGATTGAAAAAAGAAAAAAAAAAGAGTCGATTTTTGCTTGTGTTTCCTGCGGTGCTCAAGTCACGCACACGGTGCTCTAGGGACAGCTCGCGACGTTAAGTCTCGTGTTACTCAAGTACGATTTTCTCGCTTCAATATCAAAATATTACCAATTCCCAACACACAACATGACTCATGTAAAAAAAAAAAAAAAAAAAAAAAAAACTTTTTTATTTATACAATATTTTTATTGTGCGACAGTTTTTATTTATTTTTGTTACAAAATGATAAAAATCTATAAAAACTGTTGGTAAAAATCTATTGTTAAATCCTTGTTTAAATAAACTAAAATAATGTGAAAATTACTCATAAATCATTAGAATCAGATATATAAAAAAATATTATAAAATTTGAGAAAATAACGTACCAAAATGATACCAAACAGTAGTTGATCAAATAATAAAACTGAAACCTTTCTTCTTTTTATTATTCTGATGATATTAGTTTTGATATTGATATTGTATTCGATAAGTCCTAACCAAATTACCGGTAAAGATTTATTCTGGCTCACCCCTGCAAGGGCATTGAAGTGTCACAGATGTTGTCTCGTATTGTTTTATTTTCAAAGACTGCAGTGTCTGCCTTAAGGACAGACAAATAATGATGCTGAGTTTAAATAGCCACTGTCTACACTGTTAGGAAAACTAATATCATAAAAAAACGTGTTTATAAAATTCAGTGTATCTTTGCCCATTGAAAGGACTGTATTATTTTACATAATAAATAATTTTAAAAAATTTAACAAAATAATTATAATAACAATATAAGTGATGATATCTTTCCAACTGGAAGTTAAAAAAAAAGTGTATCATAGACTATAAGCATTTAAAGACACTTTTTAAATTTTATTTAACAACATCTGATTCTATTACTACAAATTTAAAACTCAAAATAAAAAAAAAACAATTCAACAGCATAAAAAAACGATAATGAATAAAATAAATCGTTTTAACTCATGTTTATACATTTTTTTACCCCACATAGTAATAATAAATAATACTAAATAAGATAAATTGATTTAAAAATGGACCCCAATTAGATTCTATTTTGGTTCAGTTCCAAATCTACTGTTGAAGAAAAATAGATAATTTGACAAAAATAAAATCACCATGATTATTATTGGTTATGTCGTTTGGTACATAAATTCTTCAATTCTTTATTTGTTTATATAATATATATATATATATATATATATATATATATATATATATATATATATATATATATAGTATACATAGAGAAGTTCTCTATACACACACACACCACACACGCACGCAAAATAAATGTCTTACATCAGAAATGTTTGTTTAAGTTGTCTAGACTTGCAAAATCTAGAGCTAGACTGAAAAGTAAGTTACTATACAAATGACCAAAGGCTATTTGATTCTGTAAAATTTTGGTACATTTTAAACAAACTCTTGACTTCCGAACACTTTTAAATATTTATTTTATTCTATAAAGTGTTTAAAAAAAAACTATTAAGAAAAATTTCTATACATATATATTTTATATATATATATATATATATATATATATATATATATATGCAATAATATCATTGACTTGTATTTCCAATAAAAACAAATAAAAAAGGTTTAATTTTTTTTTTTTAATATCTTTCTCTTTCATTTATTTGTTATCCAAGCTAGGTTATTGTTTTTTAATATAATAAAATTTTAATGTATATTCTATAAAAAAAAGCACCATAAATATTTATTATACTCTTTAGATACGAATATTATTTATAATACAAAAGATTCATGAGTTTTTTTTTTCCATTAAAAAACTTCATTATTTTAAATAATAACAATAATAATTGGTAAACGACTATCTATTGTTTTGCAGTAATATATTTTAATTTTAAAAAATATATAAAAGAAGTGATGTAAATTTAATATCTCCAATATGAAAAATGTTTTATTATTATTATTTACAATAATTATTACGAATGGTCTATTGAGTTTCTGTTTTCAATGATAAATGAATATTCATATAGAAATTTAAAAGTTCAACATAATATTTTTATAATAATAATATTAAATTATTTTCAATATTTTCATTATTAGAAAGCAATCATTTCATGTATTTTTGAATTGTTTTGACGTTTGATGTTCATTATTGTTTAGTATTTGTGACTTTTTTTATTTCGTTTATTGTTTTAGTTGTGTCTGCAATAGGCTGCTAAGTTTAAATATTAATAAAAAATATTTCAATTTTCTTCTAAACCCTTACTGATGGATTCTTTCGTCTAACTTATTCAGGACGCACCCCCCCCCCTTTTTGACAATTAATTTTTTGGCAAGTATAAAATTTGCGCAAACATTAATTTCTACTTTAGGTTTTCGGACATTTTGAACTTGTGCGTTCCATATCAGTAAAAAAAGGGGGGATGCTTTTGGTTTGAGTAATATGAAAATATCTATTGGACGAGATGTAGCATTATTTAAGTATATGGAAGCCAAAAATTACGATTATTGTAAATATTTTGTCTTATTTTTCTATATAAATTACTCGATTGGTCAACAAATACAGTACATTCAAAATACAATGATATTTTTTTGTCTAAAATGTAAAAATTGTAGTTTGTGTGTTTTATAATTCAATTAAACTTGGAAAGTCCGACAAACTACTATTCTGGACTTATATTTTAAAATTTTACTCGTATAGAGTTATTGTAGAAAATATTACATACACGTGGCTGTGTTTATTATAGCCTCATTTTATGATACTCCACAATCTATATAGAGACAGATGAACATTATTTTTTTTATTGTCACGTCCATAATTTTTTTTTATTTTCTACCGATAAAGTTCATGATAGCTCCTAACTTTTCTTCATTGTCTTCTATCTTATTTTCTGATATTTATGAAGAACATCATACATCTGTGCCCATAAACTTTTTGTTTCAATATTATATATATATATATATATATATATATATATATATATATATATATATATATATATATATATATATATATATATATATATATATATATATATATATATATATATATATATATATATATATATATATGTATACGTATATATAATTTTTAGTTCATTTTTGATCAAACCTGATGTTTTGATGAGGCAAGTAGATAAACATATAATTTTTTTATTGAACGTAAAGAGCTTTCACAAACATAGGAATATAAATGAGGTTGAGAAAAAAAAACACCTCAGTAGACAAATATCTGGCATTTTTCCATATTTACTCTTTCTACGAATATATCAGATATATATATATATATATATATATATATATATATATATATATATATATATATATATATATATATATATATATATATATATATATATATATATATAGAACGAGAAATAAAAATATGGTTATTTTTTATTATCAAACAAAAGTATCTTTTTTAGTTGTGGCCAAGAAATACAAATCAGAATACAATAAATATTGCAGATAAAGTTTTTTTAAACTAACTTTACAATTGGTTAAAGAATGAAAAGTAAAAATATTAAAATACTTTTACTGCATTGAAGTATTTTTAAAGATTAAAATAAAAAGTATATAAGTTCAAAGATTTTAAACTCTTTATTCGATTTATATAAAATGTCAATGATAAAATAAAAGGTTACTGTTCATTTTGCAAGTAAAATTACATTTTTCTACAATTTGGATTGAAAATATAACTTAAAAATGAACTTTTAGCCTTTTGGGATATATTTTATTTTTATTATTGCTATTATTTTTATTTTTGGTAATAAACAAAGACATTAATATTTTTTATTACAAAAAAAAAAATAAAAGATAGATAAAGTTGATTCATTAGACTTTAGTAATAAATGAAAATATACAAAAATATATACGGTCAGTTTCAATAGAATTAATGTATTTTTAAGCGTTTGTATTGTTATGGATAAAAGTTCTTTAAAAACAAATTCTACTGTACTGTACATATACGAGTACTTATTTTCGTCTCCAGTTTTTCCTCTATCTAAAGCAGCTTATTTTGAACGAGTCTAACTTCTTACGACGGCGAGTTAATAAATTGCTGCATCTGCTGCCTGGTCAAGTCAGGCTGCTTTTGTACATTGCATTTTTTTGCTTTCAAAATACACAGACTTGTCAGTTGATAGAGTCAGCATAGTAAAATAAACTTTTTTCAGAAAAAGAAAAGGAAAAAATATATACAAACAAGAAAAAAAATATATATTTTTTTTAATTTTCACAGAGAGAAAGCAGCAACACATACATTATATAATAAAAACAGACCGTGTTGATCATTTTGAGAAAATAAGAGATGATTCCTTCAAGAAAATATACTCCTTTTGATAACTTTTCTCATAAAAATGATAATGAAAATGGACTTGAAGAAATAGTAGAAATAACAAAAAATAAAATTGAACTTTGGATAACACATAATTAAGTTAAATAACCATCAAAATGAAAGAAAAATATAGAACACTTTTTTTTGTTATCTTGTAAGCGTCTAACTCTCACTAACTTTTAAAACAAATTTACTCTGAAAATTTAGGTAAGAAATTGAAATACGTCATTCAAAAATAGTTACGAATTGAAACTATATATATATATATATATATATATATATATATATATATATATATATATATATATATATATATATATATATATATATATATATATATATATATATATATATTGGAACAACTAATATGCAGTGCTGTTAAAAATAAATTTGTAATTTCTATTGGTCAATAAAATATTTAAATTGTTTTCTCCGTATTTTTTTTAGTTTTACTTGATGTTATATGCCATTTTCTTTACTTTATTATTACATCTAACTTCTTCCCACGCTTTACTTAATGAAAAACAAATTAAAATGTGTCCCCCTTTTACTATATTTTGTCAACTCTAAGTCAAAAAATATTATTTCCAAATGCAAGAGCAAAATGAGTTTTATAAAATCTGCACTCTGTTTATAAATTATTTTTCCATTTACTAAAAGAAAACAATTAAAAAATAAGCCTAACATAAAACAGCCATCCATTTAAATAAAAAAGAAAAACAGTTTAATAACAAAATTAATAAAAATACGAATGAAATGCTTCATTATATTTCCATTTTAGCTTTGGTACATTTTTTCTTCCTTTTTTGTTATTATACAAACTAAAGGAAAGTTAACTTAGAAAAGTAAAAAAATACAAGCACCAACGTTACCCTGTTAACGTACATTTTAATTACTTGGTAGTCCAATATTGAATTATTTCAGCAACAAAAATATAAAAAAATAAAATAAAACAAAAACAAAAAAACATAACAATAATAAAAAATAAAAAAAAGCATTACTGTAGGAGTTGTAGATGATAAAGAATAATTATTTTATATTCATATATATATACGTATATTTTTTTTTCTTACTTTATTGAATAACAAAAGTAGAAAACTGTATCGCATCTATTACGTAATTTACTTTTAGAAGTTTTGTTTCATCACTTAAAATTCACACAAAGTTTACAAACTCTAAAAAAAAAATAAAAAAAAAATATATAGTAATTTCTAACTAATATTAATTATTCAAAATTATTTCTTGTATTATTAAATATATATATTATTAATCTTAAAGATCCTGTAAGAAGCCATGAACTAATATTTTCATCAAACAATCGTAAACAAATGTTCTTTAAGCTGTTACGTATAAGTTAGGAAAATTATTTCACGTAAGAAGTTTAGAATTCAGATACAGTAACCTAATATGTTATATAGAGAGAACAGCTTTTTGTTTACTTCTTATGTTGTTGTTTGCTACTTTTGGCAAGTGTGCTTGTCACCTGCATATATCGCACCACGAAGCGTTTACAAACTTTTACACGCGCGTGTAGCTTGTTTTGTTAAACAATGAATTTTATAATACATAATTTAAAACTATATATGTACACAAATTTAAATATATATAAATTTTATAATATACTTATTAAATTTTATAACTTACAGTTCAGAGAAGAAAAAAAAAAAAAAAAGATAATACATGGAAAAAATAACTTTTGTCTTTAGTAAATTTATTGATTTAAGATACAGAATAATAGATAAAATGAATATTTATTCAAAAATAGAAAGAATTTTGAAAAAGCACGATAAGACTCACCCGACTATACCATAGATCTGAATATACGTCTATACGTCACCTAACCCCAACAATTAAATACACAATGCAAAATAAGAAAGAAAATTTATTTCAATAACATCAAAAAAGCATTGCATTTAATAAAGAAAGCTCTCTATAGAAATCATAAACATGGAAAAAATTATAAAGCATAAAAAATATGATGAAAGATCATTAAAAAAGTGTGTGTGTGTGTGTGTGTGTGTGTGTGTGTGTGTGTGTGTGTGTGTGTGTGTGTGTGTGTGTGTGTGTGTGTGTGTGTGTGTGTGTGTGTGTGTGTGTGTGTGTGTGAGAGAGAGAGAGAGAGAGAAGAAAAAAACGTGAAAAGTTATGGAAGCATAAGCAAAAAGTATAACATATGTATTGAACCGTATAGTACGACTAAAAATGTAGCTACATCTTATAAATATTTGTAAAATCATAGAGAATAAAATAAAGGAACTTGTTGATAAAGAATCAATCATATAGCATGAAAAGCTTCTATTAAATACAGTATTGCGTCAAATGAAGCTTATTTTTTGCCTTTGAAAACTTTTGTATTTTTTACTTCTTTTTTTATCATTAAAATTATAAAGTACTATTTTCTGAAGTACGTGTACATCATTAAACTATACAATGCATTTTTTTTTTTTTACTTAATGAATCGTTGTATTTGAAAATGATTATATTTACGTCATACAGTTGATAACAACGAAGAATAATGTGCCATTGCTGAATCTCTAATATACTCTCGAGATATTTCAGACAATTGACGATCGTCATTATAATAGAGATTTCCCGCAACATTCTGTGCATTCAAGTGAATGCATTCGTATTCTCTCATTGACTGTGACGATGCTTCAACTTCCCTTGTACGTTTCCTTCTCTTCTTGTCAGTATTTTCATCTACTTGTAGTGCAACAAAATTAAATGAAGTCTAAATTAATTTTGACAGTTGTTATTAATATTAGTTTAAGACCACACAGTTTTATTGTTACCACATGCAGCATACATTAAGATAAATTTTAATGTTTTCAGTTAATTATACTTTGCTAAGTATCATGCACACGTTCAAAATATGTCAGAGTGCCATGTAAGTGGGTGAATGACTTTTGTGGCCTTTCACTAAAAACCATTTAGTATAGACCCCTTGCACATCCTTGCGCTTTGTTGCCATGTTTGTGGTGCCTAATGCATTGTCCAGCATAGGGGCAACAAAGGCAACATAAAAAGAGTTTATTTCAACTGAAAAAAAATTCTCATATTCTTCGAGCTTATTAGAAGCTAGAAATAAGGCTTTGATTGAGACTTAAAGCTTCTTTTGCTATTAAAAAAAAAAAAAAAAAAATTCGCTGGCCTATGTATTCCTGACCAACAAAATGGTGGCTTTTAAATATGAGTGCAACCGATCTATTATGAAATCATTTTTATTAAAGTTGACATACAAAGTAGATATTACTTATATTACATAATATTATGATTCTAAAACAGACTTTAAAAGAGTTATCATTTAATTCATATAATATTCAATAATTGTGTTGATTATATTGTATCTAGAAACTAATGGTAAGAGAACTAGGGTAGTTTCAGTTTGAATTTCAGTTTCACAGTCTTGGGTTCGATTATCGTAAATACGATAACGATACTATAACGATATTTGATTATCGAAACGTTATAGATTAACAGTTTTATAAAAGTTATCGTTATCGTTATAGATTAACAAAAATTTACGATATTATCGTCGAATCTATAACGATACTTTGTGCTCCAAAAATAAGGAAAAATTATACACAAAAGTAAGAAAAGTGCACAAAAAATAAGAAAATATTACCAAAAATTTGTGAGTTTTATGCAAAATTTTAATACGTAATATTAATATTTAATTAACATTTTTCTCCTGTACAGAGATAGTCATGAGAGTGTCACTACAGTAGTTTACTATAAATAAATACTTATTTTCATATCGACAGTCTGTTTGATCGACAATGTATGTATTTTTATACATTTATTTATTATAATTTATTGTAAATAGTTGACAAGACCAACGTTTGTTGTAACATACGTTACTGTATGAGCTGCCTGGGTCAATAAAGAAATCTTATTCTTATATCTTTAATTATAATACGTGCATATTATTTTTGTAAATCATCCCGAATGTAATATTATTATTAAAGTCAATGATAATTATAGTGAGTTTTTCCTTCTTCTTGGATAACCATTTCCGTTAAAGTAAAAGAAGTAATTTATCACATTATGATAAATGTTGCAATCAAATATTTGTGATAAAAAAGATTGAAAGGATATAAAATACCATTATTTCTTGCCAAACAAGGTAAAGATTTATTTATCGACTCCAATCTTATAACTTATACCTAAAAGTAAAGAATCATTCATCACTTTTTTTTCTGCAGATTTTACCTTTATAAAAATATTGCATTTGTTCTATCTTTTACAATATGTAAAAGAAAAAATAAAGCAATTTTAAAATAAATCAACTTCAAAAAGATTCATTTTATAATATATTTAATTTGATCTATTATAGTAGTTGTAGTACTGGCTTTTAAAATTTCAAAACTATCATAATTGAGAAACTGAATTGCTTGTAGTTAAAGTAATTTATGCAAAATACTTCGAAAAATATAAACCAAAATTCTTTTGTTTGTTTTTAAATAAGGTCAATACATGAAAAAGAAAAAAAAAAGATTCAAGATACAGAATGGCAATACATGGAAAAAATTTTTAAGACACAGAATAGTTAATAGGTAGAGTTTAAAATGTCTCATGAATAAGTGATTTAAGAAGAAAAAAAAATTAACAGTACAGCAATTAACCTCAAAACATGACTCTATTTAGCTCCATCTCTGCAACCAGATCAATGCTGTAAGCTTCTCTAAACAAGGCTATATGCAATTTTGCCATCTTTGTGATGCAATTTTTTTTCTTTCAAAACTAGTAAACATTATATTATACAATATATAAAAAAAAATTGCTAGAAGTGCAAAAGAGAATGACGAAGCGACCCACATTCCAAACACCGAATGCTGATGGAAGTTGAGATATGACTGTCATAAAAAAAAAGTAATAAAACATTCTATATACATCCTATCAAAATTTTATACACCTTACGTGTTAAGAAAAAAGTAACATAAACACACAAAATAAGTTTTCTTATTCCATTTTTTTTTCTTTCAAATCTATATATGTCATTTCAAAGTCATTTTTTCCAGGTAATGCCTTTAATAAAAAAAATATATAATAATAATGATGATAAATAAAACTTTAAAGTATAATAATATACTTTAACATATTTTTATATTATATTATTTTTTGGTGTTGTAAAAAGCTGTAAAATTGAAAATTGAAACACCTGGAAGTTATAAAAAAAAATTAGGCATATAAAGAAGTTTTATAAAATGTAAAATGATATTAAAAGAATTCATTAAAATATTCTTATAAAAGTAGAAAGTTTATAAATAAAAGGAAATAATAAAAACTTTGTGGTAAATAATAATTATGTGATAATATTTAAGTAATCACAAAAGAAAAATGAAATAAGTACACACATACACACACACACACACACACACACACACACACACACACACACACACACACACACACACACACACACACACACACACACACACACACACACACACACACACACACACACACACACACACACACACACACACACACACAAATAATATAGAAGTGTTTGAAAAGTATTCTATAGAGAGTAATCAAGTTGTCTTTTCAATTTGACAAACTCTATGGGACACACTTGGGTAGAATTGTTGTTACTTTACTCCAATTGAGTAAGGAATAAAAAAAAGTCACGTTGTACATAGTATTGTGTTATCCTTAGCCAGCCAGCTGAGACACTACAACTGAAAAAATAATAATAAAAAAAAAAGAAGAAGAAGAAGATAAAACAAAGACACACGACATTTCTTGTACAGATGAAGAAAAAAGTTTTAATGGACTGAAATGATCACATTTATCCTAAACTTTTATAGTAAAGATGTATAATTCTATATTACATCTTTGAAGAAGATTCGAAAATAGCTCATATTATCAGTTATTTTAAATATATAAATATATTAAATATTTTAAATAAAAAAAATAATAATAATAAAAAAAAGTTTCTAGCTCTCTAAACCTCTGTACGATATATTTTATCATACTTTCAAGAAAATATTTTAAACTATAGTTCAAGTAGACTTCAGGCTTCAAAAGTGTAAAAATTTAACATTTCTTTGCTACTTAAATATTCTAAGTAACGTGAAACTCGTTACTCTATCTTTCAAAACTTTTTGAAAACTTTCTTTCTATACAAATGAGATAAAAAAAAAAAGAAAAAAAATTGTAAGTAGGCGTAAATTTTACCTCAATTTATTTAGTGTGTATTTATATATATATATATATATATATAAAATTGGTGTTATGAATTTTGTAGCTCATTATTTTTATTTAACATAAGATATTTGATTTGTGATTGCATGGTGTGTAATGAAAATTTTATTCAAAACATATTTTAATTTGGTTTTACTTTACAAAGCAATTTATCATATAAAAAATGTTTGATTTATTATCAGGAGTTACAAAATCGCTCAGAATAACTAGAGAGTTAATTTCCTCTTTAAGAAGCGTAGATTTCTGATTCTGAGCCAAATTGAGAAAAAGAAAAAGTTGTAGCCAGCTGGGTGATCTGGTGATGAATAATACGGAAACAAAATAATTTTTTTACATTATATTATATTAAACTTTTTGGTATTCTTCATAAACTTTTTTAAATCATTTTAATCTTTTATTCTTTTTGTCTGTTTTTTTGTTTTTTGTTTTTTTTCTTCATAAAAGAGTTTATGCAAAGTACATGAAACAATATTTCCACTGGTTTTGTTTGCCTTTTGCTAACTATTATGTGTTGGGTGTTGGTGTTGCTCATTACAATAATCGGACGAAAGCTTTAAAATAATTCAAGTATGGTGGAATAAATTGCAAGTAAACATCATCGTAAGCTATAAATATATTTATTTATTAAAGCACAAAATAATTAAGTTTTTATTATTATTATTAGACCAGGTAGTTCATAGCAAATGAAGATTAATAATATAACGCAAGAGTATTCTTTTTGCAATAATTATTTTCAAACTTTTAATGTTGAAATAAAATTTTAATAACCTTAATATAATGATACTATATAGCACAATATATTTTATTGCATGTCATCGAGCTAAAAATAATTATGTTAGTTAATTATAAAAATAATTAACAGAAAATAATATTCATAATTGGTTATTGATTTTTCACGAGACTGATTATTACGTTAATTATTAATAAGTTAAAAAAAACATTGTTAATGGAAAATGAGTTTTTATGATAAGTAATGAATTCTTTTATGTATATATATATATATATATAAAATATATATATATATATATATATATATATATATATATATATATATATATATATATATATATATATATTATATTGTTTCAATCATTGGAATTTGAAAATTAGTTTGAGAATTTTATATCATTGGAGATATTAAGAAAACTTATCAGCGAGAGAGAAAGAGAGAGAGAGAGAGAGAGAGAGAGAGAGAGAGAGAGAGAGAGAGAGAGAGCAGTAGCGAGAAGAAGTAAAATCTTTATGAGTCCACCACTAAAGCCTGCTTAGCCCCACTCGAGATTTCTATGAAGCAAACCACACCACTAGAGTGGAGGCGGCTACGTACAATATACGATGACCTGTCCAATGTCGTCCCTGTATTTCTTAATTTTGTTTCAGTGTTTACGGTTGATATAAATAAATTACTACGTTCCCCACACGTGTGTCCAGAGTACAGTCTTAGTGTTAGATCACCACACAATAAAGCATAGCAATAAAAGAAAAGCCACACACACAAAAAAAAAGTTTCAATGCAGCTTGTATATCATACTCACAAAATTTTTGGTAAAAGTATATTATAGAGTATAAAATTAAAAGAAATAATTTTATCATTTAATAAATTCTTTGCGCTATAAGCTTTTTAAATTAGTATTCATACTTGCCTGCTGTACTTGTACGTAGTACAGTTCAATACATTAAGGATTTTACAATATTTGTAAGAAAAATCAAAATACACACTCTAATTTTAGAAATTACATTATATTCCTATACTTTTACATTAATGTATTATTTGCATGGTATTGTGATTACCATAATACCAAAATCTTCCTATGTACTTTCTTTCTCCACATATATATAGTAATATACGTTTCTGGTAGAAGCATTTTTTTTCTTTCTTATTTTGCGACGTAATCTACATTTTATCCATGTCTGTACCCCAAAGGTAAAGGCTTTTGTATCACTCGGTAACTTTAGATAAGTGTTTTTGTATGAAAATCACAGTCACTTTTTATCTTCACTGGACGAACAGTCTTTTCGAAAATCCCTCAAGCTCATATATAGATGTTTGCATACATTTTACATCAAATGTAGTCTAAAAAGACTAAAGCTAAGCATACATCTAAGCCGCTTACGTATACTTACTTAACTTTCTAATATTTATGCATACAATGTGATGAACTATAAAAGCAAGCTTCATTATCAAGTCAATACTATTGTACAGTACATTACTGCAAACTTTCATAAATCTAAACATATTATTATATTGAGGTTTATTAAATAGGTTAAGTACAAAATATTACATTTTATAATCAGTTACCTAGAATTTTATGTTTCTAAGTAAAATACTTACGCAAGTTTGATTGTTTTATATTGAAATATTTAAAGGCGTAGAACACGCGTTGAACAAAAAACATGTCTAATACCCTAACATACATTAATATCAAAGTTAATGTGGCCAGAGTCATTGATTTCTAATTTATTTTCCATTCACAAAATGACAGCTGCGGGTTTGTGACGTCACAGCTCACTAGTTCACGCGCGTGGAAACAAGCAAGCTGTGACGTTATAAACCCGCATCTGCCATTTTGTGAATGGAAAATAAATTAGAAATCAATGACTCCGGCCAAACCAACGTTGATATTTAGGTATGTTAGGATATTAGGTGAGATTTTTGTTCAAGGTGTTCTACGCCTTTAAGTTCACACACAATGCAAAAAAGTAATCAACTTTTTTTTTTTTTTTTTAATATAGTAAATATTGCATTTCAAAATTATTTATGTGGTTTAAGAAAAAAGTTAATTAACATGATGCTACACAACTAACTGACTATATTGAAAGGGGAAAAGTATACCAAAGCCATACTATTGGACATAGCATTGGCATAGCTGGTGAACTTTTTCATAATAAATTTTCCTCAAAAGACCAAAAATTTGATATTCAATATTTCACATAAAATACTTGGCAAATAAACACTCCAGATGAAAAGAAGATTTTATATTAAAATATTTTTGGTTAAGCAAGGATAATTAAGTCTTTGAAATTTTATTTCTATGGCTTCATTTTTTTTTATGAATATTGTAGGTAATTTTAGTACTCTGAAATAATATTAATTTCTTCTTCTCTTTCGTTACTAAAATATCTAAAAATACACAATGTGTATTGATGTAAAATTGAATGTTTTACGTAAACCTTATATTTCAATATTTTGGTAAGTTCATTAATAATACAGAGATATTAAATAAAGAATAAGGAAGACAAACAAATTACAGAGTAAATTCATTCCATATTTTAAAAGAGAACGTTCTTCTAAATCGATCGATACATGAGTTTTTTATTTTTGAGTTCATTAAGTATAATTAATGTATTTTTGTAAATTGAACAATTACATCACGATAAGTAACTTATGCATGTGGGCATAGGAAATAGTTACTGACCGTGACGTCATTTTGAGACTTTCAAAAAATTAATTTAAAAGACTAAATACTTAAAATGAACTCAAAAATTAGAAATTCGCATATCAATTGATTCAGGACGTCATCTTTTAGAATATGAAATAAAATTACCCCCTTAATTTTTTAGTTCACTCTTATGTAAGTATTACTAAACTGAAAATTAAAATGTTTATAATTTTATAAAATAAAATGATTAATTTTTAATTAAAATCAATGGCTTCTTATAGCAATCACTTCAAAGTGCTAAAAAAATGTGTGTAATAATAATTTTGACAACATGTAAATTTGTGTGTCTTCATTTTAATTAAAATTTAAATCAATAAAAATTAATTTTAAAATAATTTAAAAAAAGTTATGAAACGAAATCATTTTTACGTTACAAATTTTATATTGAAGTATTAAAGTAAATCAACTTTCTTCGTAAAGAAAAGTAAAAAAAAAAAAAAAAAAAAAAAAAAAAAAAAAAAAAAAAAGGAAATTAAAAATGTTGTAGGAAACCAAATAGTAGATCTAAATATAATTATAATGTTATGAGATTACACAAGTTGTCTGAACTTTTGTTTTTCTATTAATTAAATTACTTTATTTATGTCATATTCAACAATATAAAGCCAGGTTTATAATGCCTCAACCAACGTTTCTACGTATAATAGTTTATCGTTAACCACAACAACCCTTTCGTTTTCATTAGAAAATATCTCATAACTTTATTCAATCTAGTTGTTTAAAACCCGTCTGTTTATTCTCCAGCAAGCGGACGCACAAATCCTTCGTTATTATAGTTTTCATTACTTCTTTGCCTCAAACTGTAATCACTCTATTAAAAAAAAAAAAAAAAAAAAAAAGTTTACTTTCATGACTTTCATTTCTGACAATATTAAACAACCCTAATTGTATTATAGAATGTATATATCAATTTTAACACAAATTTACAGAAAATATCAACAATTGCATATAAATATGTTTTTATATTATAATAATAAATAATCACAATAAACTATTTAAAGGGCATGCTGTAAATGCATGCTAATACGTTACATTGACCATATTTGGAAGTCAATAATTTTTTTAAATGTGTTTTATACAAATACACATCTAATATTGCGTGTTTTTTTAGTATCATGGAATACTTGTTCATTAGTTGATTATTATTATATATATATTTATGAATTATAATTACAGTAAAAATAACTCAAAGGATTAAAATGACATTTTCTTTTAAATTAGTGGTAATTTTGATAATATTTGCCATGTAACCATATAAAAGTAGTAACACTGTAAACTCAAACATGGATGAAAGAGAACATCAGATATAAATAAAACTATCATCATAAAATTAAATCAAGATTTATTAAAAAAAATGTTCCAATATTATATTTTATCACAGAAAGAAATGTGAATGATATAAATCCATATTCATGATATTATATTTATGAATTATAATACTTGATTATCATATTTGCATTATTAAAATAAATAAATGAACACCAACGTCAATGGTGTAGAAAAATTTATTTAAAAATATAGAAATCTAAACAATATAAAATGCAATATCATCATTTTGTTATGGTAGAATGAATGACAGTGGTTTGTTTATTATGATATAAAAATATATGTATAACTAACTTGGGATAAAATAAGCATTACAAAGTTGCAGTTATAAAATTATAACAACTGCAAATAAAAAAAATATATCGTGACAAAATTCGCTGACGAGGCTTTGTAAATAAATAATATTGACATGTCAATGATTTTAAAAAAATTCATTTGTTTTTTATAAAAAAATCTATTATATTTTATAATTGATAAAAAAAAGTTCTACGTTAATAAACTCATCACGAATCTTGACAGATTAATTATATTTATTATTCAACATTGTTCCGATGTTGTTTAAAAAACTATATTTTTAATATTGTATATTTTGGGATGTGGTTAATTAAAAATTAAATTTATTTTAACAAATTTTTTTTTTCAAAAGTGATGTTTGAAATTTGAAATATTATATAATAGTATTATACTCTATTTTTATTTTTAGCTTAATTGAAATACAACTTTTTTTAGTTCACTATATTGTATGATACATATAAAGTTAAATAACTAATTAGTATTTTTAAAGTATTATTTATAAGTTATTTTAAGTGAAAATGATGTTATTAATGTTAACTATAACACAAATAATTTTTTTCAACAATTTGAAAATAATTGGAAAAAAAAGGGGAAACTTTAATTTATTTTTCTCTTGTCATTTAAGCTTGTTATTTTTTTTTAAATTATTATTATTATATTCTTAAGATTCATACAAGAAATTGTGTTCCGAAGTTTCAACTAATGAGAGAGTGTATTTTGAGACTCTACTTATAATTTTATTAGCTAACTTGAAAACACGTCTTTACGTCTAACTCTTGTAAGTAAAATTAATTAACACTATTTTATACTAAAAATATAACATGTGACCTGAAAACTTGACGTGCTATAATTAGATAAATTAAATTTTTACATTCAATACACAACTACGCAACTATAGGGTAAGAAGGTAAGAAGTTAAGAACACGTTTATCAAGTAAACTGTATGAGTAATAGAATATTGTCTTGCTGTGCTGGTCGTTTCTTCTCAATAATCGGTGAGATTAAAGTTACTTTTTCCTTCTTCTTTTTTATATTCTTCTTCTCTTCTTTTCATTTTTTTTTTTTTTAATTGTTTAGGTTTAAAGTTGGCAGCAACGTACTATACATTATTGAGTTAACTTTCAATATAAAAATATATACTTTTATATTGGTTGAATCGCTAGAAAGTAATATATTTTTTATTTTTTGATCGACATAAATAATAATATGATTTATAATATGTTCGTATCGGCACTAATGGTTATTTACTTTATTTCAAAAATAAAAATTAACATTATTAGAAATAAATTAAAAAAGAAATGATACATTAAAGAGATTTGACTTTATTAATTTATTTGGTCACAGTTTGGTGTAAAAATATTATTATTCTTATATTTAGATGAAAAAAATAACTCAGGTTATTATTTCATATATTACAGTATTAAAGATATTAAAATATTATTGTAAATGCTTAATCCTTCTTTTAAACACTCAACTCAAAAGTCTTATACAAATATTTTTTTTTATTTGGAAGATTTTTTAATTATTTGTATATAAATATATGATTTAATTTCGTAATTCATATAAGCAGAGTAAAATTTATTTTTAAACTTGCTTTCAATAAAATATAAATAACTCTAAAAATATAGCAGATCATTTTTTATCATTGTTTTATATTATTGCGTTTTTTTTTTTTTTTTTTTTTTTTTTTTTTGTAATTACTCAAACCTTGGTAATTATTATTTTTTATTGCGATAAAATTGAGAAGTAAATTGAAATTTAAATGAAATGAAAAATTATACTAGATTGTTTATTATTATTTTTAATATTAATACATATTACTTTTTTGTGAAATGGCAATTTTTTTATAATATTGAATATTGGAAAAAGTGAAAAGTAAAGAGAGGGAAAAATCATATTTTACCAGCTCATTTTTAATGCAATCATACATTTTTACTGAACCTAGTAATTTTTTCTTCTTAAAATTACTGATGTTTATGAGCGTGATACCTACATTTATTTTTTAGTCTATATACAAGCAAACTTTTTAAATAACGAGTTATATTTGTTTTATATAAAAAGCACAAGTACAAACAATTAAATGTGCAAATTATCGTTGTAATAAAATTTAGCTTCATTCATATTTATACTACATTAAAAAAAATTATAATAAAAAATCCTATTTTCTATGACTTCAAACTATAATAAAATATACTCGTGATTTTTTTTTTCATATGCAAATCAATATTTATAATTTTTATGCTGCAAGCAATTTCAATACAATTTGTATGCAAATAGAAGTATAAACTATTACGATGTAGTTGCGGTGACACACGTGTGTAACTGAAGCATCTATTTGACCTCATTTTTACCCTCGAAGTAACCCTTACTCGTCAGTCATGCATTTTCTTGTGAGGTATTTAATAACATAGGAAGATTCTCAAAATGTTTCTAAGAAATATATGGAAAATTGTTTCATGGAAAGCAATTTATAAGTTTCTAAAAATAATGAGCGTATTTGAAAAAATATATAAGATATATGCAATGCACTACTATGATAACTTATAGATCATATGCTACGTAATTTCTTACAGAGATTTTTAAGTTCTAATAATATCACGTACATGTAGTTTACAAGAAGAAATTGAAAATTAAATTTTAGTCCTTAAACTAAACTTTCTATTGATATATCTCTGTCTATTTATTTTCAAGTAGTGTGTGCATATTGTATAAATGATTTAATAATACATTCTGTGTATTAGATTACATTTGTTCTTATATGTTGCTAAATAAACAAATAATTTGAAATATATACAACGTAAGTGTGTCACTCTGATATCGAAGCTCACATGATATGAGATCACAAGCAAATTATTATTATTTTATAATTGAAAATATTTAGAAAAGCATACTGGATAGACACGAATTCGCACTTCACTATGTGCCAAATTAATGAAAACTACGTCGTTGTTATGATATGTCAAACTCTAGAGTCGTCCAAAAATATTCCGCATGACCGGCCGTGGACTTATTAAAATTACTGAGTAGCTGGCGCCATCTACGGTCTCTCTCTCTCTTTCTCTCTCTATTTCTCAAATACTTTTTGGAGCTTTATTATTATTTTTTGTGAGTATATACTACTTTTTAGGATAAAATTTCCTCAACTTTTATTTCTATACATTGTCATCGTACCGTAACAATGTGAAAAGCTAGTCTTTATGTTTGGCTAGTGCAGTTGACAATGTAAAAGAAAAAAATTCAATTTATTTCTCATCTGTGATGCCATTTGAAAACGGTAGCAAACAACATGAAGGATACAAAAGACAGATATAAGTTGCTTTTTTTCTTCAGATATTGCAAGACATTGCAGGAAAAAAAATAATAACACGTTCAGTATTCTACACTGCAGGCAGGTTTATATTGTTTTGGTCTTCTAAGATATAAAGCATAGAGATTTTTTTTTTTATTATTTGTTGCCTACCTATGTGTAATAGAAAATATCGAAAATATTTCAAATAAAATATAAAAAAAAATGAACAAAGCCAAGAAAATCTTTGAATGTATCAAATAGTAATAATAAAAAAAGATATAAGTATTTTATTAAAAATTTTGTTATGTTGTTTTTAATATTAAAAATATATAATATATTATATATTGCAGAGCTTCTACTTATTTTTTTTCTTTTAATCCATAGACCACATAGATGTTGTTTAATGAGTAAACACAAAATGGGATCTTCAAATCTGATATCAATTTTTACCAGAATGTAAATGTGGTCTCATAAGAGAGTGTGAAAATACTGTAAAGTTTGCAATTTGCTTGAGTTTATGACATCCAAAACAGGCAAAAATTAGTATGAAAATGTTTTCAGGTTGCATAAGTCTAAATTTTCTGACCACTGATACGGTGATTTGAGACAAAGTACTGTTATTTCTGTTAGTCCCATCAAGTGTTTTGTGATATAAATGCTAATGTTTTCTTCTGGTGTATTCCTTTAACTAAAGTCCACAAGTAATAAATAGAAATATTTTGACGTAGTATCTATTAATACGTATCTATTATCTACTAAATACGTAGAAGTATCTAGTATAAAATACATCATGAAATTTTGTAACTGTTAAAATGTACAGTACTGTATGTATAGTGCGATTCTCTTGAAACAAAAAGTTTGATATTGCTTCTGCTATTTGCACATTTACCGAAAAACAGTACCTATCCTCGTCAATTAACTGACTCGTGCACTTATTATGTATATTAAATTCCTATTTCATATTTTTATTGTATAAATGTCGAAGCAATGTGCATTTTTGAAACATATTTCTATTTAAATTCTACTTTGTATTCTTTTACTTATTTTCATTTCACTCAACATTTTTGAACAAGCGATTAAATTTCCCCTAACAACTTTATTAAATACTGGCTTTTTATAGAAATAACAAGTAATAAACAAATTTTGTCAATTATTTTTACAGTTTTATCTGTTATTCATACATTTAAATATTTAAATTAAATTGCAATTCAATTTTAAAATAATGGTTCAGAAGGGTATTTTAACAGTTTTCAACCATTTTACATTTTTTTTTTCATTGACAATAAAAACAAATTAGATTATCAAATGAAAGTTTTTATTTTCCATTTTATACTTTTCAGGAAATTAATATTAACGATAGTACTAATTTTATTGGCAGTTTTTATACATAAAAATGTAACATTGAAGAGAAATTAAATAAAAACAAAATTCCCTGTATTATACGTAATGTAATTTCTCTATTAAGAAAGCTATTGTAATTTCATTTGTTTTGATGTACTGTACAGTACAGTTAAAAAACAATTATTTATATATGTATTGTTAAACTAAAAAAGTCACTTTACCGAGCTGGTATGGCCGTGTGGTGAAGGCAGCTGACTCGCAAATCTGTACTTTTCACCGACTATAGGTTCAAGCCACTGCTGGGTGCGTACGTGAAGTGTGAGAGCACAACACGTTGCACGATGTATGTTTGCATGCATTCCATGACGACGCACAGTATTCGGGAGGTGCATGATTGATGTGATTGCACCGATCAGCCTGCCTAGATGTTTCCACGGTTTTTCTAGGCTGTCATGGCGAATGCCGGGCTGTGTATTTAGGCTATGGCCGACCCGTGTGTGCTTTTCTATTAATTTGAAAGTCCTTACCTGTCGATAAGACAGTGTCTTGACTGGGACTGGGATTGGTGTATAGCACGATAACACAATATGGCAAGCAAAAAAAAAAAAAAAAAAAAAAAAGTAAAGTAAAAGCTCTGATGTTGATTAGAGTATTTACATAGAGTGTAAAAGTTAATAATAATTAGTTTGTAGTAATAAGTTTAACGATAGAAGAAAGTAGTTTTAAATGTTATTTGCATGCAGTTCTCATGACTTATTACAGTACACACATGCAATATTGCATCTCTCTTGAAATTCAATTTATTATTATGATTGGGTTTGGTAAGTACTTTTCATAGTTCAATGCATCATCATCACTGCATCTGATAGCTTATTTATTTTTTATAGAATTATTTTGATAAGTAATTGCCATTGACCTGGTTTATCAATAAAAATTGTAACGTAATTTTTATTTTAAATTTTAATTTAAAATTTATCAATTATTGTAATGTTCCAGAGACAGGTCATTTTGTTTCAAGTTTGCTTGTAATGGTTGAAAGAAGAAAAACAAATATAAGTATATTTATCGTCATTTTTCTTAATTAACTGAGTGTTAGAAATTTTACTTTAAGTTGCTTATATTTTTGTTTCTGTATTTTTATAAAAATAAGAAATTGGACATTTGTCGTGATAAATATAAAGAAGAACTTGGGTTATATATTATACTACTGAATTGCCACAATTATTGTGTTTCCATATTTTCTTGAAAATTTTGATTTTACTTACATTTTATATTATGCAGTATTTATTATTTTTATTTCACCACTAAACAACATAAAATTGAAAACAAAAACATTCTAATTTTTTCACTCGTAATTTACAATGGTAAAAAAAGGGTTAAAATATCATTATAAATACTGAATGCATTAAGCAAAAAAGTAACAACATGAAATATAGGCAACTTTTATGAATTATTCATTTTGTAAATGAAAAAAAAAGAAAAAAAAAAGATAATAAAAGTAAGCATTATGTTAAAAGCAACTTTATATTTTGTTTGTATTTGAGCAAGCTGAATAGAAGAATGATGTTTTTGTTAAACATAATGTGCATAAATATTTTTTTAATAAAAATAAAACATTTTTTATAAACAATTTAAATTTTAGATATATATTATAGACCTTTGACATTAATGTTTCATGGAAAATATTTTTTAAATAGGAACATGGCACAAGTACTCCAAAATTAACGAATTGAAAAAAGTAAAAATGAAATTAAAAAAAGTTCTTCAAAATCATTAAATTACTCTCACATTCACGTGTTATTTATAATATTTGTGATAAAGTGATAATTTTAAGTTCATGTAATTCATGTAATTTCATTCAAAATACTTAAAATTACTTAATAATATAGATTTATTGAGTAAAAAATTGTAAAACATAAACTGACAGTCACAAACATTGAAACAAATTCTCAAAAGGATAGTTAAAAAGGCAAAGCCATTCAAAGCCCATTTATTGAAATTTGCCATCACCAGCAAATCACCTGTGCAAATAGCTGGTTGTAACAGGTAACACTCAGCTTATTAGAGTACCTTAACAAAATATTTCAAATTCTGTTAGAAAAAAATACAATCAAGTGCTTTTGATTAATAATTTACGTTGGTTCTACAGCATAATTAAGTTCTATGGAATTTTTGACCTTTGATTTTTGTATTGAAATTGTTAGGAAGGCTTTTAATAATATGGGTATCATTATTTTGCAAATTTCATACATAATTTAGTCAATTTTTTTTATTAAAATACAGATATCTTAACAATACTACAATTACATTTTATCTCATATCAATTCTTTATCAACTGACTGCGGATGATTTACAATACTGCATTGCCATTAACGCATTATATAATTACATTATACTAAATAAACAAATCATACAGTCACATTTTAGCCAGTTTTATTTAGTTTTTAATTACAAGTACACAATGAAAATTCAGACCAAAAGTTGATTTATGTCATTGCAAGATTGTACATAGTGATTGGAGATAATTTTGCATTTAAAAAACTGATTTAATATAAAATCTTAAATGAGAGGCCATAAATGACGAAGCAATGTTTTGATTCATTTTACGCATTACCAAAATCAAATAAAATTCCCATAAAGAAACAAAAAATTGTCTGTGCACAACATAGGTATCAATTCTGTTGTTATTTTAGTGTTTCTAAGAATTTAATTTTTCTAAAGCTTACATATTATTATATTATTCTAAACTTTAAGTGCTTTTTTTTATAAATAATACTCGTAATAGACAATAGAATTTTGTTTTTTCATAAAGATCTTCAAATATTTTTTCGTCAACTTTTAGCTTATGTGCAAACAAAATTAAAAGTAACAATAATATTATTATATTCTTTTTTAAAAATAAATAAATAGAAGCTTAAAAGTATGTTTTTGAACAGCAAACACGATAAAATACAAAATAAATACGTGTTTTAAATGAAAGATACGCCCTCAAATAGAAATGACGAGAGAGAGAGAGAGAGAGAGAGAGAGAGAGAGAGAGAGAGAGAGAGAGAGAGAGAGAGAGAGAGAGAGAGAGAGAGAGAGAGAGAGAGAGAGAGAGAGAGAGAGAGAGAGAGAGAGAGAGCTAGGGACAAAGCAAAGCCGATGATATTTACATTGACAATGATAAATTCCATGTTGTGACACAAAAAGCTTTTAATATCATTAATAAGCTTTGTTATACTTTAAAAAAAAATCATCAATGAATTAAAGTTATAACTTTTATAAAGGTATTGAAATAATATAAATATTAAACTTTTTATTGCAAATTCAAATAAAAGTACTTATAATTTTAATTGAAAGGAATGTTTTATGGAGGTAGAGAGCTGCGCTGGCGCACACCCACACTATAATAGTAATTTAAAGTCCATCTCTTGATTGCCTGCAACTCTTTTCGTTATTTGTACAACCATGAGGGAAATTAAAGTGGAAGCTAACAATTTGATTTGTATCTCTTTTTAAGAAATAATATGGTTTATGTTGAGTGTCCCTCGTCCTAACTGAGATATAAATTATATCGTAATGCTGAAGCATTGAAATGGGATTATTGGGGTTCAACATTGGTATTTTTCAATTGCTTTTTTTTTCTATAACGAATGAGGCCTCACGAAAGACAATTTAGTGTCAGACATCAAGCATTTAGTAAAGGTAATTTAAAATGTTTGCTAAATTTTCAAAATATTCTACATTATATAAACAAAAAATTTTGCAAGTTTTATCAAAATACTTTGAAAGTATCCTAAAATTCCATGAAAGGAAGGAAAAAATATATAATATATTTTAATTTTATTTTAAACGCAATATAATACAATAATTCAACCAAGGCAAAGCCTTATCGGTCGGTTCAATTTTATTTATACCCTAGCTACAATATTTATTATGTGTCTCTTAAAAGATGATGATACAGGATTGATTTCAAAGGGTAATATTTTTATTTTATATAATGCGTATTTTCAATTTTGGGCAATTAAATTTTCTATTTATGATATCTTCTTGATGTTTGATGTAAATACAAATTATTAAGAAGTTTGACGTGATTGTACTGACTAAGAAGCAATTAATTTCAATTAAAACAAATTACTCGTATTATTGAAATTTTCATGAAATTAATGATTGATTTATAATTTTAAAAGCTTTATAAAAAATTTTCAATTTAATTGTAAGTTAGATACTTACTAATTTTCTAAAAGTATATATTGTTAAATTAATACCAATTATAATAAGATTAAAATATTCATTATTTTTCCTCATGATTTTATTTTTGCCAAAACTGTTTTAAATTAAATATTTCAATGAGATAAAGTTTTTTCCCCCTGTTTTTATAAATTTATTTTGATTGATTATTTAAGCATTTTAATTAATACTATTTTGGCAATTAAAAATAATTGGCTTAAGATATAATTAGATATATTATTATAAGTATTATTATTTTGTTTTTAAAATTATTTTTACATTTTTTTAACAAGGCAATTTATGTTTGTAATTATTTTATTTTAATAAAAGACTGAAATAAAAAACAAAAGTAACAAATGAGAATCTTCTCTTTTGAATCTATTTGCACCATTTGTTAAAAATTCTCTGTCAAAAAAGAAATTGTGAGACAACTTTTTAGGATAAAAATAAATAATAATAAAGACTCACAAATTAAGACAAAAAATACACTCATTTGTTTCTTATTTTCTTCATTGTTGTTCATTTCATACATTGTACAAAAGTTTAAAACAAATGCAAACCCTTTCATTTTGTTTCTCGTTTGCGCTATTTTTCCTTCATAGTATATTGTAGAAGGTCTTAGTCATTACTGTGGAATTGCAAAAACCGTTGTAAAATGCAATTGAAAAATCGTCGCAGAGTGTTGTGGTTACTGGTTACTGTTCTGCAATCGCAAAACCAATCGCAGAGAATCGTAATGTCTTGTAATTTTAAAACTATCGAATATTTTTGTTTGAAAAACTGAAGAAAAGAGCCATTTTCATTTATTTGCAATTAAAATAAAGGTGTAAAATATCTTCCGAATTTTTACTCACTAGTACACAACTTTAACATTATGCATGAGTTTTTCACGATCATGTCCCTCGTTTTTTGGTGGGACATGGAATTGCATTTTAAAATATATATGTTTTACATCTAACAAGTATAAATTTTTAATTTAGTTTTTTATTAAGTATACATTTATTATACTTTTTAGATACCATTTAGTAAAATTTTTAACTTATACCAAAAATATTTACTTCCTTTACTTTGATTGTAAATAAACTTGTTTATACAAAGTTAGAGATTTATTGCAATACTTGGGTGCTCTTTGCTTAGGTGAACATAAGAACAGCTCATATTTCACTTCCTGTGACGTCACAATGCGACTATACAACATGCCTTCTGTCTGTGAAACGTTTCTGCTATTTTTTTATACGTTTTATTATAGTCTATTGTATTATGTTGCCACTTGAAAAACATGTTCCACTTTAACATACTGTGTCTTCATAAATGTCAATTTACATCACTTTTTTTATAAATTTATTTCTGTATATTTATAGGTTTGAATTAACTTTAATTCAACAAAATGTTTTGTTTGCTTAGATGTACTGCACCTCTATTATAAAGAGAGAATAACAAATATCTTATTATTGCATTGTTCTGTAAATATCCTTATAAATATAAACTATTTTTAATAAAAAAATAAATGTTATTCATCTATAGAAATACAAAATTAATTAATGTTATATTTTGTCATTATTTTATACCTTCATATGTCTATTTGCCCCTCCCTACTCCGCTCTTTCTCTCTCTCTCTCTCTCTCTCTCTCTCTCTCTCTCTCTCTCTCTCTCTCTCTCTCTCTTGTTAGATTCAGAATATTAGGGTCTCTTTTATTACATTTGAGATTTTTTCTGCTGTTAGAAAATATTGGTAAATAAACTACATCATAATGCTAATTTATAAACACATATTATGTCAAAGCTAGAAACTACTTTTAGCGGGGTAAATATCCCATATATACAGGGGAAATTTGAAATATGATACCAAAATTAATTAGATTTACTTTCAATGGATTAGCCGCAAAAGTCCCTTGTGTTTTAAAGGAATTAAAAATGAACTAAATAAATGAATGAAGATTAAAAAAGATTTCACTAGGAAGTAAGCCTATGGCTTGGCTAAAAAAAAAATCATTAGCATTTTTTTTTCTTTATATTACAAAATTTTGGTTTTAAAGTTGACACTAACGAGTAGAAAAGTTTCATTTTTCATGAGAGTGGCATTAGTAGATTGCAAGAAGAAGGGAATTTTTATAATATACTTACTATATAAAATAAAAATCTAATAGCATCAATAAGCTTTGCTCGTATTCTTTGATTAAAAATAAGAACGTTAAAACTCTGTGTAGTTTTTGAGCAACAAAATATTATAATATAATATATATATAATTCTATTTACTGCAGTTTAAGATTATGCTTGAAAGTTAAATGGAGTGAGATATTATTGATGTTTAACAACTTAAAGAAAATTATGATACAAGAGTTTGAAATCTGCAAACGTATATAAAATTTATGAGAGATCAAAGATATGGTTTTGAATTTATTATTGATGTGTTTTTTTACATGACCTCTTGCTTATCGTAACTTGCAAACATTACTATATCAAGTTTTTTTTGAATACATTTGAATATACAAGGGCATGCAAGGCAAGGCAAAGCGGCTAGGCTGCTAGAATAATTTCAAAACTTCAATATTTTATCGCTGATAGACAAGATATAACTTTCCATCCCCTTTTTTTATTATTATTTTTGTGAAAGAGAGAGAGAGAGAGAGAGAGAGAGAGAGAGAGAGAGAGAGAGAGAGAGAGAGATGTTAAAAAGTTTTAGAAAAACAGAATAAATAATGAGAAACAAAAAATGTAAAATAATTAATTTACATTTTAGTAACAGCCAACCATGCCTGAATAGTTATTTTTATAACAATAAAAAATATTCATTTTAAAGAACCAATTTAGATTTTCCGTTCATATTCAAATAAAAGAATGTCTTGTACTTGGTTGCTAATTTATTTTAAACTTTAACGATCTGTAATAAATTTTCAAATATAATATCTAACTATAAAATGGTATAGCTACGCAAAGTAACATAGTGTTATATTTTATTTGTTGTTGTAAAAATGAAAAATGATTTTACTTCGTAAAAAAATATAATATCTAATAATAAGCTTAGATAATGATAAAAATGGTACCATAATTGCTTGCAACGCTTTTCTTGGAAAGCTGAATCTTCAGCTATAAAGTTTTGTAATCTATTTTATAGAGTAAAAGATAAGTAATACGACAAGGTGTTTTCAAAGTTCTTGCACTAGCAAAAAGTGAAAAGTTTTATCCATCTGTTTGGTTCTCCCGCACCTGCACAAAACACAACTTGATTGAAAGATCGTTCAGTCAGGAAAGAGAGAGAGAGAGATTCTATAATCATGCTTTTACCATAGAAACCAATATTTATGTTGTGTAATGTGTAGAGAGAACTTCAAAATAATACTTATTAACATTTTATTCGATTATGTAAATGGTTTTCAAAATACCAGCTGGATATAAGTTTTAAACAATGTAAAAATAAAAGAAACAATTATTATAATTATAAATAGAATAAAGAAAAATACAACCAATATATTTAATAATTACATTAGATACGGAGACGAAAACACACATGATTTGTATTTGTATTTTTTTAGTAAATTTTGTGTTAGAAAAGTAATTCAAAGCCACACTTCTACATGCTTCTAAAGTAAGTCATCATGACATTTGTTGTGGTGGTGGCTAAAATTTGAGGGGTTTCGGGTTTAGACACTTAGATGTTGGGAATGCGAACGTTTAATGAAAATTCCGCTCATAACTCGCCCTCTTGTCGTACTAACAAAAATTTTGTGTAGATGATGACGACGCTGCTCTTCTTTCAACTATATTTATATAAACGTACTTTTAATACTTTAATCAGAGCTTTCAACACTGTTCGTATTAAATATACATCAGTTTTATAGTGATTACATTTGCAAAAATGAAGTGTTTAAACTATACCTGTACAGTTTTCCTAATTAACCCTTATTGATAATTTCTTCCATGAAACTATATATGTAATAAAAATAATATAAAAGAAACTTAATTTTTTTATTTTATGTCTAAAATTAGTTTTTCATACACACATTTTTTTAACTGGAGAATATATAGATTTGTATTATATTGATTACTATATTTTATTAATCTAACTGTTGCATTGAGTGTTTTATTATTTAAACTGATTCATTCATGAATTTAATTAATGAAACTTTGATTTGGATTTAAAAAATATTTTAGCAGTTCTCTCTCTCTCTCTCTCACTTACTCACTCTCACTCTCTCATTCTCTCTTTTCTAGGTGTGGGTTAAAGTTATTTGTGTTTTCACTTGAATGCTTCTTACAAAGGTAAATGACTCGTAAAATTCGATTCCATAAACAATAATACAATTGCAACGTCTACTCCGTCCATTACTAACACAAGTTTGCTTGTTTTGAGAGTTAACGGTTGGTATAGATTTGATGCTAGAATAGTAAAGCCACAACTTCATTTTGTTTACGTTACGTATTTATTCTACTCAAAAATTAAAACGAATATTTTAACAGCTCAATGTTCCACAAAACCATTTGTATAAGATGAATTCTTAAGATGGTTAGAAACAGAATCTAAATGACCTTTTGACTTTTATTCTTCTTATTTCTATATAAGAAGCTTAAAATTTACAACGAAAAATTTAAATTTCAGTTGTCACAATATAAGAGATTTATATAACACAATAAATGGAGTTAATTCAAAGTTGTTTTTTTTTTTTTTTTTTTTTGCAACAAAACTTTCTTTAAAATCTCCCATAATAATGACTAATTGCAAAGAATTTCTTGAAGTAAAAAAGAGTAAGACAAAAAAATAAAATAAAAACTTTATAGTGTCTCGTCCTAAAATCCTTTGCTAAACTTTTCGTATACTTGAGGACAGAAACAAAATTTATTATTCGGTTTAACATTTTATAATGAAACTTATTTATCTTAATAATCTGCTAGCTTAATTAACTTTTGCATTAACTAATTAGACTAGAGAATAATGTCTAATCTTTTTTTCTTTTTCCTACAAAGCTAATCACTAATTAATTTTTTTTAATATTGTAATTGTTATAATAGCGTATAAGGAAGATTATTATTAAAGATAATGTAATCAACTTTTATTCTTTTCAGTGAAAATTCATTTAGTAATTATTAGGGGGAAATTCTTTAACGAATGGTAATTTTTTTTACCTAAAATTTTAATTATATTGTAAAATTTTAAACTATCAATTTCCTTCCCTCTCTTTACAATACATAAAATGTGTGTGGTATAAAAAAAAAGTATGAACTTTTTTTTTGTCAATAATAGCGCTATTAATTCTTGGAATTGAAATAATAAAAACTTAAATATTGTTTATAATTAACTTATACAGTAATACCAAAATTAAAATAGAGTAAAAAAAATCTTAATAATTTATATATTATTAACAATATTTAATTTCTAAAATAAGGCAAGGTTTGCATGTTTTAGCATTATTTCAACATGCAAAGAGTAAAACTATACATTTCACAAGAAAAAAAAGTATATAGCTCGTTTTCGTGTTTCTAACGCGTTGTGATGCTGACTCTCTCAGCTACAACTTATACTGTTTCCCATTACAAGTGAGTAGGGAAATGTGAAGAACATTTTACGTACTCTAACTATCAACGTTTAGCTTTATATCTCATAATAAAGACTAAAGTTTATTGTGAAATCAAAGTAAATGTGCTCTTTCTTACCTCTCAGTTTTAATCTAGCAGCGTAAAAAATCCTTTTTGCTGCTCAAAACACGATTATACTCAACTGTTTTAACCTGGATTATTTTCAACCTGTATTTTGTTATTCTGCTTAATAGCTATTTTAGGGATTCAGTGTCTCATGTAAAAAAAAAAAAGTAATTATATAAAAATATGGCTCAATACAACTTAACAAAAACAACAATTTGCTTTAATGTTTGTATCATTAATTAGTTGTTGTTTTTTGTATGGTCAAATAGGAAAAAAATTATTGTCCTTTGAACTTTTTTTTTTCTTTTAATGGATATTTTTTCCTTGTATGCTTAAATTTATTAAAATTAAACGCAAGATTTTTTCTACCGTATAAACCATTGCGTGTATACCTGAGATAATAAAAATAATTAAAGACAAATAACTTGATTCTTAGAATGTAATTAACTGAAATGATATTTTGCATTTTAATAATATCAAGAGCATAATATCAAGAGCAGTAAATTAACTTCTTGTTCATTATTTGTATACGCACGTATAAATTACAATCAAGGCAATAAACAGTTTGATTATTATTTTTTTAATTAAAGTTGACGTGAAGAAATTAAAGATTTTAAATTAATAGATTGAATATATATGCAACATATTGCAAACTCGTGGTCTGGGGTCACGTGACCACGTGTTTGATTATTGACAGCACTAGGCAGATATATACCACAGCCCTGAGTGACCCGCACAAACATTTCAACACGATACTCCCCCAATTTACAACCAAAACAACGATTTACGATTGCCATAAACATCGATTTATATTAGTGCTATCATTAATCAAAATGTGTGAACCTCTCTCTCTCTCTCTCTCTCTCTCTATATATATATATATATATATATATATATATATATATATATATATATATATATATATATATATATATATATATATATATATATATATATATATATGTTGCTCCCCACACAGTTTCACGTTTCACAGTTAGCTAATGCATATATCTGATAACATATCACTCACTGATATAACTCTATAACTACTCTTTTACTACTTATTTTCTATATGTGTATATATATATATATATATATATGTTAACAGTTAGAAATACTTCTATTTTAGACTGTAAATTTAGTTGCTCTATATTTCTTTTATACCTATTAAAAAATATTTTTTAAAGATAAATTTCAATTTGTAAAAAGGCTACAAATGCTTTTAAAAAATCATCACATTATAACCTTAACACTAGGTCATCTTGGATGTTCAATTAATAAAACACACCAAGTTACTTGCACGTTGCATAAAAAAAAATATTATATTAACACTCTAAAGATGTGAAGATAAAATGGTGACATAGAAATGTCTCTCACAATGCGGGACCATCCAACTTTTTTCCCCTCTAGAAATAAATACGAAAAAGCAGCAGCTATCTCTTACTGCAGTTAGTGAAGGGGGTTCACTTTCATTTAGTTTAGCGTTGAACCTTTATAAAACAGTACGTGATAATTGAACTGACACTTAGACTTGTTCACGTTGGAGATTGGTTAATTTGAGAAGGCGTGCTAGCTGGCATTGTTGGAGTAGAGTCGTCAAGTTAATGGGTAGTGTCTGCATTCGATAATTGCTCCGCTTTCTTGTGATGTCATGATATACCAAAATTCTTTAGTGAATCATCCAGAACATGAGTTTCAAACCTTACTATAGACTAGGTCTCATCAATTATTTTATTATGCATTAGAACATGATGATTCCAGTCGATTAATCACTAAAATACCATTTTATGGACATCAAATTAGATTAAATATCAATTAAACAAAATAGTTAAACTAATTATGCAGTGAGAAATAATAATAATGAGTTTTGGATGTTAATAGTACTTTGCTGAATATAATGTTACATAAAAACATTACAAGCTTGTCAAATGTTTATTCTAATACATAAAATAGCATTTGCGTACAAAATAATCAATAAAAAAAATCGAAATTTTAATATTGAATGAAATAACTATTACGAATAAATATAAATATGTATGAGCTATTATTATTTATATACTAGATCTCTCTCTCTCTCTCTCTCTCTCTCTCTCTCTCTCTCTCTCTCTCTCTCTCTCTCTATATATATATATATATATATATATATATATATATATATATATATATATATATATATATATATATATATATATATATATATATATATATATATATATATATATATTACGTAACGTCTCTTAAATAAATTCTGGTTTTATTTTTAAGAATTTAAATTTGTATTATTGCATTGATTTTCGTTAGATATTAATAAGATAATTGAAATTATTTTAAATACATGTATTTATATTTAGTGCAAATAATGACTAAATAAAATCATTAAATAAAATCTTATAAATAAAATCTGTTGTAACTATTTTTGTTAATATGAACTGTCTGGATCAAGACAGTTTCTTATTATTTTAATTTCTAAATTTATATTTTTTTATACATACTATTAAAATTAAAAATTATTTTGAAATATTTAGAATACAGCTCCATTACTCATGTGTACTATGAAAATATTTTTCCAGTAATATTTTTGTCCTGTAAAGTAATAAAAAACTTCATCTTTTTTTTTTTTTTTTTAATTCTTATTTTATTTTTTAGTGCTAACTTCATTCAAAACTTAATTGCAA
This sequence comes from Ecdyonurus torrentis, assembly GCA_949318235.1. Lineage (NCBI taxonomy): Eukaryota > Metazoa > Arthropoda > Insecta > Ephemeroptera > Heptageniidae > Ecdyonurus > Ecdyonurus torrentis. The sequence continues at coordinate 33,894,423 of OX439131.1, read as the reverse complement.
ATTTAATGAATGGTAGATTAGATTTTAAATGTTAAAACATAAGATTTTGAAAGTACTCTTGAGATATAGGTGTGTGAGGAGTGTTTGCGTGGTCAATTACAAAACCACAAAACATTTGGAAAGATATACTCATTTTCTCTCTGGAAATAGTTAAATTAAATGTAAACAAACAAACAAACAAACGATGTTACTCAAAATAATAAAGGACTACTTCAAATTGCAAAGCAAATAGCGTAATACAAATTTCATTACTTTAAATTTATAAAACTTATTGCACATACATAAAAAATAGAATAATATTTTGTTAAATTATTTTATTAATCCTTTTTTTCTCTATTTTTCTCTGAAACCATTTTTAAGGAATTGAAAAGAAATTATAGTTATATGGATGTTTAGTACTTGATACACGTTCAAGCAAAGAAAGAAATTTATTTTTCTTGAAATATCTGCGTGGGATTTAAAGCACTGAACGCCAAGCACGCCCGACATAAGTTCTCATTTTTGCCCACTTATCCAGCAATATGTGACCGTGCACATATGGCACACTCCTTTTACTTCGGTTAAATCTGTTGAAATATGATAATACAAAGGCAAATTTATAACGTTGCGACATTTGTAAAGTAATTTTAAAGCAATTTTTATTTTGTAATAAAAAATAAATATTATTTTTTTTTTTTTTTTTTTTTTTTTGCTATTACAAAGATTTGTACAAAATATATTTTAATATGAATTATTTTATTTTTTTGTGTTACGTAAATATTTAAAAATTAAATTTGTATTTTCATATCATAATTACATTAACCTAACCACGATCAAAGCGTTGTTTAAAAAAATTTGTGTAGCAAAAATTCATTTTAAAAATTCAGTGGTTGAGTATGGTATGTCATTAACTGTTACTTCATGAATGCTAGTGTCAAATAAAAACAACTATGGTATTTTTTTTATTTAATTTTTTACGAAGCAAATATTTTCCTAGAATTGCGGCACTAAAAATAATAATAATAAAACTTTCCATTCTTTTTTATCAAAAATAGTTGTTTTTACAAACAAGATAAGTAAAGACATTATAAACATTAATTATATTTTTTCTTTTAATATTCTAGATTATTTTTATCGTGTAATTAAATTTAAATTTGAAAACAAAAATAAAATGAAAAGATTTATTGCTTATAAATCATGTAAACGTATATCTTAAAATTTACTTTAAATGAAGATTCATTTCAATCAATAACAATTGTATTTTTCTATTGTTTTGTAAAAAATTTGATAAATATTTATTAAAAATAACATTCATCTTTTTCAAACATGCAATAAGATAAAGAGAAACGAATTTTGTTTTTGTTTAATTTTACTATCATGAAATTTTACCACATTTTTTTTTTTTTTTTTTTTTTTTTTTTTTTTAAGTTTAACATTTAATTCTAAATTTTTGTGGAAGTAACATAACATGTAAAAACTAGGTATTAAATTTTCACTTTAGTTGAAGTAAAAAATAAATAACTATTATTAAAGAAAATTTGTAAAAAAAAAATAATAATAATAATAATAAAAAAAAGACTTATACTGTTATTTGATACAATTAATATTTGGAAGTTAACAACTTTTGAAATGCAGCATTATCTAATAGCCAATATGTACACTATAATAAATTATTTGATTTAAAAGATAAGAAAATAAATATTGGTTATGAATATTACATATTTAATAAACTAAAATTATCATATAAATTAACACGTATCTACAACAAACATGAAAGATTATATTTATGTGTATACAACAATATTATTATAGTATTGATGAAATATATAAATGTTATTTTAATACTGATTGAAACTGCGCACAAAAGTATATTATAACTATACTTTATGTATATGTGTATAAATATATTAATTATTCAGCAGTTTATATATTATAACTAATTTGTTTCATGTGTCAGTAAATATATGTATTTTCTATTTTGTTTACTAGTTTATTAATATTAAGTATGCTTACCAAAAATCATAACAGTATGTTGATATACACAAGATTATAATGCCATTTTTTGTGTTAGTCAAGTAACAAAGTATATTATATATATATATATATATATATATATATATATATATATATATATATATATATATATATATATATATATATATATATTTTCTAAATATATTTTTTTAAACTTACTAATACTAACCGCGATGGTTTTTTCCTAATACGCATATATATATATATATATATATATATATATATATATATATATATATATATATATATATATATATATATATATATATATATATATATATATATATATATATATTCAAATATTACATCTGTTCTTGTTAGTTAAAATATGATTTTAGAAAAAAATGGAAAGCATATATTATAGCCACGCCCTCGACACGGCATCGATCATCAATGCTGGACCCGCGGGAAGAGAGAGAGAGAGAGAGGTAATCAAATACTCTATAACATCAAAGAATATCACGCCTCGAATCATCTACAATTAAAATAATATTACTAATATGTATAAATACACATCATGATTTTGATTTTATGAGGTCATAATAAAGAATTATATTAAAATGAACATGAATTACATTTGAATATATGTATTTATTATATTGAAATATAGAGTTAAAAGTTTTCATTATTATCAAAATATAAATACTGCAAAAAATAATCTATTTTTGTTTTATTTTTGATAGAAGTTTCATCTGCGATAATATCGATAGTATCCTGTAGACTATGCAACCAGTTGGTTACATCTATTACGCAGGTTGCATGTATGTTGTTTTTGCAGGCGCTACAATTGCAAGCTTGTGCTTTTGCGTGTTCTCTCTCTCTCTCTCTCTCTCTCTCTCTCTCTCTCTCTCTCTCTCTCTCTCTCTCTCTCTCTCTCTCTCTCTCCTTTTTGATAAATTCTTTCACCTATCATGCAGGATATTACAATACACAAGTTCATATAATATATATATATATATATATATATATATATATATATATATATATATATATATATATATATATATATATATATATATATATATATATATATATATATAAATATATATATACTAAAAATAATAATAAACGTCCATTCACTTTACAATGATATTGACAATAACCATTTTGATGACGTTTCAAATTATTAAAACAGTGGGGTTTAAATTAAAAGTATCAAATCAGTGATATCAAAGGAAAAATGATATTATCAAGCACCATGAAACAAACGATATCCTATATTGTGTTATCCAATATATTCAATATATTAATCAATACGTTGCAATATATCATCAATTTTCTAAAACCAAAAAAAAGTTTTTGTTATCATATTTTAGTGCAGGCTGTGGCACTCACACTTCTTGTTGTTAGTTTGAGACGCTAGAGGCAATTTTAGTTGCGGTGTGCTGTCACACCCAAGGTCTAATCCAATTCTCGATGTTATTTTTCCTGCTGGTCTGTTGTATGTCACATAAAAATACGTTGAAATGATAAAAAAAAAAAAAAAAAAAAAAAAAAAACTGACGCTGCAAAAATGTTGCCCGATTTTACTTGAAGACCATAAATATGAAATAATACAATAAAATGTATAGTATATAAAAAAAAAGCACTTTATGTCTGATTATTTTTAGTGTTAATAAAATAAAATTATACGGTAATAAAAATAAAAAATAAATTTATTTTCATTTTCAGTTAAAAGATTTTACATTAATGAAGTATAATGCTTCAGTGATTGTTCAACTTAAACAAACATAAATACAGGATTTTCTCATTTTGTTACCACCAAAAAATATATATATATGATATATCAACAAATGACCACATGGTATTGTAGATTAACGTTTTATTAAGTTTGTTGTTTTGTGTACCCTATATAACCACTAGTTATACCAATGTACAAGAGAGTATAGGATATATTTATTTACATTACGGTATACCAATGAGTAGTATTGTTGGTTACTATTGTATAATTACATTTGACAAACAATAAAATACGATACAGATCCCTGATGTATAATAATATATCAAACCAATGCATAAAGTTGTTTTCCTATATCATATGCATGGTTGAACTTTTAATATGTATTGCTTTAATGCAACTATGTATATAATTATTATTATTATTACTGTATGCATGATATTATATTATAATCGAATAAACAATGCTAGAAATACTTGCATTAAAATGTATTAAAAGAATTTCTTTAAAAATTAAGTTTTTTAACATAAAAAAGTGAACATTAAAATAAATAAAATTTAAAAAGGCTAAAACTAGTTTGTTTGTTTGTTTTTCTCAAATAAAAACATAAAATAGTGTGACAATGTTTGTTTACACGGTGCATAATTTTAAAACTGCAATCAATTAAAATGTTTGAAAATTTAATGGCTTTTAATGGAAACTGCATGCAATTAAATTTATTGCACATCAAAAATATTCCACCGTGTAAACAATTCATTAGATTGCTTTTATTTTTCCCCACGTTTAAAATTGCAATAAAATGTAACGTGTTTTAAAAATTAATAATTTAAAAATTCACAATAAAAATAAATTTATTCATTTCTATCTTCTATAATCATATACAAAACATTTGTACATCAGTTGGTTCTTGTTCATTTTGACCATATCCACTGACTGGAAGTAAATGGTCTTTTGTATTAACTGTGCTGCATATTATACAAAATATAATAAGACACAATTTTTTAATTACAATCTGTACTAAAGCAGCATTTTTTATAAGTCAAATAAACCAAAAAGCAATTGTTAAACCAATTATCTCAGTATATTTCTTAAGTTTTTTTAGTTGTATTTTTTTTACACTCATAATACATAATACACGTTATAATTTTTGAATAGTGTGAAGGAAAAGCAGTATACAGTATAGCGTTTCACATGAAAAAAAAATCACTACGTATGGCAGGTACATGAATCCTGTAATTTGCAATACGTACACTTTAATTTGGAACAGGTATAGTTATAAACTACAATACCACTTATGAGTCACGCCTTTATTGTAGTATATTGCAACTGCAATAGGTATTATTGTAGTATAATAATACCTATGTTCTAGGTTATATGTCTATCTATTGCATTTACTTGCCGTAAGTATTATTTATTTTCCGTGCATCTATGAAAATATATTTGTTTGTTATATCTACACGGACAAAATTTTCAACTAAGTAATATGGCTAAAACGTGTGTTAACCAAGAAATAAGTTTAAATTTAATGAACCTATAGGTTAAAAACGACTACTTTACTAGGTTGAAAATAAATATCGTTGAATTTTACATTAATTAAGGTAAGATTTAATATTTATGGTCAGTTTATTTTCAATGAAACTATGGAATGTTAAATTTTACTAAAATTTACCAGATTATTTCTAAACATTTTTAAAAAGTAAAAAATAATGAATAGCAATCAAATAAAATATTATGAAAGATATTTTGTAGCATTTAACGTATTTTAACAATTCATTTCCACTATATTTAGTGGTCGATTTTAACGCTACTCAAACTAGCCAATTCCAGCCTTCTCTATTTAGTTACAATCTACTAATAAGAAAGGCTAAACGCAGGAAGCCTCGCGCCCTTCTCTTCTCGATACATCCCTGCGAAGTGGACTTGATACAGACACAACCTCACATAATATGATAAAACACAGTCTAACTTAATGATTTCTTTGAGGTTTGAATTGACCCATTCATATTACGGCTAGTTTTCTATATCAAATGAAGTAATATAAGAGAGTTTAAAATTGATTTTTATGTTTATTATTTTTAAGATGAAGTGCACCATTCTAACACTATAAAATCTTTTCTTGTTATATGTGATGTGTGAATATAGCAAAAAAAAAAAAAAAAAAAAAAAAAAAAATCATCCGTATATTTTTCATATAATATATATAACGTATTTTTAACTTTTAAGTATAAGAGGCGATTTTTCTTTTAAATATAATAATAATTTTACATGAAAAGTGAGTTTGTCCTTATATTACATGTTATTTCTAGTAACTATTTATAATTACCCCAATATGCATATTATATATACTTATTCAGCGAACGAGCTGCCGCAAATTTAATACAATTTGTTATTTTTATGTTATATACTTATATATATGGTTGAACTCTGTATAAATATAAAGAAAAATGCATCAAATGAGTGCAAAAAAGTAAAATTGTGTAATTAATAACTTAAGTTTATTATTTATAAAAGTTAAAACTTTAAATTAAAGAGAGAGATATCATAACTATATATTAGATAAAAAGTTGTATATAAAAAGTTGGTCATTGATTTAACATACAAAAAGGTAAAGAATTGTAGAACTGTATAATACTCAGTTTTAAATTTGAAAAATCCCCGCTTTTTCCAAAGCTCATTTTTTTAGGCACATTTCTAATAGTTTTGTGCTTAAATATTGCTCCAAAATTAAAGATAAACTTTCTATAACTTAAGAACAATTCCAGTTTTAATAGATTTACCAATTATTAAATTGTATATTCAGCCATGAAGCTAAAAATTTGAATTGAAAATGAAGAAAACAGTGCTGTTGCGATTTTGTTACTTCTCAGCTTATATAGTACTATACTGCATTCTTAAAACATGTCTATGCGAAAGGCACTCGATAGCTCAAAATTATCGTAATTTAGGTAGTTAGGTAGGAAGCGTTAGAATATGTCAACACCCGGGCTTTACTACAAAGCCATCCGCTCTCCCGCCCCCCGAACATTTCTTTATTGCGCTCCGGCGAGCAGATTTTAGCCTTACAACTTAGTAACTTTCAACCTAGCGCTATCGTAGAAAGCTACGTCAGTTAATAGTTAATTTCAACTTTTCTTTCTTTGTTACATTTAATTATGCGTAATGATGAAAAATAATATAGCTATACTTTTAGTTTTTATCTTGAAACTACTTTATTTTTAAACTATGTTTTGCGGTAATTTTTAACCTTTGAAGGGCCTGCCACAAAATTTAGCTATATTTAGTAGTTACTTTCAACCTTGTCATGGTTGAATTTTTTGTCCGTGTATCATTATTAGGAAAACAAAATTTCCAAACTTCATGTACTGTACGTACGTATGATATTATTAATAAAGTAACAACGCATTCATACACTAATAAGAAAGGATATGCGTGTAGTACTTTCAAAAAAATGTTCATTAGGTTTGATCTAAAATAAAGCTAGTATTGATTTTTTTTTCAAATGTACACTTTATTTTGATTTGTTTCATTTTTTTTGTTTGTGATACTGGATTGTGTAAACATATAAGGCAATTAAATTTTATTTTATGAAATTAATTAATATTTGCCTGCAGGGTGAAAAGCATTGTTTATTTGCTGTAATAAGTGAGATTTATTTTCACGAAATGAATGGACATCCAAAACCACTACATTTGTCAACATTGAATAAAGCACGTTGCTAGGAAATAGTCATTAAATAGCGGTATATTAATTGTATGCCACTACAACGTACTAGACGATAGTGAAAAGGAACTAATAATGTGTATTCTACCCCCCCCCCCCTGTCCCTATAATAGTTTTGATCACAAAGGTTTTACTCATTATAATTATATTTTATCTTTATAAAGTGTTTATTAAAAAGTAAGAGCAGTATTTTACTGTCAAGTAGAGTGGACTGTTGTAATTTATAAGGATTTAAAGCTTCTTAAACATTTTAAAGAATATTTCAAATGATAATAACAAAAAACAGTAACAAGCTAGCTGCCTTAATTCAGTTGCGTTCGAGCATTCACAAGTGGCTCCAAAGAGTTGTTCATAAATAAAAAGAAAACTACAATTTAGAAATAGGGATAAAACTATATATAGAATAAAAATTTATCTTTATTCACAAAATTGGGAGCTTGCCAAAGTCAAAAACTAGTTTTATTAACAGTAAAATTTAATAAATTTTTATATTTTTGTTTGCCTATTTTAAGATTAATTACATAGTATAAGTAATTTTATATATTTTAGTTTAAATGTGTTCTTTTCTTTCAATGCAAACATTTTTCTTTGTGTCATTCTCATTGTTATTTTAATTCTTGGGTTCTTACCTTAGAACTATTTAAGACGTACACATCCTTACATTTTACTGGGGAACTTTATTTGTAATGCAATACCGCATTACTTTCAAATTTGAACTTATTTTAATGTGTACTTGCCTCCTTTTTATCTTGCTTTATTGTTAATGTTATACTAAAAAAAAATCTATTTTAAAAGCAGACGTTTGTTTCATTCTTTTTCCAGTCACTTCGTTTTGGTTCTCATTTATTTTAAATGTTTCATTTAACGTACTAGAACCATTTAAATTTCAGAGATATTGTATTATCAAATTCTTGGTTTACTTAATATATATATATATATATATATATATATATATATATATATATATATATATATATATATATATATATATATATATATATATATATATATATATATATATACATACTTTATAAAAAGGATTATCATAATAAACAAAAATTGTATAAGCGTAATTAATGCACAAGAAAAAAAGCCCCCTTTATTATTATTTTTAGTTCTCGTTTTTAGCTGAATGTACTTTTTTTTTTTTTTTTTACAAACAGTATATAACATGAAAAAAAAAGTCACGCGAATAGATTGAAATAGCTCTTATAGAAAAATTATAGTTAAAAAATGATTTGTTATATACCTTTAATATTTAAAAAAATTATCAAAAACCAACGATCAACGTCATAATAAATAATAATTTAATAATTTAATAACCAGCATACTTGTTATACGTATACTACAGGTATATTTGGTATCAGCAATAGAAAATTTATTGGCCACAACTGTAAGAAAGCAAAAATACATTAAATAAAAAAAATTAATATGCGACAAAATATGGGATGATTTGTTACTTTATTTTTTAAAATAAAAATAAAAAGGGTTGAGGGTAATTTTGAGCTGGTGCATGAATTTTGTACTTGTGCTGCGCTCTAGCAAGGGGTTAAGCAACCCTTGCTAGCAGCTATAAAGAATTGCAATAGCTAGATGGCAGAAGCAAACAGTTCTGTTTCTGTAGAGAATAGGTATCGACTAAATAGTTAATGCCATGACCACGGTGGTTGTAATATTACCCAGGTCAGTTTCTCGTTCTGGCCTCGTGCCACCCTCGTGTGTACGTTTCAAACTATAAAGCATTTTAATATTCACAAAGTCTCCAACAAAGTATTTAACACAATTATATTTTTTCTTTATATTAAAATATATTGAAAAAAAATCTGCTCGCTGTGACCGCTAATTTTAAGGACATACATTTCATTATGGTAAACGTACTAGTTATCTGCATGCTTGCCGCAATTATTGGCAGGTGTTTGCTTCCTTTTAATAATACGTCGCACTCTTTTGAAAGTTTTGGAATTTTTACACAAAAATGATTGCATGCTTAAGAATCTCTTTTATGCTAAAGTTAGTGAAAGGCATTTCAAAAAAATACAACTGCCGATAACTGGCGGACTGCCGATAACTAGTACAGTTACCATATATTTCATTATTACTTCAATTTTCAAGTAGCATAATTAAGTGAACATGTCACTATCCATGCATGCTATAATTTATTAACTATTTAACAATTGGTACCAGTATAGTTAATAACATTTATAACATAAATACAAGAAATAATATATATTGGTACTTGTTATGTGATATTAATTCACAACGCTTTTATTTGCAATGAATTCTATACGTGTATGTACTTTATGTGTACTCACGATAACGATATAATTTTTATATTGATTAAAGAAAGATTTTTTATTCAATTATAAAAAAATAATTAAAATAGCAGCCCACACAAAAATAAACAAATAAAAGAAAAGGGCAAATTTTATTACCTTGAACCTAATTTTAAAATGAAAATTTGAATTTATTGTTATTTTTATTGAATATTTTGCTCTCTATTGGTTCCTGTTTAAATTGACACACGCAATTGTTTAATTGTGTTTTTTTATCTGCCTGGTTATGAAAATAATAATTCATTTGATATTTAACTTGCATAAACAATACAATGTTATTATAATATTACATTATTTTTATACTCGCAGTAAAAATAAAATTGTATAGAATAATATTGAAATCAAAGTTTGTAGCATATACAACCTGAAAATATTTTTTCAATAATGTACAGTATGTGTGTGTGCATATGTATATATGTATATATATATGTATGTATATATATATGTATGTATATATATATATTAAGCTGTAGGCTTTCAAAATAAAATTAAAATTAATTAGTTTTATATATAACATACTGCCTTTAATGCAATATTTTCCAAACAAACGTAAACAATAATTAAAATCATGTCGGTTGTTTTATATAGCTCTTGGTAGTGTTTTTTAATAAAGTACATATAAATAAATGTTGCGGAAATAAAAAAAAAAAAGTTGTGCAATATTCTATGTTTCTCTTACAAACGAAAAAAAAAGAAGGATATTTTTATGTCATTATCATTATAATATAGAAATATTATATATATATTAATAGACATGTATTCCTATGTGTATTTTAGAAGTATGTATTGTATTATACGTAGTAGTATTTTATGTTATTATGGTGTTACTAAATTGGAATAGCATAAACAATTGTGCTATACAATGCAATATTGAAGCAATTTAACATATTTATTATAATGAATAGCATAGATTATTCTATATTAAATAAATTGTGATCATATGTATATGTGATGATCCTATATCTGTCTCCTAGATTAAAGCATTCATGTATCCAAAAAAGTATTCCTACACCATTCATGTCCGTTCAAGTGGTGTATCTAAAAAAAATTGTTTATAACAAAAGCAACTACATTATTCAATAGCTAAAACATTGATATTTTCCACGATGCTTTTAAATTATTAAAAAAAAAACTATATAATTTATGACATTTTAAAATAAAACAACATGTGCCTTAGAAAAACTGAATAATTTAATTCTATGCTAACTCTTCAAATTTTATGTTGTACTTATAGGCTGTAATTAATTATGATCATGTATTGCGCACAAGCCTTTTTTGGATGGCAATGAACGAACGAACGAACGAACGAACGAACGAACGAACGAACGAACGAACGAACGAACGAACGAACGAACGAACGAACGAACGAACGAACGAACGAACGAACGAACGAACGAACGAACGAACGAACGAACGAACGAACGAACGAACGAACGAACGAACGAACGAACGAACGAACGAACGAACGAACGAACGAACGAACGAACGAACGAACGAACGAACGAACGAACGAACGAACGAACGAACGAACGAACGAACGAACGAACGAACGAACGAACGAACGAACGAACGAACGAACGAACGAACGAACGAACGAACGAACGAACGAACGAACGAACGAACGAACGAACGAACGAACGAACGAACGAACGAACGAACGAACGAACGAACGAACGAACGAACGAACGAACGAACGAACGAACGAACGAACGAACGAACGAACGAACGAACGAACGAACGAACGAACGAACGAACGAACGAACGAACGAACGAACGAACGAACGAACGAACGAACGAACGAACGAACGAACGAACGAACGAACGAACGAACGAACGAACGAACGAACGAACGAACGAACGAACGAACGAACGAACGAACGAACGAACGAACGAACGAACGAACGAACGAACGAACGAACGAACGAACGAACGAACGAACGAACGAACGAACGAACGAACGAACGAACGAACGAACGAACGAACGAACGAACGAACGAACGAACGAACGAACGAACGAACGAACGAACGAACGAACGAACGAACGAACGAACGAACGAACGAACGAACGAACGAACGAACGAACAAACGAACGAACGAACGAACGAACGAACGAACGAACGAACGAACGAACTAGAATTATTACGTAATTAAATTTGTCCGTGCCTAGTAAACAAAGTAAAATAACCAAACATTTGACATAGATGGTCAAATCATAGGTAATATTTAATTATTCTTGTTTGTACCATACAGTTAATATGTAAGCATTTTTTTTATTATTATTAGTATCCAATATCATAAAAACACGATTCGATTGCAAAATATAATTTAATTAACTAATTTATTTATCCTAATTCAAATTAATTATATTTACAGTGCATGGAAGAGCAACTTAAAAACCGTTCATTATAAATATATAAAATATATTCCATTTATTTCATAAATATAACCTTTGCATTACTTTTCAGTTTTTTTCATTATTTATCAAGATACCAGTTGGTACATGTTGATTAAAAAAAAAAGAAAAAAAGAAATATACATACATAAATACTTGCAATATAAAAAGTATTAACTATCAGTCATTTTTATATATTCATTATATTTTTATATAAAATTAGTACATTTCATTACAAGTATTACAACTCATCGTTAGTTATTGCTTTTATTTTTAACTTTTTTACGTAAGTTTTACAGCATCTTACTTAAATGTTATTACATAAATTTGTAATGAAATATTTGATTAAAAAAGTGAGCCTGAGCAATATGTCTAAAAATGATTCATTAGTTTGCCTTCTTATTCATAGGAAACAAAAAATGTTGATTTCTTTATTATAACATTTTAGGAATTTATATATTAAAAATAAATGTATAGTCAATACACTATACAGTAATTTGGAACATTTTAAAAAAGTAAATCAGATTTAATAAAAAATGACAATATTGTATAGCCATTGATGTTAAAATGAAATTCATTTAATTTTTCATGAATGAACAAATGGAACTAAATTCAACATCTTGCGTTGAATCACATAGGGGCGCGAAGAGAGCGCGCACTGAGAGATGCTGGAGAGAGTGGAAGTGAGAGAGTGAGTGAGTGAGAGAGCGAGAGAGTTGACTTGGCTCAAATTGGTGCTCACTCTGTTCAGTCGCTACGGCGCGCTGCCGGCACTCGGACGCGGCGGCACCTTCTTTCTCCATATAACCATGGAGCGCTCCACGATATCCTCGATGTTACTGAACTCGTCAATTTTGTTATGGAACCTCGAGGATTTACCCCCAGTTTTACCAATTGAACACTGTCACATTTTACATGAGAACAATATCTCTCTGTCACCTAATATCACATGTCTCAAGCATGCTCCTGTTTTCACACATTCCGCTGCCATCAGAGCCAGTGTTTTGACTGTGATGGCCGTGTTATCATTCTTGGCCAATGTGGCTACTATTGTTAGTATTCACCGAAATCGTAAACATCGACTTAGCTCAGTATATAGACTTATTTTACATTTAACCATCGCTGATCTTTTTGTTACATTTTTCTGTATCGGTGGTGAGGCTGCTTGGAATTATACAGTTGCATGGCTTGCTGGAGACGTAATGTGTAAATTGTTCAAGTTCATCCAGATGTTCAGTCTGTATTTGTCAACATTTGTGCTCGTGTTAATTGGTGTGGACAGATTTGTGGCAGTCAGGTATCCCATGAAGGCTCTCACTGCCAAGTATTGCAACAGGTTCGTGGCCGGGGCCTGGATATTTAGCGCAGTATGCAGCGTACCACAGGTAAGAATTTTGACTATCCAAAGATATTATAATTTAATAGAAGGTAATAGTTTTTTATTTAAATAATTCTTGGAATTTTAAATTAAATTTGATTGATGTAAACTTTAAAATAATGTGTATCATAAAAAAAGAACAAAGGTTAAATTCATTGTGCGTGAAAAGTTTTTAAATTTTAATTTTGTAATAAGAATGAATAAACATTAAAACTTTAAACCAATAAATTTTAAGTTAAACTTTTAGTTCTCTGCTTATTACTTAAAAAATTCAATATTTTGTTAATCCTCTTTATATATTGATTTACTCTCCCCTGGGGAAAGCTTTATTGTACTTGTAAAATTTAATGCTAGCTATCAACTGATGGAATAGAAATTTAAGAGTATCATAAAGGATACTACTATTCTCTGCACACACACTCACATACAAAAATCGTTTTTATGATAAGCATAAAAAAATCAGTTTATTTTATGTGGTATTGATATTGAAAAATAGTAGCATTAAAATATACGAAAACGCATGATAAGTAAGTATCCTTTTGTGTGTACATGATATTTTTATAAGTAAATTTAAAAAACTAAAATAAAAATATATCATATATGTCTATTTTTAATTTAGTGATAACTATAAAACAAAATGTAAGACAAGTCTAACTAAAATCTATTTAATAAGTGTAAGGTAAAATAAAATGATACATATATTATGCAAATATTACACGTATTATTTGATCATTACGATAATGATGATATTTTAATTGGAAAATAAATAGAACCACACTCATTTATATTTGGAATATAATCAATGATAAAATGAATAATATAATATCTGGTTTTCATTAAAATGTACCAAACTTAAAAAAAAATGTTACAACAATAGTACACAGGGACTTTTTGTTGTTATTATATTTTTGTTACTAAAATCAATTTATTTTCTGACTGTGCTGAATTATATAAATCTAAATGAATAATAAAAATGTGCCTGCGTGTCGCTTATATGCTTTCGTTTCAAATTTGCATGCTCCAATTTCTGCTCATCTCCTGCTACAAATTCCCAGCAAAGCTCGCAAGATATGCAAGAGAATATATTTTTTTTAAAGTAATATTACATCAGCTTCTAGTTTCCTAAAGTTACTGAAGTCATTAACATTGTTGTTTACATTATTTATAAACTTTTTTTTTTTTTTCGTCTTAACATCATACACATTAAATAACTATAATTTCTATATTGTGTAATAACTTTCAACAAATATATTAAAATTTTAAAAAAAGTCGTCTCTGTCTTACTTTGAACTGAACTTTAGTATTTTAATCATGAATTTCGTTATAATTTGTTGTTGCAAATATCTTTGTAATTTCTTAACATGTATTGGATGGAATCAAATACTTAATTCTTGCAAATTTTTTAAAATTTTATCTCCCACAATGGTAAAAAAAAAAAAAAAAAAAATGAATTTAAACTTTCTTCAGGCAGTAGATTAAATTTTAATATTCCACAAAGAAATTTAATTAATAAATCAGAAGCGCAACCAGAATTGACATTTACGTATGATATAGGACTGCTTCAACTGTTATAAATCAGTTTCTTGTAACTTTTACTCTAAATTAGTTTCATTAATATTCAATTCTTAAAATATATTTGTACAGATACGTAAATTGGAACTGTTTTTATGTAGACACCTTCATATTCATAGTTCCGTTTTTACGATGCATATAAGAAATATCTTCAAAATTATGACCCTCATTACCGTAGACATTAGAAGCTACGAGCTGATAAGTTTTAAATGTTCTCGGATGATTTTCTTCACTCTCATAGTGTGATATTAATTTAATAGAGACATTAGATAAAATTTAAATGTAATATTTCTAATTTCTATGTGAAAATAATAATTTAATTGTAAATTATTCACAAAAATAATATAATAAAATAAATATTTAATTATATACAATATTATGTTATTTCAAAAAGAAAAAAAATACATATAACAATTTCCAGGTTAGAGAAATAAATGGCATTTTTTTTTCAATTTTACTGTTATTGTTATAATTGGTTCTGAATTTAATTAAAAACAGGATTAAAATATGGAATTTATTTTCATATTTATGAAATCAGGATTTCTTTTTTATGAATGTTTTTTTTTTAATTCTTATCAATATTATTGTTTGGGATATTTTTACATTATTGTTTTGTTATAATCATAATATTTTCTAAAAATTGAATAATATAATATATTTATATAATCACATTTTTTAATAAAAAAGGTATATTTTGATTATTAATATATATTTTTTTTAATCTTTGTTTTATTTGCTTTAAGCTTTTGAGGCATAATAAAATTTGTTGTATTTGTGTGTATATATATCTAATTTTAATAAAATATTTATTTTATTTTCAGATGAGTAGATTAGATTTAAGAATTTATAATGGAGGTATACGATTTTACAAACATTGTAATATTTACCTTGTATTATATTTACACTTAAGGAGGGAAATCAGCTAATACGGGAAAGTTGTAAAGAAATAAATATTTGAAATTTTGCACAATGATACATTAGGATAAGAAGGGTATCTTCAAAAGTGGAAAAAATGGGGTTCATTATGCTAGTATAGATCAAATCATTTGTTTGTTTTTTTAAGTTTTAGTCCCATAAGAGCCCATGTTAATTTCAATAATTTACTTTCTCTCTTATCTGCTGATCACGGTTTGAAAATTTTTATCATAGGTAACTGTTACTATTAACTTTCAAATGACATCATGAAGTTTGAAAGCTTCCTTTTTTTTTTTTTTTTTTTTTTTTTTTTTCTCTTTTTTCTTTTCTTTTCTTTTCTTTTCTTTTCTTTTCTTTTCTTTTCTTTTCTTTTCTTTTCTTTTCTTTTCTTTTCTTTTCTTTTCTTTTCTTTTCTTTTCTTTTCTTTTCTTTTCTTTTCTTTTCTTTTCTTTTCTTTTCTTTTCTTTTCTTTTCTTTTCTTTTCTTTTCTTTTCTTTTCTTTTCTTTTCTTTTCTTTTCTTTTCTTTTCTTTTCTTTTCTTTTCTTTTCTTTTCTTTTCTTTTCTTTTCTTTTCTTTTCTTTTCTTTTCTTTTCTTTTCTTTTCTTTTCTTTTCTTTTCTTTTCTTTTCTTTTCTTTTCTTTTCTTTTCTTTTCTTTTCTTTTCTTTTCTTTTCTTTTCTTTTCTTTTCTTTTCTTTTCTTTTCTTTTCTTTTCTTTTCTTTTCTTTTCTTTTCTTTTCTTTTCTTTTCTTTTCTTTTCTTTTCTTTTCTTTTCTTTTCTTTTTTTAAATAGATTTAGATACAAGTTATCTGAATACAACCCTTTAAACAATATCTCAAACATGATAAAAAAAATGTATACATAATACACATGCTTACTTGCATTGTAAAGTATCCATTACACAAGAAGTATTGTCCCTGAGGATGTACAGTTTAGTTCTGTTTTAATGCAATCAATGTACTTTACTTGAAAAGAATAATAAGCATGCGATTCCTTCATTAATATTAAGTGCTTGTTTTTTTATTGTTTTTTTTTTTCAATTCTTACAAATATCTCATAAGGATATATAAAAATAAATTGCAAACTATACTTTGTTGTGATTGCAGTTTTTAAATAATGAATTTTGTCATTACCTCAATTATTTTTCTGTCCTCGGTCACATAAATAAAATATTATGTTGCAAAACTTTTGCAAGACTGTTAATTTAATTGTTTTACTTATTTTTCAATGCTTTCTTCAACCATAAATAAATAAACAAAAAACTTTTAGTAGATGTAAACCTTGTCCTTTAAGGAATGGATTGTTTATGAATAATTATGCCTATACTTAATTTCATTACATTTGTTTTTATTTAGCAGTAATTGATATACTTTAAAAAACTTTATAATGAATTTATGCAACCATTGGTATAGGCATAGAAAACATGATACAACATGTTCTTTAACACAAAATGGGATCTACAAAACTAATGACAATTTTTACCAGAATGTAAATGTAGCACCACAAGAGAGCGTAAAAAAACTGTAAAGTATGCAATTTGCGTGAATATTTCTGTTTATGACGTCAGAAACAGGAAAAAACTAGTATAAAAATGTTGTGCGGGTTGCATAAATTAACAATTTCTGATCACTACTACGGAGCTACAGTTGGGTTTTGAGACCAATTAATGTTATTTATGTAAGTCCCATCAAGTATTTTGTGATATAAATGCTAATGTTTTCATGTTATCTATGCCTTTAAAGAAATACAGAGGAATAGGTATTTTCACAAGATGCAATATTTGCGTAATGTAATAAATTAGATTGCATAAAAATTTAATACGTTTGAATGGAGATACATGCAATCAACTTTATTGCACATTCAAAAAATTGCATCGTGTAAACATGGCTTATACATAAATATACAGGTACCTGCATCTTACAGCTTAACAATGGCTATAGTACTATGTACTGTAATTTTAAATGATTATCAGCGGTCAATAGAATCATTTGATATATTTTTCATACTTCGTACGTATCATGACTACTAATTATTTCATCAACATACTATAAACAGATATATTATTGTTATTATTATAGCTATAAAACATTATGCCAGTTGTGTAAAAATTTGTTTGTTTTTTCATATTTTCTTCTCAGATTTGTCAAACTACGCGAATATAAATATGACTTACATTACTCGATAATGCGTGTGTAGTAGATTTTTTCAATAGTCTTCTTCTTATCACAATGTAGTTTGGGATCTGGGAAAATTTGTATTCAAGGCTGGTACGTAAATTCACTCTCTTTTAGGTTGATAGTAAAAAGAAAATTCAATTTCCTAAACACAGCTGCAACATATAACCACATGATCCTTAAATTGAAAGATTAAAGTCATAAAAATAAAAGCTTTAATTTTAAACATAACTAGTCCTGTTTATTATTATTTTATTTGTTATTAAATTATCAATAAATGAGTAATATTTTATTATAAACACTGATTGATTGATTGATTGATTGATTGATTGATTGATTGATTGATTGATTGATTGATTGATTGATTGATTGATTGATTGATTGATTGATTGATTGATTGATTGATTGATTGATTGATTGATTGATTGATTGATTGATTGATAGATTGATACATTGTCAAGCCTAAACCTCGCCTTTTCATTTTTTAAACACTTTTGAATAAAAATGAATATTTATATTTATTTATTAGTAATATTATAGTACCAAAATGAGTGAGGTAATATGGAATACCACACTAAAAAATATGATAGATTGTATATAATGCATTAAGTTTTAACCATTTTATTTATATTTTAAAGCTGAAATTCTACTTTGTCTAAAAGCATTAAATTCTATATAATACAAGAACTACAGAGAGAAGATGTTGTGGAAACATGGATTACGAGAGCTTATATTCTATTGTTGTTTCAGTCTTAAAATAAACTTGTTAATCTTCTATTTTTAAAGGCTAATCTCTTGTTCTATCTTAACTTTCTTTCATTCACATAATGCAATTTTTATCATTATAAAATATTGCAAAAATATCGTTATTTTTTCTGGATTTAAAGAAGTACCACTAAATAGTAAAGTATATATATATATATATATATATATATATATATATATATACATGGACGTACACACGTCCAGTACATTGTTGTACGTGAAACTACAAAAATATATTTCCATATCCTTAACAGCTGATTTAAACCTTTTCTCTACACCCATGACCAGAAATTTTCAGGTATAAAATTATTTTTATAATGTGATTTATATTTAATAGTTTGAAACTATGAAGGTAACGTTGATAGATCAAAACATTCTACACATCTCAACTATGATATCAGCATAAAAAAAAGAAGAAAAAATGAAATTTGAAACAAAAGTTAACTTTTTTCACTAGCATAAACATGTAAAACATGTTTATAGCATAAAACATGACATGTAAAAGTGTATCTATGCGTCAATTTAATTTTTTTTGGGGTCCTATAACAGCAGTGGTAGCAGTGGTCCTCCAGTGCTAAAGGATACCAAATTAGGGGTGGTTAATTTTGTAGCGCACTTTCGATTGGTTGCACATCACTACCGGTAACATTAATCCCATTATGTAATGTATTGTAACTATAAGTAGTTTATCGTCAGAGAGGGGTGATGATGTAGTCAATATGGTTTACATCAAATAAGAACTACGTAGTGTCATGTGTCACATTATTAATCATTGTACTGACCTTTAATGAAGGATTAAAATATGTCCTTCAACGCTTACAGTAAACAGAAACTCGTTAACTATAAATTCGTAATAAAGAACATCTTACTATAAAAGTGATTTATTTTATTTACTTTTTCCTTTTAGTTTTTGTTTTCTGTATTCTAAAAATAATACCCAGAAACTTCTAATGTGTAATAATTTGATATCACTAAAGAAACAAAAAGTTAATTAATACAACAAGTTATTTAATACAACTCTCACTGTGACGTAAATTATTATTTATTCATTTCAAAGGGTTTGTTAATAAAGTCAAAAATATTAGTCACGACAAAATTAATTATACCCTTTGTACAATAAAATTCATGTTAAATAATAATAAATATTGTAAAATTTATATATTCCTGAATTTATATCCTTTTGTCTTTCATTTTATCTTTCCTCTTTTGTCTTTGAGTTTAATTTTTCCATAAAAAAATCAGAATGAAAAAGTCGAAGTCTATATTATAATTTTACGTGTATTCACATCACACAGACGATGTGACATCATAGCAAAGTTTTATTTTAATTATTTAATACTGTTATTTATGTCATTTTTTAAATTTATTTATATGCGTAAGGGAATATAAAGAAAAAAGTATACCCCGGAATAGCATCACTTCTTTTGTATATATGTACCTAAAACTATAGTCCTAAAGGTATACGCTAACTAAAAGTAAACAATATAAATATAAAATATTCAGATTTCTTAAGACTTTAAGGCCTTCAATTTATAAGGCTTACTTTCTGTATTTAATAAAGTTTGAAATATATATATACATATATATATATATATATATATATATATATATATATATATATATATATATATATATATATATATATATATATATATATATATATATATATATATATATATATATATATATATATAATAACTCAATTATTGTTAACAAATTTTATTCTTGAGATTCTTTACATTCTTGGATAAACTATACAGAATAAAACTTGAAATAAATGTTATTATTAGGAAAACTTCACCTTTCTTCTTCGAATTATGTGACTTTTTGTTACGAAGTAAATTCTCAGAAAATATGACGTCAGTTGTTAATTATAGTTTAAACAGAGTCAACTTTTAACAATAAAGACAAAGAAGAAATTTACCGAGGCTTTAAATGAAGAAATGCCTAAAAAACTTTTTTTTCTTTTTTTAATTCGTTGATGAAATCCCGCGTGACACGTAGTATCATGAATAGCGCAACATCTTTATTTTTCATTACTCCTTTAAACTTTCTTATAAAGCATTAATCTGTGTTCTTGACGTCACAACTTAGAAAGAATCTCCAAAATCTTGTAATTTCTTTAGCACTCAATTAGTGTTCAAGGAATCTTACTGAATGATACCACTGCTTGCTTTCTATATTATTTTATATAAAAGAGATTTTCTTTAGCTATTATGTACTAATAACACAATATTTATTTTAATGATTTATAAAAGTGGTTGATAAAGTTAATAAAAATGTATTTAAATTAAAAATATTTAAGAACAGCTTTATTACTGAACTAGTGAAAATTCATTAAGAAAAAAAGAAAAAGGTTAAACCTTAAATTAAAATAATATCATTGAAAAGAATTTAGTATTCCCTACCATCCATGGCTGCCCTTACTTCTAAGACTTCAGTGATGGAATACAATATTTATTCAATAAAAATGTTGATACCGTTGATACGTGAAAATTTCCCGATGTAATACCAGATGCTTTTCAAATATAGTTGAACAGTAATTTAACTTTATATATATATATAAAATTAATGATTAGAAATTATATAAGCTTTTTGGCAGTGTTTGAATATTTTAGAATTAAAGTTTGTAGTATCATAAAATTATATTGCAAACATGAGATTATAAAAACCAAAAGATGGGTCACTTTTTAGGACTAGTCAACAAAAGTTTTTAACAATGCATTTTTAATATACTGTACTGTATTATACAGTATATAATCACGGATAGTTACAAAATAGTTACAATAACTTTCAATTGTTGTCTCGTTGGACCATTTCACAGAAACAAAAATATCTAAATTCAGATAAAAGCATTAAAATATTTATAAACAGAAGAATAAACAAGAAGAATGAGTAGGTAAATTATCTATATTGATCATCAATAAATTTAACATTTTTTGATTTTTTTTAATTATTTTTTTAACTGTAAAAGAAAGTGAAATTAATCTTTATGCATTTAATTTTAATTTATTTTTTATTTTTGCTTATAAAATAATATAACTTAATAAGTAAACAAGATAATAGCAAAACGTTTGTTACTAACTTGTAAGTTTATAAGATAGTTGAAGTGAAATATTATACTTATGGTTATGACTATTGCAATTTTTTTTTCTGTGGATGAATCTGAGATTATTTGTTATATAATATAATCGAGACTTTATATTTATGTCACCAGTATTTCCTTGTTTGTATTTCTTTTCCATTTGTAATTCATTAAGGTCGAGTATCCTTGTTGGTGTCACCTGACAATCAACCTAATTGTGTCGAGCGTTGCCTTTGGCCTTATGTCGAGTGACACATGAGGCCGTGCAGTATATGTTTATAAATATAGACAAGAGAGATTGACCAAATGACAGAGCACTTGTAACATAGTAACCAAATGATATACATTTCAAGTTAAATTGACATTTCAATAGACTTTCATGATTACAAATTTTTTTTAAGGAGAAGGGACAGTAATGGTTATCAGCTGATTAGAAAAAAAAATCATCAAGTGGATCTGATTAATTATTATTATTTTGTAAGAGTGGGACTTTAAAAACTAATAGGAATCCAAATAATGTATATTTATGTAAGATTTATAGGGTGCAAAATTTTGAATTACGGAGATTCAATGTTAATTTAAACAATATTTTTATTATTATTATTTTTTTAATATAGTTACCTACCATGAAATTTTTATCAATGAGGGCTGAAAATATAATCTTTAAATTGATACCACCAAATTTGATAACAATGGACATAGTCAAAACTTGGAGCTAACCCCTGTAAATCTGACCCCTCGACCTCGCCCCTTAATAATGATAAATCACTCGAAAAATTAGAAATTACACTTTTCTTTTAATATATACAGTATATAATATTATATATAATAGAGAGAGACAGAAAGAGAGAGAGAGAGAGAGAGAGAGAGAGAGAGAGAGAGAGAGAGAGAGAGAGAGAGAGAGAGAGAGAGAGAGAGAGAGAGAGAGAGAGAGAGAGAGAGAGAGAGAGAGAGAGAGAGAGAGAGAGAGAGAGAGAGAGAGAGAGAGAGAGAGAGAGAGAGAGAGAGAGAGAGAGAGAGAGAGAGAGAGAGAGAGAGAGAGAGAGAGCAGGAAATGTAAGATATAATATAGTATACCGTAAATGTATACTAATTTTAATCTCTCTAAAAAAATTCAGAAATGAACATATATTATATACACACATAGTGTTTGTGCTATTTGTAAAATATATAATTACATTTTATGTCTGTTTATTTTAACTTTTAAATATTTTTGAGATGCGTCTGTTTTATATGTTACTAAACTCAAATTTGAAACTAAACCACATAAGACCTAAGTAATTATCAACATGAACAGTATTATGTGTTATGCTGACAAAAGTTGTTACTGTGCTGTGGTGTGAGCATACTGTGTTGTATGAGATGTAGGAGGAAATCGTATTACAATTTTCCAGCTCAACAAATTCTAAATTCAGAAGCATTAAATACAGGATCCGGAGAATATCATGCATCATAAGATAATGACTAATATCACTTTTATGCTACTAACGTAATGCATTAATATGGTAAATATTCATTAAATAAGTAAAATATTTATTTCTTAATAATATCAGTGAATTGTATAAATAATAAAAAAATTATTACATAAGATGTGTAAGTAATCATGTTTAAAGATTTAGCTTATTAAGAATACGCTAGAGGATTTAAATTTTGTCGAGTCTTATAATAGCTCCTTATATAAACTTGAACTTTATTTATCAGTTAGCTGGTACTGAAATGAAATCTAAATCTTGCAATACATTAGGTTTATGGAAAAATCGTAAGTATGGCAACATTGCCATACATATTACACAGGCCAAGATATAGAGCGGGTGCGGTGGGTGTCAAAGAATGCATTAAAATGTTGGCATTTACTTCCATTGTTGTGCAAGTTTTTCATTTCTTTCTGCTAAAGGCTCATTTCTTGACTTATGAATAATAATAATAATAATAATAATATATATTATATATATATATATATATATATGTGTGTGTGTGTGTGTAGGTGTATTGAAATTTTTTTGAACTCAGAATTGTTAAAGAATTTTGCAAAGATGTGATGAAATTTTTAGCATGATTATATTACACGAGCTGTTAAGTACATGATTCCATCAACGACAGTCTCAACTTTCATATAAATTTCAAAGGTCATTGTCAGTCATATACTGTGTATGTAATAAGGCTATAGTTTACATATAATTATTCATGACGCATTCCTAAATAAACTATTTTGTTATAAACAGATATTTGAGAATCATATTAAATAGAGACGGGAGGGAGGGATTTTTTTTTCTCATTAAATTTTCTTGAAAATTCTGTAATACTGTATTGTATGATACTTCATCTCAAATTATCCAGTTATTTGAAAAGTAAATTTTCGTGTTTCATCATGTTTATATAGAGCAGTAAATGTGTTAAAAGGAATTCCTCCTGACTGGGACTTGAACCCAGATCTTTGCACTGTATACCGCTGGAAAAAATTTGAAGTTGTTCAAAATTAGGGTCCAAATATAGATTCATTAGCATTAGGGGGCGGGGCATTTGCGATACTTTGACGCTCTGTTGCGACGCGAGTTTTTAAGATAGAATTTTTTTGATTTCATTTTTGGGTACACCAGCCTTAACTTAATTCCAAGTCATAATAAAAAAATTTCACTCCTACCCTAAAGTAGTACCTTAAGCTGTAAAAAAAAAAAAAAAAAAAAAAAATTTAGCACAAACTTGAAATTATACTGGTGACACAGCTGTTCTCTAATGTTCTCTGGCTCACCCAGGGAAATTCTAAAACAATTAATTGTTTTAATAAGTCTATAGTGTTTTTGCTGCACAAAATCTGGGAGGCCCTTACTGTTAGTTCTTTCTTAATGGAAACAATACGATTAAAACAAATTTATTGTTATTATTTTTATTAGGTATAATTAATGATATTGAATCATATAACATGTGGGGTTTTATTATCTTTTTCTATTATAATATTAAAAATTATAAATCAAATGACAGCAATACATATATTGCTTGAATCAGTGCACACTTTTGATAATTGTAATAAATAATAATTGTCATTCTAATATTTATCTTTACTGTATAAAATATATGCATTTATGTTAAAGTCAGTTGGATCACTCAATAATAATATGGACCGGTATAGGAAAATGACTAATTTTGCCAGTTTAAAAGTACTATAATCAATTATTTTGAGATCATTAATGCTGTTAATAGATTGAATTAGTATCTCAAGTATGTGATAAATAAAAATAGTAAATTAACCAATTTCCCAAAGAAAATAGCTAAAAGTGAAGTTTGTTCTATGTTGAGAAATGATGTTCATTGATCCAGTATGGCGTCGTCGAAGCGCATTAAATATGACGTTATGTGTATACACCCTACAGCGTTACTTTCAATGTTTAAGTGCTTGCTTACGTAATACATGTAACTACATGTACATGTAGTATTTAATATCGCTGAGTGATTTGTCTCAGCTGTGGTGTGAACAAGCAAGATGATTATTGTAATCAGGTATGAAGAAAGTGATGCTCTACTCCACAACATATTTCTGATATTATATAAAACAACTGCACTTCTATAGCTCGTTTGAGATACTCAGTTTTAGCTTGGCTCTATCTTCGCGTGTGCTTTCTCTAATATTGCTTTCCAATACAAATTACTCAACTTTATGACAGTGACGACAGGAGGGTGAACGCATATTTTAATATTTTCTTTTCATCAAAAACACAGCTTGC
The DNA here is from genome assembly GCA_949318235.1 of Ecdyonurus torrentis. Taxonomy (NCBI): domain Eukaryota; kingdom Metazoa; phylum Arthropoda; class Insecta; order Ephemeroptera; family Heptageniidae; genus Ecdyonurus; species Ecdyonurus torrentis. The sequence continues at coordinate 33,868,679 of OX439131.1, read as the reverse complement.
AAATTATGCTTTGAGCAAAAATAATTTATAGATATACTTGAAATTTGTGCATATCACACTCTATATGAATTTATTTTATAAAAGCTCGATAGAAAATACTTTTATGAATACTAAAGGATGCTTAACAGAAAAACGCTCAAATTGTCAAGAAAAACATGCAGATAATAAAAGCGTTAAATATTATTTTCAGATGCACCTCTAATTTCTTATTTGCCATTACTTTTTTTATTTTGCAGTACACACAGTACACTTTATTATAAACTAAAAGAAAATAAATAAATAAAATTATGAAGATAAGAAGGAAAATGTAGTTGGAAAAGTTTTCTCTCGTTAAAGTGAATTATTTTAATCACAAAGTTGGTGACAAGAAATACGTGAATAGCATTTGATTTGTCTGTAAACTTTTTGATTTCAAAAAGTAATCAAGTTTGTCGTCTTAATGTTTTCAACTTTGGTTTTTTGATTTATAAATTTCATAAAAGCATTTATAGAAAAAAGTTATTAACTGTCATACGCAATGAGTTTAGAAAGCAGCATAATAATAAATAAATTAAACAAAAATAAACTTGACTTTTAAATTTTTTTCAAGGTTATGCACTGTGGTTTTAAGTTCTTGCAGTTTTATATTACTCTTGCATTACTTCTAAGAAAATAACTAGCGTATTTTTTTTATTGTGTGATTTTATTTGATAAAAGGAAACAAACTTTTCACATTTTTTTTCTCATTTTTATTTTAATGGAAGGATTTTCTTTCACAAAGGTATTACAATCTACCATTATACATATGAATGATTATAATAAACTAATACTGGATTATATAATATTATTTGATATTATATTATATAGGGCTTTAAAAAAAATGGTGAAATTTACACTTTTTCGGGTCATGGAATTTATAGCAAATTTAAAAGGCCTAGCTATGAAAACAAGTTTCTTTATTTGACCCTAAATTTAATTATTCATTTATGTACTATGGCGTTGTCAACCTTCAAAAGTTTTTAATGTTTTATTAACAACAATTTTTTATTAATGGCTTTGGATTGGAGTAATGCATTTCTTTATTATTATAAATCATTCATGCAATATTTACAGAAAAAGTTACTTTTTTTTTTACTTATGAAAGATTGCAACCATTGTTTAATATTTTATTGCTCAAGTTTCAGGGATATACGCTCTTTTGTTGGCGTCTTATTTCTTTGTAAACTAATATAAATTAATCCGGGGATTGTGGTGATGTGAGAGTAGCTTCAATAATGGACGTTTCTTTTGAGAATTATCTTTCATCTTTTTGTTAACAAAAACTTACCCTCAAAATTGTTGTTTTTTATTTACCGTGCTGTGTAAATCAACATTTTTATTTTGTCTTATTTATTAATTTATTTCTCGCTTGTAGCTGGATAGCAAATTTTTTCTCCTTAAAGCCATAGACTATAAAACAACATAACATGTGTTTTTAATGATGAGAAAAAATAGGATCTCCAAAACTTATTACAATTGTTATCGGATTGTAAATGTGGCTCCACTAGAGAGCGTGAAAATAAACTAAATTTAAATTTTGCTATTTGCGTAACTTTTCTAGTTTCTGACGTCAGAAACAGGCAAAATTAGTATAAAAATGTTGTGCTGGTTGCATAAATCGAAGTTTTCTGATCACTGGCACAGCGCTACAGTTGCATTTTGCGACAAAATAATATTATTTAAGTAATTCACATCAAGTGTTTGTTTTATGTAAGTACTAATGTTTTCTTCTGGGCTATTCCTTTAAGATATTTATATCACGATACAATAATACACTATTCAGGCCGGGATTTTATGGAACTGACAGTGAGTCCTATATCCAACAATGTTAATTAAGGGATGCAGTGGATGTGAATATTAATACCTACAATATATTTGCACGAGGGGACTTCAAAACCCACCCTTCCCCTCCCAAACATCCCCCTGGATCTGCGCCTGACACCACGCCATGACTTACGTTAATATACTCTTGATTTTCAAAAAAACATAGCTTGTTTTGTTACTATTATACATTTTTGACTATGTATGTGCTTGTGTATGTGTTGTGTGTATATATGTACATACATGCGTATAATTGTATTAAATATATTTACATATTTTTGTGTTGGAAAAAAACATCATTTTTAAACGCTAACATAAGAGCTGTGTTATATAATATTTTATATACTGGAATATTTTGGAGAAGAAAAAGGTTCTAAAATTAAATTTTTTGCAAAACATAATTTATTTTTAATTGGTTGTATATACAGTTTTTCATCTTCTTTTTTTTTTTTCTTGCTTATTAATTAGCATCATTCATGTTTAGTTATCATTGTTATCAATTATATTTTTCTACGAAAACTAAAAAAAAAAAAAAAAAAAAAAATGTTTTCCTACTCACGTATAAATAGTTAGATTATATTTTTGAAGAGTTTGGCAATCATTATGTAAACGTAATTTTGAAAACGAATAAAAATCCCGAGGGGAAAAATTATACTTACTGCCGCTTTATATACAACATTACATGTATATTAAATCATAATTTAATAAATTCAGTACAATGCAATCATGTTCCATTATATAATATATAAAATAAAAGCTGTGAGTTCTTTTATAAGCACAAAAATTTATATTGGGATTAAAAAAAAATTGCCAATTTAAAGAACAAGTATTTTCTAATAAAGTCTGACGTTAAACATACTCTATATATATATATATATAGCATTTTGTACCACGTGTAATGATCTTAAATACGAAGATTCATGTTTAAATTGTAAAGCAGATAGTTTGAAATCCCTGTTACAGTTGACGAAAAAATAGCGACTAACTCCCTCCCCCCCCCCCCTCATTTCTTTTTTTTAAATTAATTTTGACACCTAAAAGCACACATAAAATGTAATTAATAATACACCTGGAATTACAAAAATTATTACAAAAAATATATACATACGTATCAGTATGTCAAGAACTTTTATTAAAGCCATAGATCACATAAAACAACATATATGCGCTTTTTAATAAATAAACACAAAATGGGATCTTCAAAACTGTTGACAATTTTTACCAGAATGTTAATGTAGCCCCAAGAAAGAGCGTGAAAATACTGTAAAGTATGCAATTTGTGTGACTGTTCATGTTTATGACGTCAGAAACATGTAAAAATTAGTATGAAAATGTTGTGCGGGTTGCATAAATCGAAATTTCTGATCACTGCTACGGAGCTACAGTTGACAAACTAAAGTTATTTATGTAAGTCCCATCAAGTGTTTTGTGATATAAATGCTTATGTTTTTCTCTGTTATATTCCTTTAAGTATATAATAATAACAATAATGTCAATAATAGATCTTTGTTTAAGGCGCATTTAGTGTTTTTCCAACCCTATAGGGTAATATCATGTAATATAATTATGAACCTTGGCCATAAATGCATGACAATAATTATACTGAAATACACAAATATTAACTTAACATACAAACCAACATGACAATTTATGAACTTTTAAGTGAGCAGTAGAGAAAATTATTGAAAATTAACACCAGCAAAGCACAATTAATTTAATTAGACAATTATAAAAAAAACTTTCAAAACCTCAATGATAAATATTTATAGATCATCCAGCTCAACTTTATTATTAAAATCTAAGAACTAAATAGTGAGATAATAACTTTCTAAATATATTATTTTTGAAGACCTTATAACCGTAGCACTTAAAGATTAACCTCAGACCGTTTTATGTTCACCATTTTTTTTCCCACGTAGCTTATAAGCAAATAGATTTGAAATTTGGTACACATGCTATTGAATGCAATACAAAATTATGCTGAAATTAAAAAAAAAAAAAAAAAAGAAAGAAAGAAAGAAAGAAAGAAAGAAAGAAAGAAAGAAAGAAAGAAAGAAAGAAAGAAAGAAAGAAAGAAAGAAAGAAAGAAAGAAAGAAAGAAAGAAAGAAAGAAAGAAAGAAAGAAAGAAAGAAAGAAAGAAAGAAAGAAAGAAAGAAAGAAAGAAAGAAAGAAAGAAAGAAAGAAAGAAAGAAAGAAAGAGCATTATTTAAATTTAAATTACAATATATTTACTGCATTATGAAAGAGTCATATTTATAGTATTTTTTTTATATTCGCCCCTTATTATTATTATTATTATTATTTGTGCATAAGATTTTGATTACATAAATCTACATGTTTTTTTTTTTTTTTTTTTTTTTTTTTGGGGGGGGGGGGTTATAAATTATAACGAAGTATAATATACTCGACTCAAAAATCCTCAGCCGATTTATCGTTTTACCACTAATGTATCGCCCATTTCTCGCGCGCATTTCAAAGGGGGGCGGCTGGGCGATACCGTAAAAGGTCGAACGGCAGGTAACTCAGGCTTTTTGAGGCGAGTATATATACTATGTTAAGTGAAATAACCTATATTTGAACCAGCCGATAAGACCTCAGCCTTGGTCCTTGGTTAGATGTTGTGAATAATTTAAAGGCATAGACAACATAAAAACATTAGCATTTACATCACAAGACACTGGATGGGACCTGGATAAATAACATTAATTGGTCTGTAGCCCAACTGTAGCGCCATTTGATCAGAAATTTTTAATTTATGCAACCCGCACAACATTTTTATACTAGTTTTTCCCTGTTTCTGACGTCATAAATAGAAATATTCCCGCAAATTGCATACTTGACAGTGCTTTCACGCTCTCTTGTGGGGCCACATTTACATTCTGGTAACAATTTTCACTAGTTTTGTAGATCCCATTTTGTGTTTAATGGTTAAAAAGAACATGTTGTTTCATGTTTCCTATGCCTTTAAGAAAAAAAATCCAGCCATGCATTTATATTAAATTTTTTTTATACTTATAATTTATATTTACTGTGCAAGTGGCATTCAACTTGTCTTCATTCTTTAAATAAATATTAAACAGTTTGATTAAAAGCAAAACAGATTGGAATTATATAAAAAAATATATTTTACTTTTTACATATATTTTACGTTATATAGCAAAGTTGATTTGACATTTAAGCACTTCTGCACTTTGTGAGAATGGTAAAAAACATAAACGTACAACTTTTTTTTTTTTTTTTATTATTTCAAACACACAAATATACAAAGTCCAACCAAGGCATAGCCTTATCGGTTGGTTCATTTATTGTTACACAATCATGTCTTATTATATTATATTACTACATATACATATTTTTTATTATATATATTTCAAAAGCAAATAAAGTACGTATTTACACAAAAACATTTTTTTTTTTTTTTTTTTTTTTTTTTTTTTTCATTTAAGAGAAGTATTTTTATAATACAAGAAGCAAAAATTAATCATCATTAATCAATACAAACAGCAAAAAATTGTTCAACATTTTATAAATTATCAAGAAAGAATTTTTTCATATTAAATTTCGTTTCATTTTTATTTGCAAAACTTTTTAATTCTGATGGAATTTGATTCCATAATTTAGGAAGTAAAAATTTTTTTGTCCTTTCAGTGAATCTATTTACAATTTTTGGTACAAATAAAGGATTGGTCACTGCTGTTCTGGTACTATAAATATGAGTTCTCGGTATACCATGAGAATTTTCAAAATAATTTTCACAAATAAAAGAACATTTAAACATTTCTTCTATTGGCAATATCTTAAAGTACTTAAAATATTCAAGATCACTTTTTAGCTTATTTCCTTTTTTTAAAATTTTTAATATTCTTATTTGCATTTTTTTCAATTCCCATAATTTACCTGATTTAGTACAACCATAAGATAATAAACCGTATAATATATGTGGATGTACAAAAAAAAAATATAATTGTCTCATCGTCTGTTCATTCACATATGATCTTACTGTTTTTAATTTAAAAATTGCAGATCTCAATTTATTTAACAGTTGCATAATATGCAAATCCCAATCAAATGTTTGATCAATAATAGCTCCTAAGTAATTATAATTATTTACTTGTTCTACAAACTCACAATTACAATTTAAAGTAAAATTATGTAAACACTTATGAGCTCTTAATTGAATATTTTGCATAGTATATGTATACTTATTAAAAATGTGCATAACTTTTGTTTTTTTCCTATTAATTAATATTTTCCTATCATGCGACCATTCCAAAACTGAATCAAAATCATTTTGTAACATTTTATTTGCAACTTCAAAGTTACTATGAGCCGCTATCATAAGTAAATCATCGGCAAACATTTTTGCTTTACAATATTTTAGTAATATTTTAGTAACTTTAATTAGATTTTATGTATATAAGTTGAACTTAATCAATTTTTTATATATATATATACACACACACGTATTTTATACTTAACCCAAATATACAATTTATATTTTATTTAATTTATTTAGTTGAGTCTATATTGCGTTGTAAAATAATTTAAAGTAAACCGCAAAAAACTAAATGTCACTGAAAATGTCAACAAATAGATGAATATATAAATTAATTAAATGATCAACTCAAGCAAAATAAATTAATAAATAATTCAATATATTGTAAATAAAGTTATATAATATTTTGAAAGCTTTAATTATGAAACCTATACACAATAAAAATGACAATACCATCAATAAAAATACAATTTTATTGTATGAGCAAAAAAATGGAGCTAAAATAATGAATTACAAAAAAATTAATACAGAACTTTACAACTAGTCTATTGTCTGCTACATCAAAAAAAAAAAAAAAAAAAAAAAAAAAAAACTAAATTTTACTTGCTTGCATGTAATAATGCATTAATTACTATAATGTGTTAATTATTAACATATTTTCTGTATATATAGGCAATTAATAAATTTTAATCAAAGCAATTCACATTTTATACCGTATAAAGTCATCCAAAATTCCAATTTTTTGTTATACATTTCTTTCATTCTACAGTTATAATAACAATTTATACAATGTATCAGTTAAGGTTATTTCATCAAAATGAGACAATGTAGAAATGATTATCAGTAATAATATTTTAATTTAATACATATTTTACATTACAACTACTATCAATTATCACAGTACAATAATACGAGTGACATGAAAATGTTATTTTTGGTTTACTTTATTTCTACATAAAATAATTATTTAACATTTTGACTCATGAACAGTCTTGTTCATGCCTTTTGTATCATGTGCTCAAAGTGAAAGGTTCAAAGGTAACAATTATTAAAATTTTTGTAATAAATATTTCTGAAAATTTATATTCATAAACAATTATTATTAGTAACTGTTACAACTTTAAAAATTTCTTTGTTTATTTACAATTACATAATGAAGAAATTCAAATCTTATAGCATTTGTCTTTAAGTAGTAGAAATGTAGATCGTGCACTGACATTATGATGAAACTTTTCTCATTTCATTTTACATCAAAAGTTTTTAATAAAATACTTCATTTTCATTAAGATGCATATTTCAGATTTAAGTTGGAGAAAAAGTAGAGAGAGAGAGAGAGAGAGTAACAAATATTATAAAAACAAATTAGAAATCGTCAAATTTGAATGACTTAACAAAATTAACAATAAAATTTATTTTAAACAATTTTATATTTAAAGTCACGTTTTGTTTAAATTAATTATTACATGAATAATTAATTAAACACAAAAGTAAATACAGTCACGTAAAAGTGTTGTGTGATTGATGGTCAACCCCTATATATAAACGTCATATACATGGCCTTATAAATCAAGTGCTCTATACAGTATATATATATATATTACACACCCGTACCATACCTGACATACGCTTGAGTATACTGTCGTTTTTGTGTTAGTCATATCACTGTTCCCAATGGTCTATTTAGTTAAGTAAGGGTTTCTGCTACATACTTCTCTCTCAATCGTTCATAACTGGCAGCTGAAAAGCACTTGTACAGTACACTTGTATAACCTAATACCATAGTCTCTAATATTATATACATACACACGATTGTGATAGTATTTTACCATTTAAAAACTGGCTGTAAATTTCAATTTTGATTCTTATGAAAACAACACGCACTGGATTTTAATGATAAAATTTATAACTACAATTGTCAAATTGTGTATACAATATAAGATACATTATTATTATTACTTCAGTAAAATATTTCCTTAGACAGTGATATCATATTTTAACTCTCCGAATCAAAATATAAATGAAAAAGAATGCAATAAGTAATATGTATACTATAATGAATAAATTTAAAGCAAAATTATATATTTAGATCTTTGATTGCTACAGCAACAAGTTACAGTATAATCAATGTATTCTTGTGAAATATAATACATAAAAACTTATATTACTATAAAGACAGCTTATTAATAAGAATCACTAGATTGAATATATATATATATATATATATATATATATATATATATATATATATATATATATATATATATATATATATATATATATATATGTTTGTATAGCATTAAAAGAATACCTACTACTAGTATTAGCATACTGCATTGAATCATTTGTGGAAAATATAAAAAACTTAACAATATTTTAAAAGAATTTTTCTTTCCTCTGTGGAATTATTCCATGTCTCAAAATATGATGAATAACATAATTTATCATATATTAAGTTTTCTCCTTTTTAACAAGAGCAAAATAAATAAATTTCACATTTATTATAAAATAGGCTAAAAATTTTAATTAACATATTAAAATTTCATTGGAAGTGAATTTTTATCATTATAAAGTTTGATTTGCTTAGAGAAAAAAAAACTGACAATATATAACTTTGATGAACTTCTGTTTTCAACTTTGTGAACACACTAAAATTATTATGTTTTATAAAAAAAAAAAAAAAAAAATAAAAAAAAAAAAAAAAAAAAAAAAAAGGAAAACTTCTACGAATGTTTAATGATTTTTTTTTTAACTTTTGTAAGTTCAACCATGCAAAAAGTTCAACATATTGAAAAAAAATCTTGTATCTTTTTATATTATTTACATATGCTCAGATCTAAAATGGACTGTTCAAACATAGACAGTCCTGCTTCTTGTTTCTGTAAATTGAAATTTAACAGTGTTTATGCAAAACGTATTAAAAGTCTAGCATACCTCACATTAAATAAAATAGGCCTAATTAGACATAAGAAGCACCAGCCCTGGTATTTTACTATGCCAGTAAATATGAATAAATTAGATCAAATGCCAAACAGCCCTAAAATTATTTAGCACAAAATTATAATTCTAAGCACTCTGTTACAAAAATACTGCGTCTTATATCAACATCTGCTGCAATGTGTCATTTTTTTTTTTTTTTAAATGTACTGCTTTTGTAAAATTTGACTGTAATGTTATGATGAATGTTAAACCTGCGTAGAGAAATACGTAATCAACCAGACCAGGAGTCAATATTTTAATACCTTCAAGAGAAAGTAATTTTATTTTTAGAATTATTAAAATACTGTACTGTACTGTACTGTACTGTACTGTACTGTACTGTACTGTACTGTACTGTACTGTACTGTACTGTACTGTACTGTACTGTACTGTACTGTACTGTACTGTACTGTACTGTACTGTACTGTACTGTACTGTACTGTACTGTACTGTACTGTACTGTACTGTACTGTACTGTACTGTACTGTACTGTACTGTACTGTACTGTACTGTACTGTACTGTACTGTACTGTACTGTACTGTACTGTACTGTACTGTACTGTACTGTACTGTACTGTACTGTACTGTACTGTACTGTACTGTACTGTAATGTAATGTAATGTAATGTAATGTAATGTAATGTAATGTAATGTAATGTAATGTAATGTAATGTAATGTAATGTAATGTAATGTAATGTAATGTAATGTAATGTAATGTAATGTACTCCATACTGTACTTTGCTGTACTGTATATAATCACTTTTGCAGACTTAAACGGCTAAAGCACAATACGAAGAAATTATAAAGTTTAAAAAGCTAATTGTGAAGCGCTTAAAAACAATTTTGGAACTACATTTTATTCAAAAATAAACTGTACTTTTTATTATATCCTTACATGCGTGATATAAATAAAATACAATCAACATAATATCTTAATAAATAGTGTTAAAATAATAATGTGCTTGTAATTTTCATTATTATGATAAGTTTTATTGATATTACTGTTATTTTATTATTTTGTATATTTCTTTTGACTAATGTACTGTACGTACAATTTTATATGTATTATTCTAATACATACATGTATTTCGGAAAATAAATATTTAATGATGTTTTTATAGCCTTCTCCTCTTCTTTTTATCATCCTCTAACTGCTGTTATTGTTACGTTTCTATTTATTTTGTATATATTTCATCTTTTTCTTTGTTAAAACAACACTTATACATTACACACGTTTAAAATTAAATAATCAATTCAAAAAAAATTTTTTTTCATTCTTTCAATAGTATAATATCTGACCATGTCATCCATCTCAAATAATGTATGCGTGGCAAAAAACTAGATTGTATTTTATTACTTTTAGCACATCTACGTTAATATTTTAATATAATGACCAAGGTTTATATAGAATACTGTATAAACCTTTAAAGTGAATTTAAACTAAGTATTTTTGTAAATAAAAATACCTAAGGTACAATATTTTCTTAAAACTACTATTTTAATCTTAATATTATATAATACTATACATATACTGTAGTTTCATATTATTTGTCTTTGGAAATAGTTCAATAAAATGCAGAACCAAATAAATGTTAAAATATTTATTAAATATTTAAAAACGCAATAACCTTTCAAATTATTTTAATAGAAAAAAGTTATATAATTTTTATCTGCAACATGCAACATAAAATGTATTCGATTTAATGCAAAATCAAACGTTATAGTCCGAAAAGTATATTATAGTTTGTTTTTTTAGTAAACTTGCATTGCTATTATAGTTTGTTATTTGCTCATTACTTTTCCTATTTGAAAAAAAAAAGTAACTATTTCTTGTAATCACATGGAAAGAAGAGAGTACACTTATGTCAATATAGCATGAATATTGCTAAATTGGATCAACATAATTAATTATTCAATAACACTTTATGTTTATGCTATACGTAACATAACTATACTAAGCATTATAGAATAAATTATATTTTCATGAACCAATTTTGCTTAAAATAGGAAAACATAATAACTAAGTTTATATTTATTTTTGTGTGTGTACATATAACAATATTTTCTTATTATAATTTTGTTTTTAATCCATTATTAATACTGTATGTCCTTTTTTGTTATACATTTTCTCTTATTCTCATAATTTTAAAACAGTTAAAACAAGACAGAAAAGCAAATTCTTGGAGAGAAAAAAAAATGCATACAATTTTGTGTATAAATTATTCATCTGTATTTTGAGGAAGTGTCTTATACTATCAGACTGCTGAGTGCCTTTTATAAAGTATATGAACAATATTTTATGTTGAAGTGCGTCCTTCAAACTTTTTATTCCATGATTGCTTTTTATACTTTATATCAAACTTTAGTCGTCAACTTTTTTTTCTTCATTTTTTTAATATTTTATCTATATGTGTCTATCTTATTGAATAAAGTAGCAAAAAAAAAAAATAATAATAATAATAAAAAAAAAAAATTAAAATAAATAATAATAATAAAAAAGTAAATAAATAAAATTTAATTTGTAACAAAAGTATATCAAACTTTTGTAATTATTAATAGTAATGAGTTTATTATTTATACAGAAAAATAATTTCATGTTCTTTTGTTTTCTTCGTATTTTATAATTTTTTACAGAATGCTATACTCATGTAGTTCATTTGTATTCAACATTAACGACAACATTCATGTTTGCTTGCGTTTATATACCCGTTAGTTAAACAAACATACAAAATGTTGGTAAATAAACTTGTTTGATTTTGAATTTTATATAAAAAGATTTTTTTTTTAAATCGTGAACATGACAATATACAATATGATGTACTGTACTGTACTATAGTGTTTGGTATGCCCAAGCAGATTTGAAAATTGTATAATACCTAATATTATGAATGGAAACTTGATATTTTGTTATACATACATGGACATATGTACATATATCTTAAACTTAAACAAAAATAAAGTGAAAATTTTAGTAAAGAAGAATCATAATTGATTTTGTCTATTTCCTATTGTTTATATCCTAATTGTATTTTTCTCCAAGTGAAAATAATTAAGGCCAAACGCCTTTGAAACAAAATTCTATGTGTCCTTTTTTTAAGCACTGCTATAATTTAGCTTGCTATAATTTAATGCTTTTGTTTAAATTTTATTATTAAATAATAACAGCTGCCTTTTCTGTAGCAAGGTTTTAGCCAATCTTTTCTTATAGCTTGTTTTTTTAATGATTTTACTTTTTACATTAAAAAATTAATATAAACTTTTTTTTTGCTGTTTCTAAAAACCAATAGCTTTGAATATTTTGTTTTATTGACACTCAAGAAGCAATCAGTTTTACTTGCCCAAAACATTCATGGTGTATTCACAGTATATTGTACGTACAGTAGGTACTGTATAGATAGAAACAAATTACAAAGTTATAATAATAGAATGTATATGCAAGTATACAGTATGTATCATTTACAAAATATTTATACAATCATATACAAAGACTTTATGCAATAAAATTTAAAATACATTTTTTTTATACAAGTGAAAAGAATCGTGAAACACATCCGCTTCCGATGCATTGCATGTTGAATTAGATCTTTGGATAAAAGATTTTTTTTTGATACATCATCAATATACATAACTGTTACACTCGAAAAATTATGGCATTTTAAATATTTTAGAGAAACATTTATTTAAATGTGAGATAGACCATTACTTTAAACTAACATCAGAAAATAATTAAATAATATGAGATTGAACGTACAAGAATGAAAATTTTAGTTTTATATGAATGGTAATTAATTTGATGACAGAATGAAAACTGGTGCTCTGTTGATATTTTGCGCAATAACTAAAAAAAGAAAGAAAAAAAATCAATGCATTTAATAATAATGGTATACGTCGTATCATGGGTATACGTGTTCTTAAAATTGCGTCATATTTTTTTAATGTGACAAATTCTTTTTTTCTTGATACCAAACTTACTAATGCGCGGTTTCCATTGTCATTTTTTACAAAATAAATTACACATTTCAACCCCTCGCGTACCAAAATATAAAGTTTTTAACTTTTACACTAAATTTTAGTAAATCAAGCTGTTGTGTTGTAATGACGTATGCATGTTGTAAACTTACTGGCTAAATTACGTATTTTTTTTTTAAAAATTTAGTTTGATCAAATGCTTTATAAAACTTTTTAAGTTTTGTCAGCACATTTTTTTTATCCCCCCAAGAAAAAAAGAACTATAAATAACTTTACTGTTTTTAAATTTTGTTTGTAATAAAGTTTATATACATATTTTGTTTGCAGCTGGTGATATTTCGTGTACTGCGAGGTCCATTCTACGAGGAGTTCTACCAATGTGTGACCCATGGATTCTACACCGAGGTGTGGCAGGAACAATTGTACGGGGCGTTCAGTTTGCTGCTCATGTTTGTACTGCCCTTGCTGGTGCTCGTCACCACTTACGTCAGCACCGTCTTTACCATCGCACGTGAGTTCTTTCCTTCAATTCTATATGTCCACCTACTTGTGACACAAAGCAAAACCCGGAAAACCTTCATAATTAACTTCATTTTAAAAACTTAAAGTAACTTTATTCATAACATTGCTCATTTCAGCTCCTTTTTTTATACTTTTTTTTTATTTATTATAGAAACATAAATACATTATACATATTTACATACACATTAACTCTTCGGCGTGATGATATATTGTAGAAATGTATATACTATGTGTGTTACTAATGAAATGTTACTAATTACTGAAATATATCAGAAAAATTTGCATAACAAACTCTAGCGCTTGCATTGCTTGCTAATAATATAAGAATAAAGGAACTTGAGAAAACGAAGCTCCCATCACTGAACAGAATATGTCGAAATTTGCCTTGTCAACATTCAATAGAGCAGAAGAAGTTATGTTAGCTCCGCTCACTTGCTTCATTTTTTTATGATTCCTGTTGTGAATTCATGGGAAAAAAGTCTCTCTCTCTCTCTCTCTCTCTCTCTCTCTCTCTCTCTCTCTCTCTCTCTCTCTCTCAAGTAAATATACTAGAAAATAGGTAACTTTTTATTATGTTCTGAATACCAGTCATAGTAACTAAATTTACTATTATTATTCTTGCTGCAAAAAAAAAAAAATAATAATAATAAAGCGAGATATGAGTATATTTTATAATGATGGCTGATGGCATTTGGTGAATAAATTTCACATATATAGATGAATACATTTTCAATCATTATCATGTATTTTATAAAGAGAAATGATAAGAACATAATATAATATACTATTATTGGAAATGTATAAATGATATTTCAATTATTGTACAATGGTCCAATATTACGTTTTACCGTACATTGAAGTAATAATAATGATAAATTGTGATGACGTATTAAAATGGTGCTAACGTGACTTTATTTCTTAATTTGAGTATAATATGTGTGGAAAAAACTGCATACATTGCAATATATTTTTCTGATCAATAGTGACTAGAGACCGGATTTTTAGATGAAAATGACGGCTCTGCGCCTGCAAAAATAGTAACTTATTTACCTGCATCACAGCCTACTGTGAGTTTACATAAATATATTATTTCTAAACGTTTAGCAGTCAAGTGGCAATTTTTTATAAACACACAGTAGATTGTGAAGCAAAAAGCCTAACTATCAAACTTGCAGGCGTAATTGTAATTTTTACCAAAAAAATCCAGTCTCTAATAATGACTAACGTTGAATGTGATAAATACAAGTTTTGAAGCCATCATCACTAAATTATAATTTGGAGTTTATTTTTCTCAAGGTTAACGAAGTCTACGATCAGGTAACTCCTGCAATACTTGCATGGAATAGTACCCAAAGACTTTATAAATTAGTATAATTAAAGGACAATGAAATTAATATACTGAAAGCCATAGACCACATGAAATACATGTGCTTTTTAATGATAAAACACAAAATGAAGTCTCCAAAAACTGACTACAACTTTTACCATAATGTGAATGTAACCCCACAAGAGAGCATGAAAATACACTGCAAAGTATGCTATATTTGCGTGACTATTCCGGTTTCTGACGTCGCAGATATAGGTAAAAAATTAGTATAAAAATGTTGTGCGGGTTGCATAAATTGATAATATTCTGATCACTGCTACGAGGGGAAACTGAAACTGAGTTTTGAGATAAACTAATGTTATTTGTGTAAGTTCCATCAAGTGTTTTGAGATATAAAATGGTCATATTTTCTTCTGGTTTATTCATAAACAATTAAAAAACATTTTTTGTTGCTATTATTGTTATTTAATTACATTTTATAATATATTTATCATTTATCTACATAGTAATATTGTATAATACATAACTTCAATAAATAACAAAATATAGATCTAAAGAGAGAAGAAGGAGTAAATATAAAAATACATAACCAAGAGAACGATATGACATTTAAAGTACTGTATATTACCTACATTGAATAATAATATCCTGTGCTCTTGATTATTTTCAAAGGGAGGAGGGTACCGACGTCGGCCATTAGACTCAAACTATTCTCGTCAAAAAAATCTGAAATTTTGCACAATGATACTTTAGCTTGAGAAAATTTCAAATATATAAAAAATTGGGGGGGGGGGGGCACCTTGCAAATTAATTTCATACGATATTTAGAATTTTTAAGCCTATTAGGCTTAATGTTAATTTCAATATTTTTTTTTTTTTTTTTTTTTGGGACGGTCAAATATCTTGAAGTTTTTATCAAGGCTAGGAGTGACCCTTAGCCCTTAGCTACACAATAACACAAAATTTAGACCCAAAACACTTCTAGTGTTTGAGATATAAGGTCGGTAACCTACTCCCTTAAGATGAAAGTAGTAATAAATATATTATAGTAAGTAGGAAAATAAAATAATATTTCCAATAACTTAATTATTTATTAATTTACAATTTTTTACAGAAACATATTTTATCTAGGTCATTCATTGACAATTGAATTTATGTGAGAATCATATTTTCTATATCATTTTTACTACAAAATTAAGTTTTCATACTTATGACATTATTAATTAAAACATATAATATTATATAATAAGCAGAATGAAAGACCTTGATTATGAAACTGCATTGTTTAGAGCAGATGAATAATTCATTGCAATGATATGGAGAGTATGTGGATCAAACAAAATTAATTTTCCAGTATGCCTACATTATATTAAATGTTTTTGTTTGGTTTTTAATATTAACATAAAAAATCGATCAATATTAATTATATTATAATCTCAGGATTTTTAGCACGCATACGTATCAATAATAATATTCAATCCATAAACTTTAATTAAAATATCTGTAAATTAGTTTTGTTCCAAATAGAGCTTGTTGTAGAGTTTTTTTTTTATTATTATTTTTTTTTTTTTTTGCAACCTTGAAGCTTATCTGTTGTACATACGTAGAGCTCAAAGTTGCATGACAAAAAAAGTACCTTTAAGAGGTTTCTTTTCGAAACAACTGAAATTTAAGTTAGTTCGTAATTATATAACATAAGAGTCCGGATTTTTAGGTGAAAATAACAATTACGCCTGCACGTTTGATAGTTAGGCTTTTTGCTCCTCAATCTACTGCGTGTGTTTAAGAAAAACTAGCTACTTCACTGCTAAACAGGTTAGAAATAATATTTATGTGAACTCACAGTAGATTGTGAGATTGTGATGTGTGATTTTGATACCATTTTTGCATTATGTAACCGCTATTTTCAGCTAAAATTCCGGTCTCTGCATAATATTAGTTAAATTTACCTAAAGATAATGATTGATATATAAACTGATAGTGATAACGAAAATTTTGTCTTATATAATATATACATATTGCTTTTTAATGAAGGACTCTTTTAAATTTAAATTTGTGAAACATTAAAAATAAAATATATAACAACTTCAGATCAAATTAATATGATTACAGATTTTTAAGATTCATTATTAATTAATATAATACTCACAAATTAAATATAAGAGGTAGGTCAATGTTTAAAACAAAAAGAGTAATTAAATTAGTACGTTTACTATTTACAATTACCTTGGTAAATGGTACTATGGACGCTTTTTTTTTTTTACATGTTAATGTTTGTTTTATTTTGTATTTAAACAAGCCGTAAGCATTTTTTCACTTTATTTCACGTAATGTTTTCCTTTGTTTAACATTTTCATGACAATAAAAAAAAATCCCACTCACCCACTCGAATCATTAGTAAATTTTGTTAATCACGTATCAGACAATTTGTAATTTTAGTTGCTATCAAAAAGTATACAGTATTATACCAATAAAATATACATCATTCCACTAATGGCTTCGCACGAATGGCTCAAATTAATCGTTTTAATATAATAAAAATAATAATACAACTAAATTATTTTTACATCAATTTATGCCTATTGTTCCAAAAACAATGGAACTTTAAATTTTATATATAATAAATACATATAAAATTTATCTCAGTACTTAAGTTATTATACCCATGTAAAAAAACAAACAATCATCAAACGTATTATGAGAGATTAAAGTAGGCAGAGAGAGAGAGAGAGAGAGAGAGAGAGAGAGAGAGAGAGAGGTTATCCAATGTACTGAACCAATTATTTATGCTCTTTTTAAGATTTTATAACTTTTTTTTTATAGTAGAATAATAATGCTGTCATTTACACGACTATTGTGTGGTCATACATTAGAGAAGGCTGATTCCAATTTTACGTAGAATCATTATTATGGATTTTAAAGCACTAATATTTTACAACTTTTATAATTCTAAACTTTTCTCAACTAGCTTTCTTGTTATTTTTCACTCACTGTAATAAAAGTAATTATCATAAAAGGTTTTTGCATATTTATAATATTTATACCTTTACTTAGGACCACCTTAATTATACCTATTTAGAAAGTACCTGCCTATAGTGTTTGTTTTATACACAAAAAACAATTGCTACTAATTACAAATTTGTAAATTGCATTGACTGCAATAATATCTAATGCAGGTAAAACATACTACAATAAAGTTGTGACACATCAAGATTAGATGACATTTCTCCTATAGATTAGGTAACACTTTAGTATATCAATACCTGTTCCAGGTTAATATTTACTTATTGCATTTTACAGGATTCATAATTATTTCTGTCATTAGTAGTAATTTTATCCATGTAACATGTTATAAAGTATAGAAAACAACAAATGTACTGTACGTATGCTATAATTTTTTTGAAGTGATGATTTTCGGTATTTAAAATTCTACTTTACACTTCACAAACATAATACGATATATGTGTTTGTTTTTTTATATCAAGTTTGCATATTTTTTCCTTTCTGATATATATATAATATATTACCCCAATATCTTACCATCTTCAGTGTCTTTGCAATGACATAATTATTAGAGAAATATGAGATTTTAAGCAGGATACAATCTCTGGAGAGTAAATTTATATTTCATTCATCCCTTGCCAAAAGAGCTACATCTGAAATGTGAGTATTTTTTTTAACACTATCATCAACGTTTGCTATTAACGAGTAGTTCATAGTAATTTACTAAAACCAACTCAATTTATCCAGTACATAATATGCCTATTGCTTTGTGACAAAAGTGTATTTCATATTGTCCTGCTAAGTAAATGTTTATTATTATTATTGTTTAATTATTATAATTAAATATTATTCAATAATTATTAGTAATATTATGTTATATAAAAAAGAAATCATGAGAAATTCTTATTTTAGTTTTCTGGAGACCTAAAGTCAAGAAAATAACTTATTTTTAATGTATTATTCTTACATATTTTTCATTTTTAATTTAAACATTATATTTTGGAGTTGTCATGATATTCATTTGGATAGGATTTACAAATCATTAAAAATACTACTCATTTGTAAGAATTATAGTACTTAGAACCAAGAAACTTTTTGTTGATCTATTGTTGAGATCTAAGGTTTATATTATATCACTCTTATACAGTTTTATACATAATATATAAATTTTGTCAAAAATCTCATCTTGAAACATATGTTTTAAATGATAATGTACTTCTTGAATAGAAAAAGAAATACAAAACATCATTTAAAAATAACATAAAACTCCCCTTTGAAAAAATTTCACAATAAATTTTTGCAAAACTTTATGATTTTTTCCCTTTAGTTTAAGTAATAAATATTTTAAATTTAGTTGTACACAGAAAAAAAAATCCTATTTTTTTAATAAAATGTATGTAAATTGTAAATTCATTTGATAATTGAAACAATGTTGAATGAATTTAAATCTCAAGTTTTATTTACTATTCACAATTATGACACTCTTTTTATAATAATAATAATAATGAATCATATATAACAAGAAATTTTCTAGATATTTTTACAGTGCAAAGAAGTTAACAAAAGTTTTATTGGGTGATATCCAGGAAAACACGCTATTCACAAAGCACTCGTGCATTGCTAAAAAAAAATCGCATTGAACTATACCACTTATATCGTGTTGAGAATTCTAATGAGAACAATACAAGTGATCGTCTGAACTACCGTTCTATATGAAGCCATATATAACCCAGCTTTTGTATTCTTAGGATCTAACTTCCTTTTTAGAATTTTGCTTGAAAGAGAATGTTTACTTTCAAAAGACCTATAACCGCATGCATGCCTTGTATTTTTTGTACCTCGGGTGTTCATAATATATTTTCGCATCCTTCGTAAACACTCACATTTATTTTACAACTTTTATAAATATTGATTTTACATTTGTAATGAGAAAAACCTAATTTTTAATTTCTATTGTAGTAGTTGTGATATATGAAAATTTAATCCAGCTGAAAATTACATATTATATTATCTTATTAGTTCATTTTTAAAAACTAATTATCACGCACTTGCATAATGCAGATAGTAATTTCATATGTACATGTATACATATATACATGCATATTTTACTTCATATCAATAATAATGAATACTATTCATTGAATAGGATAATATTGAATAATTTTCTACCCCCGCAAGCTGCAATGCTAACTAAATATACTCGACTCAAAAAACCTCAGCCGATTTATCGTTTTACCACTAATGTATCGCCCATTTTCTCGCGCGCATTTCACAGAGGGGCGGTTGGGCGATACCGTAAAGGGTCGAACGGCAGGTAACTCAGTTTTTTGAGGCTAGTATAGTTGAACCGTATTATTTTTATTGTTGCAACAATTGAAAAAAAAGAGAGGTAACTAAGGTTTAACTAGAGGTTGCAGCTTACGGCCCGCCGGGGTCGTAAGGATTTTCTTTTATTATTATTATTATTATTATTTATTATTTTAGTTAAAGTTACTATGCACTGATTATCGATGTATTAAATTATCTATCTAAAATATACACCTACCTGTACACCTACAAATAATATAATATAATAATTTAACTGTGGTATATAATGTAAATATTATATGTCACTAATACGTGCAGAAACATTGAAATTTTATATATAATTAGTTTTATAAAATGCCTTGGGATATCACTCACATCACAAATAAAATCCACGCTCTTCAACATATAATTGATAAAATATGGTAAATAGTTCATGTATGCAGGTCAGTTTTGATAGCTTTATCTCTCAATTCGTCCAATAAATGAACATCGGATCATGTAATTTATTTAGATCTAAATAAGAATACTCTATTTACCATTTATTTTATCTATTATATGTTGAAGAGCGGGGATTTTATTTGTGATGTGATATCCCAAGACATTTTATAAAACTAATTTTATACATATAATTATATATAAAATTTCAATGTTTCTGCACGTATTAGTGACACAGTTTGCTTCATGTTTATTTAAAAACTATAAAAGCTATAAATTTATATGTTTAATATAACTGACAACTTAATTGAAATTACTTAGTTGACAACTTCTTTATAATTTACGATTGTAAATAATAATAATTTAGGTATAATTTAAAGCAATAATGCTATTTTTAATGAAAAAAAAAACAAAAAAACAAAAACAAGGGTTGGTAGACATCTTCAGTTTTTAGTAGGCACATGAGAGAAGTACAATACTTGCATTATTTACTCGTATACAACGCCTTCAAATAAAAGTAAGGTCGATATGTCAAGGTGATTGTTGAATCCTACATCCACGTGTATATCCTATAAATCTTATAGAAAAAAAAAATACATAGGAGTTATAAATAACTCACAAGTCCTTGTTTCTCCATATCGATGTTGTTGCGAACAATATGTGTATCTCGTTTTAATAACGGTAAGCAAAATGTCTATCTCGTTATTTGTCAAGAGTAGCAAAATTTGAATCTCCTTTTTTGTCACGCGAAGCAATATGTGTAAGTCGAGCGCTATCTCCATAACGTTCGGAAACGTCTTACAGTACACATTTTGCTTCACATGACAAAAAACAAGATACACATATTGCTACGCGTGACAAATAGATATACATTTTGCTAAAAGTGACAAAAAACGAGATACACATATTGTTCGCAACAACATCGATATGTAGACCTATGTTGTTTCTAGGTCTCATTGACATATTATACTAATAACTTTGTGATTTAAAACAATATTTTATTAGATTTAAAAACATACTTTTCTTTGCTTTTAGATTTTTCCCCCTGCTTTTTTTTCTATATCTTTGTTATTTAAATATTAAAATTGATTTTTTTTTCTCTAACAATCATATAATAAAACTTTCTATAAATCTATACGTTTTAGCATTTTTTTATTATTGTCTCATAAAAAGTATAACTAAAGTATGTTTTATTTTAAAAATTAAAATTAAACACTAAAAAAAATAAAAAGAGAAGATTTTCCTCCAAGCTCGTTATGTTAATTAAAAAAAGGTTCAAATGGTAAATCCCTCAGAGTTCCACGTTGTGATGCGTTGTCGTACTGTAAATAAACCAACCACCTTGGAAACGCACAGGAAATTTCATGTATTTATAACACGAACATTTTAATGAAATCTCTGGATTAAAATGATACAATATAAAAGACTTTTATATTCTTTTCTATATAAAAAGGTAACTTTTTAATTAAAATAATAATAATTATTATTATAATATTTTAAGCGTAAATAAAATAAGGATTAAAATATTCAATTTTTCTTATTTTTAAAGGAAAACTTTTTTCGATGTTATAAGTACACACAATAAATTTCAAATCTTAATTTTTTAACGAATTTTGCTTACAAAAGTCTTTTTGTGTTCTTAATGTTTTAGTATTTTGTGTATTTAATAAAAATATATTATATATTTACAATTTTTCTCACAGATAACTTCTTTTTTGTGTATACAATGCAGTGGACATCAGATTATTCAATAAAAAATAGACAACAAAAAAATAGAAAAAAAATCGAAACAATTTAGATAAAAATTTAAAAAATTGACCAGAAAACGCCCCTGAATTTACGCGTTTTTTAACGCTATTTTGAGCATTCTAGAGTAGGAAGGGGGTCCACAAAAGCAAGAAAACCTTTTTGACAAAAGAAGCATACTTTTTTCATTCTGAGAGCCGCACAAAAAAGTGGTTAAAATTTACGACAATGAAATAATTTTTTAAAAAGTCGGGGACTGAAGAGGTTACATAATACATATACATAATTGACCTTTTTTTCCCTTGCAAAGCATAGATGTTCCGAGGTTGGAACTGAACAATATAAGCCTTCTCTTTTTCTTCATTGATATAAATTTCTTTTCTGCAAGTGACTGAAAATCAATTAAAAAAAAATCAATTTATGTAGAGCTATTATATTTTTACGTCATTGAAACTTAATTGCATTTAAAATTTCTTTTAAACTACCCGTGTAATATTGAAAAAAAAAAGCCTATATAAAAAAAGCTTGTAATTATAACAAAAATAATTATTTTCTATATTTTTTCCATTTTCTTTTTGCTACAGACAATTGTATTACTTATTCATATAGTCAGGCAGTCAGACATTCTTACATTGGTATATTTCATCAATATTTTTTACACCTTTATTTTGATCTTATGTGTCTGGTTCAATTTATAGAATTTGTCTGTTTTGACTGCTTTTTGATCACTGTCTTATTTATTGAAACATTACTTCAATACTATGTTATCTTATGACTTATCAATAAAAAAGAAAGAATGCTATTTATTTAGATTATTTTTATATTCTTATTTTTAGATCTAACTTTAAAAAAAGATGTCAAAATTATTGAATTCGAGCTCTGGCTTAATATTTTATTTCGATTTTTTCATTTCGTCATTTTTTTTTTATCACTTTTTTTTTAATTTTTGTTTTTTCATATTTTTCATACCACATTCAGCAGACATCCATCACACAAGTTCAATGATATTTATTTTGCTAGTTTTAAGATATACATAAAAAAAAAAAAAAAAGGATTTTTTTTCTTGTTGCACACGTTAATGAAATTAATAATATAATGCGAGTAGAGGTTATAAGAAAAAAATAATATTGTTTCTAAATTTCATAGCTTTAATAAGAATAAGTATGTATATAAATATATACACATGCTATTGGAGTGGAACATGCAATTTTTTTTTATATGGGGAAATAAAGATAAATTTGCATGTTTGTAGTTTTCAACACTCAAAATAGCATCATGGATTTTTTTTTATCTTATTGTAGAGAGTAAGCGCATCAGAAATGTAACTTTCAATAAAGTTAAGCCAAGTTTACGCCTTCTATTTCAAAGAATGACGTCAAACAGAAAACTTGGAGGTGAATAAATAAAAAATAATAATAATAATAAAAAATAAAAAATGCCTATAAATAATAGTAGAGGGTGTCTGTATTTTGTGTATACAAACTTTATAATAAGAACGTAAGTATGTAATAAAAATACAGAAATCTATATTCTATCATTGGTTTATTATAAGCTTGGGAAATATAGCGTGCATACATAGCTTAGCTCTTTGACGTTAAAAGGAAATTATAGATATACGTCATAACCTTTTTAACTTTTCCGATCTAATTAAGTGTGTGTGCTTGTAATTAGGTGAGTTATTAGAATTTTAAACTAATAATCCAATTATCTCTGTATAGTATAAATAACTGTCACTGAAAATAAGCTATCATTTCGTTTTCAACCTATAACTGGACTTATAAAATTAAATTAATTTTATATATATATATATACAGGGTGTTTTTTTAAAAGCGCGCATTTTAAAACGCAAAATAAAATATGAAGAAATAAAATAAAATTAACTTTTTATATATCATTTTGTAGCCAAGGGTTAGACATTTTTAAAACTGTTCTTAAAAATAAAATTGATTGACCGGTTTTCTTGCACCGAGCGTCAACGTAAAAATGTGCTATTTTTTTTCCAAACGTCTTTTTTTTCTGCAAAAATGATCAGAAAATTTGCTTTTTTAACTATCCTTTAATGACCATTAATGGAGTCTGTTGGCATAAATAAGATACCTATAGCACTCTTAACATGTTATGTGATAAAAATGGAAGGATGGGGCCACATTGGTATCAGGGTTAAGGTGAAAACTTTTGCATTAAACTTTGCTAAATTTGATTCAAAAAAAAATTTCTTCAATCAACTTTTTTTTTCTTTTTTTTCTACCGATTTTGTATGAATTTTAATTTTTATAACATTGTTTGGCACTTTAATTTTCTGTCAATTCTTACAAACTGGTTTGGTTTGATAATTAAAACCTTAGGCATTTAATTTTAAACAACGGAAATTTTTAATTTGCATTTTCTTCATTTAAAAGTTGGTCCACATGGAAATCCGCACATTTCATTTGGTTTTTGCTGAATTCATTAATCCTTTGCATCTTGAATTTATTGAAGCCTTCATATTGATTTTTTTTAATGATTAAACCAAACATTACTTAGTTTTGAAACCAAACTGTGAGTGCAAAGCCATTAGAGAGAAACTAAAAATTTCGTTAAATCAATAAAAAAAAATCTCGAATTAGAGAAAATGTTGGCAAATTTAGCAATGTTTAACGCAAATGTTTTCACCTTAACCCTGATACCAATGTGGCCCCATCCTTCCATTTTTATCACAGAACATGTTTAAAGTGCTATAGGTATCTTATTTATGCCAACAGACTCCATTAATTATCAATAAAGGATAGTTAAAAAAGCAAATTTCTGATCATTTTTGCAGAAAAAAAGACGTTTGGAAAAAAAAAATAGCACATTTTTACGTTGACGCTCGGTGCAAGAAAACCGGTCAATCAATTTTATTTTTAAGAACAGTTTTAAAAATGTCTAACCCTTGGCTACAAAATGACATATAAAAAGTTAATTTTATTTTATTTCTTCATATTTTATTTTGCGTTTTAAAATGCGCGCTTTTAAAAAAACACCCTGTATAACAATTGATATTCTGTACCGTGACTTGTTATATTAACTCTATACGAGATATATCATTTGACATTATATCAAATAGTAAATATATATTACTTTCTATAATAACATGTTTTATTATCTTTATCCTTCTTTCATATAGCATGAGTAATTACAAAATATTACAACATTTATTATTATTATTATCACAGCTTTAAAGTTGCTCCTTGAGAAAATGATGCTCGTAGTTCGATCGTTCCACTTGTTTCTTTTGAGGTTAATTGTGAGGTCAAGATGCAACTTGATGCATTTTCATTATTTTCTCTTTTTTATATATATATATATAACACAAGTCGTTGCTAGACTTACTTTTAAAATACATTTAAGCTTTATATTGTTCTTATATGATAAAAAATAAAATGATATGACATAAGTTTTACAGACATTATTTAAAAGTAAATCTCGACAAAAATAATAAGATCATTAAAATATCATCAGATTCTTTCTAACACAATTAAAAACCTATTAGCATCTTCTGTACCCTAATTAAAATCAAAGTCTATTAGTTTTAGTTTAATTTAAAAATATATTATATTAAAAAGCACTTAAGAAACAAGCAAAAAAAAAAAATAACATATATATATTTTTCCTGTTTTACCGATCATCAAATTAATATTACAAAAACTAAAGAACGTTTATTAAAAAAAAAATAAATAATAAATAAAAAAAAAAATAATAAAAAAAAAAAAAAAAACGATTCATCTGCAATTTAGGCTTCTGTTGTTGTTTTTCTTATTATTATTTTTCCCTGCAGAAGAAAGTGAAGGCAAAAATATTTTACAATGCTGTGCACGTTTTTCTCGCGAGTCGCGACTGAGGTTCACACTACGAGCTTTGTCAATGTTAGACCTGCTACTTTATTTCTATATTTATGAAGTCTTATACTATAACCGCATACTAATTAAATAATGTTTTTATATTTTGTTATTAATATTATTATTTATTGCAATTTGAATGAGAAAATAATATATACCTTAAAAAATAAAAAATGCACTAAATGTGGAGGATAAAGAATTTTTTGACTGCCTATTGGAAAAGGCAATTTGAATCGATTGATGCGTGATTTTCTAATTTTTTAAGTTCCTTAAAGGTATAGACAACATGAAAACATAAGCATTTACGTCACAAAACACTTGATTGGACTTACATAAATAACATTAATTGGTCTCAAAACCCAATTGTAGCGCCGTAGCAGTGATCACAAAATTTCGATTTATGCAACCCTCACAACATTTTCATGCTAGTTTTTGCCTGTTTCTGCCGTCATAAACAGAAATATTCACGTAAATTGCATATTTTACAGTTTTTTCACGCTCTCGTGAGGTACCACATTTACATTCTGGTAAAAATTATCATCAGTTTTGTAAATTCCATTTTGTGTTTAATGATTAAAAAGATTACGTTGTTTGGGTTGTTTCATATTTTCTATGCCTTTAAGTATATATATATATATATATATATATATATATATATATATATATATATATATATATATATATATATATATATATATATATATATATATATATATATATATTACTATATATATATATATTTTTTTTTAATAAGTAATAATAATTGTAATAAGTCGGTAACTTTTGCATGAGCTTGCAAGTACAAGTTGCCGACTGTGATATGACATATCGCAACTTTCAAAATTAATTAAAAATACTCAATGGAATAAAAAATTATAAAATCGAACAACAATCGATTGATACCGAGCTGGTATGGCCGTGTGGTGAAGGCAATTGACTCGTAACTCTATACTCCTCAGATAGGTTCGAACCACTGCTTATGGGTGCGTACCTGGTGCGTACGTACATCAAGTGTGAGAGCACAACACATTGCACGTTGCATGTTTACATGCATTCTATGACGATGCACATGAGCATTCGGGAGGTGCATGATTGATGAGATAGCACCGACTAGCCTGCCTAGAGTTTCCTCGGTTTCTCTAGGCTGTCATGGCGAATGCAGAGCTGTGTATTTAAGCCACGGCCGGCCCGTATGTGCTGTTTTCATGGATTAGAAAGTCCTTACCTGTCGATAATACAATGTCTTGACTGGGACTAGTGTAGCACGATAACACAATATATGGCAAAAGTAAAAAAAGAATGATGCCCTCTTGCAGAATATGCAATAAAATCGGTATTTATTATTATTAATAAACTATGTTCATTACAGTCATGGAGTCGATACCAAAATTTTCGATACCGATACGATACCGATATTTTTAAATTTTGCCGATACCGATACCGATACGATACTCGCAAAAAAAAATTGCTCCGATACGATACCGATACGATACCGATATTTTCCGATACTTTTTCGATATTTTTGCTATATCTCGTACATAAATATTACACCAAAAATTTCATTTTTTTTCTCTCTCATCTTTGAGATATAAATTTATATAATAAAATCCATGCATATTTTTATCACATTTATTTATTATTTTATTTACCTATTAATATTCACTTATTTATTGATTTATTTATTTATTTTATTCTATTGTTCGTTTGTTATAAACTAAAATGACAAAAATAAATTATAGTAGATTTAAAAAAATAATAATAAAATTAAAAATTTAATTCGTTTAATGACATTGAATGATTAGAATATCCTCTATTACTGTTTCCAGGCACTTTTGTTATATATTTATGAATTAGCAATTTCCTTATTTAGTATAGAATTAATTTTCAAATATTTAATAAATTAATTTTTTTTTCATGGTATTTTTTATTTGATAAAATAAAGTATCTTTAGCTTTCGTTTTTTTTTATTGCACCAACACCGATTAAGCATATAAAATGAATAGAAAATTCAAAATTATAATATTCCTGTAATGGAACTTTTAATAAAAATTTATCAATTGATCGTGCTTTAGTTTAGCATACATAATAATTAAAAATACAAGTTTTATAATTTTAAACTCTTTTTATCATTGATTTTTTTTGTCTTATATAATCTTAAGTAAAGCTTACTTGTTATGTATAGTTAGCAAACATTTAGAAACATTTACCTTGAACTTACTTTATAATTATGTACAACAACTATCAACAAATTCAAAAGAAAAGGAAAAAGGCAAAATATATTTAATTATTGTCTAAGAAGGTTTCAATGATTATGGAGGTGGCTTGATTTTTTTTTTCATCATATATAATCTCTCTAATCTTAATTGTTTATTAAAGCAGTGCATGAAAATTATCATAAAGCATATTTATATTATGAATTAAAAACTAAAAAGAACTTGAAATTTTATTGTCATATATTGTAATGTGTATATTTTGTTTGTTATTTAATCAAAAATTGTTTAGTAACAAATGCACTAGATTTAACCTTTAACCTTTAGAAAAATATCTAGTGCTTTTGGCATCACAATTAAAAAATGAATGAATAAATAAATAATGAAAAAAAAATAGATAATTTAATTATTATAGATCAGTAAAAGAATGAATCACACTCCTGTTTTTTTTTTTTTTTCTTCTTCTTCTTCTTACTGTTAATATAATTTAAATATTTTAAACGTCTTACATAGTCATTTTTATGCGAATATAATTACAAAAAGCTGACGATTTTTAGTTTTTGAATGCGCATACAACAAAATAAAATTCAAAATAATTATATATATAATACTAAAAAAGTACTTACCTCTAGATGTTTTTTAAAAAGGTTATTATATAACAACGTGAGCTAAATTAATGTTAATCCTCTGAAAGTATCCACGAATCTGAGGAAAACCGCTGAGTTTCCTATGTCAACAGTTCGTGTCCCCATGGTGGGGCTCAAATCATCCCCGCTAAACCAAAGGGGTTAAAGTCCAAATTTCCCCTCTGGTCGCCAAAATCCTTTGATTTTGTAAGCCTTTTAAAATTTTTAACCTTGCAAAAATTTCGTAGAAAGATATTAATGGAAGTATGCTCCATCTTTTGTTATTTGTAATGCATTGAATTAATTTACAGTTCAAAGTTTTAAAATGTCAATCATTGGGTTATATTACTTTATTGTGCTTTCTACCGGCGCTTTAGTCATTAGGAGAGATCATAGATAGTGTACAAGCACACGACGGATTTCTCAGAAACTTGACGACAATCGCTCAGAAAAAAAATTTAGCACCGTTGTTTTATTTTTATTGTATGTAAAATACAACAGTTTTTAGCTTTACCTGGTGGCTCCATGCTTTTTATTCTTTTAATACTTATACTGAAAAGGTATAAAATAAAAATACTTTTTTTGCACGTCGCCCTGCCCTAGCTGTTGTTATAGCAAAATGAAAAATATAGGAGTGACTTTTATTGTCCAGATAATCACTACTTGTGGAATGTTCTCGTTGCTTCTAAATTCTAAAGTTTTTATTTTTATTATTATTTTTTTGTATTTTTTTTTTTTTTTTTGTATTTTTTTTTTTGTATTTTCACTTATTTTATGAGAGCGAGCAAAAGTCTCAAAGTATCGGAAAAAAGTATCGAAATTCGACGATATTTTGCTGATATCGGTGATCGATACCGATATTCGATACTAAGTTAAAAAAAGGCCCCGATACTATACCGATACGATAAAAGTATCGGTATAGTATCGGATATCGTATCGTAGTCGATACCGATACTCCATGACTGGTTCATTATATATAAAGCCGGAGTCACAATCAATAAAAAAAATGGAAAGCTAAAATAATTTTTTTTATGATTCTATATATGTTTATAAGGAGCAATATTTTCAATGCTCTACTGCTTCGTGTTTCATATGTCTGTAAGATATTATTCATTATAAACTTGAGAAGTAACCAGCTCGTCTCTCACAATATTCCAAAACAAACTGCTTTGTGTGCAGCTTTTTTGTAATATGCAAAAGCTTATATGTGTTTATGTAACTGTCAAATGTATTTTGTCATTTGAAACACAACAATAAACCTGAAAATAATAGTAAGAAAACCCTATGGGTATATTATACTGTGCTGTGGTATATTTTTATTTCCATTTCTTTATCAATTGAAAAAAGAAAAATAGCAAACTTAAGCATGAACTCATGTGTTATATTGCATCTGAGCTGAAGTGAATCTTCTATACTTAGAACTTTTATTACCATTTTCTTGTGATAAATTTTTATTTCCCATCACTGAACTTCGATTTTCTGTGCTCAATTTTTTTTTTCAATATTAGAACCATATTACAACACGTTGAAAATGAACATAAAGTTAGACATACACATGCGCATTTTAAAAATAAAAAAATAATAAAATTTAGACTTTCTATTTAGACTTTGATTGTCCATATTATTAAATATTGAAATTTTAATTTTTATATATATATATATATATATATATATATATATATATATAATATAAATATATATTACTATCTATATTTCATAGGAAAAAGTATTTCCAGTGACTTAAAGTAAACAGAGGTACCAGCTTGCAGTGTAAATTGCATTATTTTATTTATATTCATTTTTTACCACAGTCAAAATGCTGCATATAGTAATAACTCAAAACAAAACTGAAATCATTCAAATTTTATTTTGCTACTTCATTTTTTTTTAGCATTTTCTTTTGTTATTATCATTTTGGAAAATTAAAAACAGGTTAATTTTTCTCTCGTTTTATATACAGTAGTTACTCTACCAGGTCACATTAATGCTCTTATGAAAGATTATCCTGTCTCTGTTCAGTTATATAAGACCCTAAGTTACTTCATTATTTTCTGTGATGTTATTCTGAATAGGAAAAGGAAGGAAAGTGTAATACTCTACTCTCTGTTAAAGCTTTTCTTATCAGCGTTATAAGTTTGGACCAAAGAAACCCTCAATGATGTTTTTTATGTGCATTTAAGAGGAAGCAGGCCTCATTATTTGCCCTTACAAGCTAATGCACTTCGGTATCAACGAAATTGAGGAATATAGAATGAGAGTATTAAAAAACCGCTAAATATAATAAAAATTCAATAAATTTTTATTGCCTTTAAAACATGTAGAACAAAAGTAAAATAATGATTTGCCAACGTAGGATGTATTACAAATAGAATAGAGCAATATTAAAAATATATTATAAAAAAATAATAATAATTGATATATTGCTATAGGTTATAATGAGTTAAATCTAAATTTTATTTTTTTAGTTTTATTTGAGGAAAAATCCAATATATTCTATTAATATTTAAAAATAACTAAAAAAACATAAAAAAACTTTTTATGCACACACTACCAATTTTTATTATTTTCTAAGTATTTATAAATTAATATTAATAATAATAAGTCAAAAAATTGTAAACGTACACTACCATGGTAATATAATACTCACAGATCAATATGTAAGCCCTCTTACTGGAAAGGATTTGTCCTGGCCTACCCCGAAAGGAATTATGTAGTCATGATACTTACCTCACTTGGAGGTTAGATTTTGGTATACATTTGTGTGTGTGTGTGTGTGTGTATATATATATATATATATATATATATATATATATATATATATATCATATATATAATATATATATATGAGTGTATTATGGTATTGACTGATAAAGGAACTGACTTATAGGAGCTAGGCGAGCTAGGCCGACTATAAGCTATTTCGCTCTCACATCCGCGACTTACTACGCATGCGCAGTACGTCAAAACGGAAGCGAATGTAAGTAAAATCGCCTATACGCTATAGTCGCTCTCAAAACAGTTGTTCCTTTGTTAATCAATATGTACTCAGTTCTTTATATAGTGTTATAGGTTAATTACTAACTTGTGAATTATCATATTTTGATAAATAATAATAAGTATTATATTTATATTACGTCATTTCACAATTTAAGTTAGGTACTATAATTTAAACTTCATTTTCATATATATTTACATCAAAAAACTTTAAAACTTTATATTAATTGTCTGATTGAATTAAATTACTAAAATGAAGTCTGTATATATACCAAATAAGATGTATATAAAGGCTTTAAGTTTTGAACAAAAAGTAGTGTTAATAAATAATGGTTATTCATTTGCATTTAACTCCTCTTATACAAAAGACAAGATGAAGTTTAATTAAGTACATTATAATGTAGAAGTTTGTGCATAAGTTTGTTTATAGTGTTGATCAACTAATAACCTCATTAGAACTTCCGACTCAACATTTTGCTGAAATACGACTTTATACTGTACGTTAACTTTTTTACCGTTTTTTACCGTTTTTTATTTTTTTTTTATACAAAGGCTCTGTAATCTGTATTCTCCTTGTGTGTAACAGGACAAATTTTAAACATGATTGTATAGATTTTTTTTTATGCGGGTTTTACTCTGCCATTATTATTAAAATCAATGATAATGTATAGAAACCACATTTTTGGAAATGGACATTTTTAATAGAAATAGAAAAAAAATTATTGACCCAGGCAGTTCAATACAACATTATCCATGTTGGAACAAGCATTGGTCTTGTCAAACTTACATCAAAAATGTGTACAATAATGGGTAATAATACTAATAAACACATAACATTCAATTCAACAAATACAGAAAGACAATTAAATAATAAGCCCAAGCACTTTTGTATAAATGAATGGCAGTCCAATCGAAATACAGTTAAATATTATTATTATAGAGTACAAGAAGCTAAATTGGAGAAGGAGGTGAAAACTGTACAACAATATCGTCAATTCTACAAATTATCAAAATCTAGCTCATTGTAAATAATAATAATAATAATAACAATAAATACATAATACACATTAAAAAGAATAAAAATATATTTATGTGAGTGAGTGTGTGTGATTACAAAGTAAAAGTTAAATGCAACCCGCAGTACCTTTGAGCTGCAACAGTTGCATACTTCACAGAACTCGCAGTTGTGTACATATTACACAACTTTATAGTTTGATCAATTAAAAGATGTCTATTAACATTTGACTTAACACATGTATTATTTACGTACTTTTACTTTCATAAAACATAACTCTTATAAAAAACAATATTAATATTATATTGTTATAGTATAATATAACCAGAAAAGGATGTATATTTTTATATGTATAATATATAGTTTAAGTTTTCATTACCCGAAAACTAAATCTTCTTTTACACTAAATTGTAGTAAAATGTTTTTGTATTTTTTTAATTTCAGGCAGTGAACGACTGTTCAAAGCTGAGGTGGAAAGTTGCAGCGGGAACGGTGTGACGTCACGACTAACGCCGGCACCTGATCTCAATAGACGAAGGCTCATGCAACGTGCTAAAATGAAGTCCTTGCGCATCTCCGTGGTCATCGTGGTAGCTTTCGTCATCTGGTGGACCCCTTACTACGTCATGATGGTTTACTTCATGTTTCTCGGACCTGATCAGCCTCCTGATAATCCTGATACTAATGAATCAGACGAGGACGTGAGTTATTTGGTGCATTTAATATTCATATAATTTATGATATTAAATACTACGTGCTTTAATATTTTTCAACGTCACTGAATTTTGTTTCTTGAATTTTTCAGGTTGATGGAGAGACTTTGCGTTCAGCGATATTTTTCTTTGGAATGTCTAACAGCTTGGTAAACCCTCTCATCTACGGAGCCTTCCATTTGTGGCGACCCAGACCAAGTGCCAGGAGCAGCAGATCAGTGGCTTTTAAGTAATTTACAAATTAATTAATTGCAATTAAGAAAATTTATATGTAACAGGCACTACTATAATGTTCTATATATAATAAATTATATATTTGTTCAATATCCCCTATTATAAAAGTATATATCACTACTCTTGAATTTAAAAAAATTATTCGTAAAATTTACTTATGACAGATTTGGATAGTTAAAAGTAAAATAGTTGACGTCCTATATTTTCAGTCGCGATGGCTCAACTCGACGGAGCACTGCCACTCAAGTCAGTCTACGACGATATGACTCACGAGGAACTCATATGGTGGTGGGATCTTCTTGCAGACCTGGACCTCTCACTCCAGATAGCACCGCTCTCGTCACTCTAGATTGTACACCTATAGTTGAGTCACGAAGACCGCTATCTGAAAATGAAATTGGCAAACTGTTGATTCCAACTCCAGCAAGTAAAACCAAATTGCCAGCTATCATTCTAAGGTATGGCGCTCTTACCAAAGGCGCAATTCAATCGAAGATATAAAAATGCTTGGAGAAAGAAAAACTATGTCAGATTCAACACCAACAGTACATATACTGTAGACATAACATAAATTGACACCGATATTGTATTTCCCTTTAATGATAAGGCTAAATTATTATGCATCCCACTTTCCTAGTAATTAACGACAAAGGGGAAAAAAGTTCAAATCAAACAAAAAACTACATGTATGCGACCTAGTCAAGTTCTGAACTTGTTATAGTTCTTCGCATATATATTTTAAACTAAAATGTAATATTAAAGTTATTTTTATTTTATAGACAAATTATACATCATGATGGGGGGTAAAAAAGTAGTAATTCCTAATAATATAAGTTATAACAATTCGATCTTTGCTATTATGTAAGCCGTAATTATAATTAATAAATTATGTATATGTTTTAGAATTATAATTTATATTTATTTTAAATTGTAAGTAAAGTGTCAAATTTTGTTCATTTCAAGTAAATTAAAGTAAAAAAAGAAATATGTATTGAAAAATCACCTAAAGCCATTAGGGTGGTGTGTTCCTTCTCTCGTATTCATATATAAAAGTTCTAACTCTTGTAATTCATAAAGATATAATGTATAATGGCATATTTCCAAATAGAGTGTAGCATTTCAATGACTATCAAATCATACCCTAATAAAATATCATTCATAAACATTGTAACTCCAATTTTAATCTGTGTGTTAAACTAAGATCTTAATGTTTGAAAATAAAATTAATGTATTAAAAAATGAAATATTTTGCGGTGTATATAGTATAATATATTTATAGTATATATAATATAAAAAGTATAATTCCTGTTTCTTATTGTATTTAGTTTCATAAAAAGAAAAAAAGTATGCTAACTATGAAAATATTAATTCATTGTTTTGATACATGGTATCAATTAACATGTGTCTAATCATAAGAAATAGAATTATTATTGATTACATGATTAAAATGATTACTAAT
This sequence comes from Ecdyonurus torrentis, assembly GCA_949318235.1. NCBI lineage: Eukaryota > Metazoa > Arthropoda > Insecta > Ephemeroptera > Heptageniidae > Ecdyonurus > Ecdyonurus torrentis. The sequence continues at coordinate 33,833,170 of OX439131.1, read as the reverse complement.
TCGGGATAGTTTTGAGTTTAAGTTAATTTTAAAATTGTTCCCTATAGTAAATTTCCATTAAAAATTGAAAATATGACATTGAAAATAACAATTATATATATATATATATATATATATATATATATATATATATATATATATATATATATATATAATAATAATAATAGTTTTGAGTTTAAGTTAATTTTAAAATTGTTCCCTATAGTAAATTTCCATTAAAAATTGAAAATATATGACATTGAAAATAACAATTATATATATATATATATATATATATATATATATATATATATATATATATATATATATATATATATATATATATATATAATAATAATAATAACAGTCAATATAATCATAATAATTAAAATAAAGTATATCCATAACAGTATCTATCATAATCATATTATACTCTTCCAATTTTTAAGTCACATAAAGATTTATCAGTGATTCAATATTCAACAATGTCAATCTATTAAAAAAAAATACTCATTCAATAAATAATTTAATTTAATCTGTACGCTACATCACTATGGGTAACTATGTAATCAAATCATTCTAGTCTATGTAATTATTTGAAAATGTGCATTTTATAAATGAAATTAAAAACTAAATGAATTCATACAAAAAATATCAAAGAGAAGTACCACCTCGCACTTTTATTATTCCTATAAATTCTCTAAAAAAATTCTTTAAAATTTATGAATCGAGAAGTTACTTTAACAAATTTAATGCTGTATAAATGTATAAATCTATTAAAAGAAGCTCTCGCTGTCCATATAACTGACTAAATCTTTACATAACCCAGGGGCGTATCCAGGGGGGGGGTGTTTTGGGGTCTGGACCCCCCCCCCCCCGTCAGGTCTGAAAAAGCACAGGAAAAGGGGGTGGTTTCCCCCCTTTTCCTATGCTCAATATAGGCTGGACCCCTCCCGTCGCAAAATCCTGGATACGCCCCTGACATAACCAAACCCTCTAAAGTTTATTTAGATAATATATGTTTATTTAGTGTCAAAGCTGTATTGACATCTATTGATATGATATAATTATGTTTAGGAAAGTAAACACACTTCTGAAAATTAGTTTAATAATGAGGAAAAAAAATATCTCCGGAACTGTGTTGGGCCGGTTTTAAAGGGTGCGGGGAACTCTCAGTGAAATATTTTAACAAAAATGGGGAAATAGTTGGTACACTGCATAATGCATAATATATTTTTATGTATAAATAATAACTTTTTGAGGCTGAAAATGAAGTTATTTGAGTAAAAGGTGTAAATAAACGCAGAAAAATCTGATTTTTACAGGATATTTTACGGATATTTTGAGACAACTAGAAATGCATATAAAACAAATTTGGTCACCATGAAAATTTGGAATTAGAATTTTAAATATATCTAGAATCAATTTTTAAAAGTCGCGAAATGACGTCACGGGTGGCAACAATTGTTCCTATGCCTACACATGCCTAATTAATTGCCTCCCGTGACGTCATTTTTTTATTTTAAAAAATTAATTAAAAATTGTTTATTCAAAAACTAGGCATTCGCGTATATATGTCTACTTTTAGAATATGAAACAAAATTACCCCTTAATTTATTATTATTTTGCTTTTCTCATTAATTGTGTCGTCTGAGTGTCGTCATTGCTTTGATGAAATCTTTTATAGTTTTTTATAGTTTTATCTATTTTCTTTGGGAATTCAGTTAATTTTTTGTTATCATTATTTTTCTCACATAAGTCACATACTTAATTGAGATACTCTAATTCATCCTGATCCTCATCAATGATCTTAAAAATATATTTTGCGGTCGACAAAAAATGAGTCATTTTTCTATGCGGCTCATGTTATTGAGCGATCCATCCAACCTAGCGTTGACTTTAACTGCTTTAACATGAATGCATAGTTAAATGCATAACATGAATTCATAATTATAATTGGCATAATTGCTTGACATTGAGAGCGATAGCAGAACAGAACGAGCCGCGAGAACGAGTAAAAGTGCCGCGTAAGTGCACATTGGAGAACGTGCGAGTTTGAAAACTTTTAAACTTTTTCGCGCTTCTTTGGTGCTTCTAAATTCTTTTCGCTTTTCGCTAGTCAACTTTTTCCCATGTTGTTTTGTGCCACATGGGTTTTGTTCGTGAAATTATTTCGTGAGTTTTAACTAATTTTGTACCTAAAATGGGTAAACTCAACGTTACAGTGTTGAGATATCTTACGAAGGAAGATTTTAGAGTTCTGACAGCTGTAAGTATGACTTCTTTGTTTATGATTTCAGGTTAAAAAACGGGCGAGAAAGGACCGTGTATGAATATGCATAAAACCTCCATCAAAACAACTGCCATCAATACCTGATCAAAGATCAATAATACTATTTATTATTATTATTCAGTTATTTTACTTTCTATATAATGTACTAATTGTATTCATTATATTTACTGCTTAATTCCTGATATGCATGATTAGATAACGGGCAGATCCGAAGCGGGTTGATCCCCTTTCAAACCAGTAACAAAAAAAAAAAAAAAAAAAAAAAAAAAAAATGCATCACCTAATATGTACCGGTACATAATAATATTCTGTAAGAACATACGCATATAATTGTGCACAATATTATGGGTAAGGGTGTAGTTTACGGACGTCAAACGCACGATTTTGAACTACACCCTTACCACAAAATCATGTAGGTTACATACATACTATGTTACATACTGTTACCGTATATTGCCCATCATGACACGCCCATCGTTCTCTAATGATTATAAAATTGCGTGGTAGGGCATTGCATCCTACGAAATTCCCATCTGGATATGCCCATGTTGGAAAAAGTTGACTTTTATGACACTGTTTATGTTTGCCGACTATTTATAATGTCATGCTCTTGCCAGGTGGAAATGGGAATGAAAAACCACGAGTTGGTCCCTGCAGCTCTTGTTGCCAGTATTGCTAACCTTCACCATGGAGGAGCTCACAAATTAATGAGAGAGCTTTGCAAACACCGACTATTAACCTACGAGAGAGGCAAACATTGTAAGTGACATTTCATTATCACTTTATGCGTACATATACCATACAATATACTATATGTGCATAGTTATTATTATTTATTTTTTACACAATACAATTGTGATAATATTTTCTATGGTTCAAATTTTGATCTACGATGAGGCAAGACAAAATTGCAACATTGCATGGGCAATTCATAGGTTACTTTACATATCAGGTACAAATATTTTATTTGTTGCCAGGTAGGTATCTTGCGTGATTTCATCTTGTATGTCCAGCACACTGGGCTGGCCGGCATCTTGTGCAGTGCATGCATGCATACAATGCAGATGACTGTAATGCAAGAAACATCAGCCAGTCTGGCATGCTGGATGTTTGAAATGAGAGCACACGTGAAAACTTCAAACTAGCAAGAAATAAATACTTGTACCTGACTTGTAAAATAATCTATGCACTGCTAATGAAATGTTGCAATTTTGCCCCCCCCCCCCCCCCCCATCATTGTAAATCACAATCATGTGTACACTCTGGTTTGCTTTATAATAGTAATAGATGGTCACATTTTTAATATTAACAAGGAAACAAATACGTAATAAAGTATGTTCAGGTACAAGCTACCATGTGATGTCAACTCTGCTTGAGGAACACCTGTAAGTCTTATTTAGCCATTATTAAGACTTGCCTTTTAATTACTTAAAGTTGTTTTACAAACAGATGTGTGAACATAGCTCTTGCTATGTTTTCTTTTGAAAGTGGCATCTCTTTCATGTTAAACTTATAGCTGACCAGAGTGCACAGACACTAAAAATAAAATTGGCTTGCAGTGTTTATATGAGAAAACCATATAAACATACTAGAGTAGGTGGTGGGTGGCTGCTCTCATACCACAAACTTAAGAAAAGAGAGGAAATATTTTTGTCCATTTGATTCAGTTGACCATTGCAATGTGCTCCTCTTTCTCATTGTTAAGCTGACTGTCATATGCAGCATACAGACAGGTAGCACAAGGATCACAATCACATGTATCGCTGGTAACAAAGACTTTCTCTCTTTGCTTAATTTTTGTGGTGGGAAAAATAACACCCATCACCCTCTCACATGTAAATGCTGCAAATCTAATTTTATTTGTTTGTGTCTGTACATACATACTGTATACAGTATGTAGTAAAAATATATTTAAATACATAACATTTTCCTTTTTCTAATTAATTTTTGTTTCAATTTTCATGGTGCATAGTACTGTACAAGTTTTACATCAAATTGACAGTATAAATATACATACAAATACTGTATATAGGCCTATATTATATATATTATACTATATATATATATATATACTATATATTTAGAAAATAGTTGGTAGAGATTAGAGCACGTTGAATTGAAAATTAATAAAACGCGAAAATTCTCTAATTTAAATAGTAAATTGGGACAAGGGATCAAATATTCTAGCTTTAGCTAGTTAAAAAGTAGACGTTAAAGGGATGGAGGTATAGTGTCAAAATAAAATACGATGTGCCTAGCATCTCACGTTCTCACACTACGTCAAAGACACAACATTATAAAACAGCATCAGACTTACTCTTTGCCTTAGACCGGTTTCGTCCTTTACCTAGGACTCATCAGTAAGGCTCGGCAGAGAGCTCTGTACAGCTAGAGATGGCTCACACCACATCTGCTAACTGACTGAGCTGAGGAAGCAAGTGGCAGTCGCGTTTTTATACGCGATGCCCCCGCAGCTGCACGCGCTGATTGGTTAAAATCGCGCGCGCAAACTCGGCTTGCTGTTTAAAACCTCTCATCCTCACACTGTAATATAAAATCGTGTCTAAGAGGGGTGTAAGACAGGCAGCCAGCAAGCAATAGTGTCCTCCCTCACTTCCCAGAGTTCCCCAACTCTAGAAAGATCGCGAGAACACTACGCCTACCGATTGCACAGTATCGTGATTCACGCTAGTTACATCGCTTTATATGTTGACACTGGGGTAGGAAAAGCAAAAAGATGATAGAGTAGGAGAGATAGAATAAATATTATGCGCTTTGGCATATAGTTTAATTAATTTAGTACGTGCTCTTATTGACGTTGGCAAGTAAAAGGGCCGAATAAAATAAAAATGAAAGAATATTATTTACAAAAGCTTAAAATTAAAACAAAAAGATCGACTTGGCGATAATATGTGTATTAGGAAAAAACCATCGCGGTTAGTATTAATAAGTTTAAAAAAATATTTAGAAAATAGTTGGTAGAGATTAGAGCACGTTGAATTGAAAATTAATAAAACGCGAAAATTCTCTAATTTAAATAGTAAATTGGGACAAGGGATCAAATATTCTAGCTTTAGCTAGTTAAAAAGTAGACGTTAAAGGGATGGAGGTATAGCGTGAATCACGATACTGTGCAATCGGTAGGCGTAGTGTTCTCGCGATCTTTCTAGAGTTGGGGAACTCTGGGAAGTGAGGGAGGACACTATTGCTTGCTGGCTGCCTGTCTTACACCCCTCTTAGACACGATTTTATATTACAGTGTGAGGATGAGAGGTTTTAAACAGCAAGCCGAGTTTGCGCGCGCGATTTTAACCAATCAGCGCGTGCAGCTGCGGGGGCATCGCGTATAAAAACGCGACTGCCACTTGCTTCCTCAGCTCAGTCAGTTAGCAGATGTGGTGTGAGCCATCTCTAGCTGTACAGAGCTCTCTGCCGAGCCTTACTGATGAGTCCTAGGTAAAGGACGAAACCGGTCTAAGGCAAAGAGTAAGTCTGATGCTGTTTTATAATGTTGTGTCTTTGACGTAGTGTGAGAACGTGAGATGCTAGGCACATCGTATTTTATTTTGACACTATACCTCCATCCCTTTAACGTCTACTTTTTAACTAGCTAAAGCTAGAATATTTGATCCCTTGTCCCAATTTACTATTTAAATTAGAGAATTTTCGCGTTTTATTAATTTTCAATTCAACGTGCTCTAATCTCTACCAACTATTTTCTAAATATTTTTTTAAACTTATTAATACTAACCGCGATGGTTTTTTCCTAATACACATATATATACTATATTATAAATATTATATATTTTTTTAACAGATGATGGATACAGACTTACAAATTCTGGTTATGACTATTTGGCATTAAAGGCATTATGTAACAGGAATATTATTTCGTCATTTGGGAACCAAATTGGAACAGGCAAAGAATCTAATATTTATGTGGCTGGAAATGAAGAAGGCGAAGCAGTATGCCTAAAAGTTCATAGGTACAGTATTACTGGCATAAATGCAGAAGATTTCATTTTAGATTTTTAAATACTCTTCTATTTGCTAGAGATATTAAGGAAAATATATATTCACAGTTAGGTATGATAAATTTGAAAGAAAGGGATATAAGAAAGCCAGCAAGGGCCTTACCATATTGAAGAGAGTCCCATTGTTCAGTGAAAATCTTGCTAGCACAGAGGTAACTTGAAAACTTGTTGGGTAGCTTTTGGCACTTAACTCCAAGAGAAACAGAGTGTGTGATGCCTTTGTCAGTCCTGACAGACTCGTAGAGAAACTGGGATTTTCTCCTATCCTTTTCTTTCAGATTTATGATATTTATTTTCTAGTGCATAATTTTACTCTCATCAATTTTATTTTCGTATTTAATATTGCATTCTAAGATGTTGTAATTTTTTAATATTTATTTATTTTTTTAAGGTTGGGAAGAACATGCTTTCGCAATATAAAAGAAAAGAGAGACTATCACAAACACAGAAAATCTATTTCTTGGCTCTATCTGTCTCGAATTTCTGCTACTAAAGAATTTGCATACATGAAAGCTTTGTATGATCGTGATTTACCCGTTCCCAAACCTCTGGACTTCAACAGACACTGTGTTGTAATGCAGCTGATTGAGGGTGTTACACTGTATGTAATTTGTCATGCACTTACATCTGAATCATTATTTAGAACATGATATTCCATTTTTCAGGAGCCACATATATGAAATCCCAGATGTAGAAAGTTTGTATGATGATCTTATGAATCTGATCGTAAAGCTTGGTAGTCATGGCGTCATACACGGAGATTTCAATGAGTTCAACATCATGATCGGCTCTGATAACAAGCCAATTCTTATTGACTTTCCTCAGATGGTGTCAACTTCTCATTACAATGCTCAAATGTAAGTGTAATATCACATCAGCTCTAGTGTAAACAAGACAAACTGTTTTTTGAGTATTATGTCCTGTGTCACAAAAGTTAATTAAAAATAATTTGAAATATTACAGGTTTTTTGATCGTGATGTGAATTGCATTCGAGATTTCTTCAAAAGGAGATTTGGTTTTGAAAGCAGCCTTTACCCAACCTTTGATGATGTTTCGTAAGTTCTGTACTTAAGTTCTTATAAATTGTAAATACTGTATTAATAATAATGAACTATTCTTCATGTGCAACTCACACTGTGGAATATTTTTATGACATCATAGTTTTATAGTTTTAAAGCTTGCATTTGCATACTTACGTTAATTGAAACCTAAAAATAAAACAAAATAAAACAAAAAACAAACAGAATAATTTACAGTGTGAAGGAATCGTTCGATTATAACAGTTATTTTGTAAATGGACTTATACATTTTGAGCTTGAAGTATCACAGTACAATAATAATTAACAGTACAGTACTGGTATTGACTAATAAAGGAACAACTGTTTTGAGGCAAGCTTTAAGCGATTTCGCTTACATCTGCTTTTGTTTCATTGTACTGCGCATGTGTAGTAAGTAGAAACAGAAGTAGATGTGAGCGAAATCGCTTAAAGTCAGCCTCAAAACAGTTGCTCCTTTATTAGTTAATAGCATATAATATGATTGAAAATTAGTTTATTTTTTATAATATTACTCTTTCACAAAATTGATATGGTTATCAAAGGAAAAACTAACAATAACCTTACCAGTTACCACGATGACACAGTATTTGTGTACACTGTGCCATCAAGATCTTTACCTAGCTACGGACATCATCGTAGGCACTTGTTGTTTTTTCCTGCTCTCACCGTTGATAACATATTTGATAGAATATTAAAGCTTTGTGAAAAAGTGTTTTGAGAGAATGTTATATTCCTTTTTTTCAGAAAGTTGTTATTATAATTTGAATGAAATTTTAAATGTTAAAAAGAGTCCTAATAGGTGTGATGCAAATTAGTAAATTGTCTTTTTCCTTAATAATGCTCATCATGATTGTAGGAGATTGGAAAATAAACTATTTTGAATTTGAAACAAAATGGTTTCCAAATTCCATAAAACAATCAAAAAATTTCATGGTGTGAATTTTAGTTTTATGGTCAACTATAATTTTTTGCTTATAAATGTGTAGTTTATTATTACAAACAACAAAAATATTAACTGAGGATTTATTTATGATTTACAGACGAGAAGACAGCTTGGATGTTGAGGTGTATGCTAGTGGCTTTACTCGAGAAATGCAACAAGATCTCTTTGTAGAGTTAGGTTTGGAAGAAGGAGAGGTGCAAGGGGAAGAACTTGAGGTTGGTCTGGAAGACCTTAAGCTTGAGGATGAGCCAGTTGACACAGAACCTCAGTCAATTCAAGAGGAAAATGATTTAGTACATACTTCTGCAATGCATCCTGAGAACACTGAAGTAACAAGTGATGAATGCACTAGCCGTGTGCCTGATAGCACATTTAAGGAGGCAAGCGCAGCAGATGAAGAGAGTCCAGCAGAGCCATGTGTTTCATCAGATGAATTTGATAATGGTATGCTTTTTTTTTTTATTATTATTATTTATTTATTTTTTTTAAAAATGTATTGATATTTTATGGTCTTATTTATAGCAATGGAAAGCATGGGTAGAAGACACAGAGGTCCTGGCAGTGCTATGTTTAGTGTGTCTACAACATCTACAATTGCCCCAGAGGTGATTAAGTCTCGCATCAAACGGACCTTGCAGAAGAGAGATCAAGCAGCAAGCAGAAGGAGAATTAAAGCTAAGGGAGAAGCAAGTGCAGTCACTCGCTCTAGGAGAGATAATGCACATACAATCTCAGATAGTGGTGGAATTTGGGGATGGGAATAAGATAATACTATTTGTTAATTATGTAATTATAAATTTATTGAATTAAAAATCAAGCAAAAACAAAATAACTTTAAGTTTATTATTCATAAATAAAATGCTGAAATGTTATAGACCTATATATACATACATAGTTTATTATTATTTTAATAGAGAATATTGTTTATTTTAAATATTTTTTTATTTAGGTCATGCAATTCCATGTTTCCACGACAAAATGGAATATCTGCACTTTCCACCAGTGTGGCAAGTTTAGCTTCTGCACTTTCCACCATGGAACATCCACAATTTTAAGTGAATGACCACTTGTCCACTCGCCGCGCTGGGGAAAGTACAAATACAGTCCTCCGTTTTGACGCAGAAACATTGAATTGTTATTTCTACAATACTTTTTGCTTTCTAAATGTGTCTTCATTGTAATTTTTAACTTTTTTTTTCTTCATTTCATTTGATTCCTGAGTTTTGTTTTAGAAATTGCAAAATGCCTGTACAAAATATATAAGCAATGACTAAAAAGTGTCTTATTGATTCATATGTATTCATTAGATATCAGTAAAATGGTGATGATTTCAATGATATCATGATCTTTGTTAGTTAGCATACACTCTTATTTGAATTGATCTGTTTATTTGTACATCTATAATTGATAGTATTATGCCTCACAGATAAAGTTGGATTTATCAAGTTTGCTGTGGTTCACAGACTTGCACTTTAATCAATATGAATATGTTTTTTATTTTTTTATGAGAAATTTCTTTTCAAGTCCAGCATATTATTGTATACAAAATGTAAATTGACTTTTATGACTTTGGTATAACCTTTGACTTTCGTGACTTATTGTATACACAAGATAAGAGAAGTGAGAGTATTATTTTTATTGGCTGCTTGAAACTAATATATATATATATATATATATTCAGCCTTGAAAAATATTTGTAAGTTAAAAGGATCACATTGAATTCCAATGATTTATTGCATATTTTGTAATCTTTCAAAAATACCGCTTTGACTTGTAAAGCATTTTCATTGGTTCTTCCAACGCACAGTAAACAGGTTTGTTGAATGTGATTGGCTGAGTCTGTCAGCTGCATGGAAGAGGCGGGGTTCTTTAGTTCTTAAAAATTATAGATTATAAGAAAATATCTACATAGAGATCCTCACTTTCTTGACTGGAGAACAGAGAAGATGGGCAATGAAAAGGAGAATTTGACTGCTGTACTCTACAAGGTTAATGATCTAAGATTGGTGAGTTGGCACTATTTTGATTTCAAAATCCCTTACAATCCTTTACTTTATTTTCAACCCATACGTCTAAACTAAATAATATGAACTCATAAGTGGTAATATTTTTGTAAGTTATATATGATGACAGAGAGATGATGTAAGAATCAACAGGTATAGGATTCTCATCATTATATTTGTGGATACGATAGCAAAGCTGATTTTTATGTCTTATTCCACCAGGAAAAGAGAACCATTCCTGTACCCAGAGATGATGGTAAGATAGCTTCTCTTTATATTTTTCTTTCAATGTAGATATTATAGAGAAACATGTACTATATAAATATATTAATTATATTTCAGAGGTTCTGCTTGAAATGGGCAGAGTTGGAATCTGTGGTTCTGATGTTCACTACTGGGTGAATGGAGCCATTGGCCACTTTGTGGTTAAAGCTCCCATGGTCATTGGTCATGAAGCAAGTGGTACTGTTGTCAAGGTTGGCAAAAGTGTGAAAAACTTAAAACCTGGTATGGATTAAATTTTTTTTACGTAATTTCTAATAATAAAAAGTTTTATTGATTTAGTGTGGTTTCATTTAAGGTGACCGAGTTGCTGTTGAACCAGGAGTGCCTTGTCGTAAGTGTGATTACTGCAAAGAAGGTCGTTACAATTTATGTCCTGATATTGCCTTCTGTGCTACTCCTCCTTATGACGGAAATCTGTGTCAATATTACACACATGCAGCAGATTTTTGCTATAAGTAAGAAGCTTTATAATACTTTTCGAATTTATTAACCATATAAAAAAGATTTGTAATAGTGAAAAGGATAGAATTACCAGCAGTAGAAGTTCTATGGAGAGGTCGAGGTCTCGCGAGGCACAGTATTTTTTTATAAAAAGTTTATTGTATAACTGAGAGCTTTCGTCATGTGTTAATGACATTATCAATCAAAGAAGAAATTTACTTGCGCTTATCACTGAGTAGTGTCTTGTCTTGCACTGTGGTAAGGACGACAAGACAAGACGACAAGTACAAGAAGAGACACTGCTCAGTGATATGCTCAAGTAAATTTCTTCTTTGATTGATAATATCATTAACACATGACGAAAGCTCTCAGCTATAAAATAAACTTTTTATAACAAAATACTGTGCCACGCGAGACCTCTCGACCTCTCCATAGAACTTCTACTGTGGTAAAGCCCTTGCTGGTAATTCTATCCTGTTCTTTATTATTGATCCTAACTGCGATGTTTTTTTCCTTTAATTGATACAAAATACCATTATAGATGAAGTAAAAAGATTTAGGGAAATATGAGATATATAGTAAATATTAGATTGACAGAACGGCTGAGAGTTCTCTAATCTAGCATAAAAGTTACTTTTTCTCTTCCGTTTCACTCTTATAAGCTGCCCATATTTAATTATATTCTTAAATGGTAATAATAATAATATAGTCTCTTAAAATTCATAGGTTACCTGATCATGTTTCTCTGGAAGAAGGAGCATTATTAGAACCATTGTCTGTTGGAGTCCATGCATGCAGGCGTGCCAAGGTTTGTCTCGGCTCCACGGTCCTCATTTGTGGTGCAGGACCTATTGGACTGGTCACTTTGCTAAGTGCAAAGGCGATGGGGGCAACCAGTGTTATCATAACAGGTACAATACTGTTAATTTTTCCCTAAAGAAGTTGTAGTATTAAAAACTAAAAAGTAAAAAAAAAAAAAAAAAGAAAAAAAAGAAAGAAAAAAATTGAAAAAAAAAAAAATGAATGAATGAATGAATGCGAGAAATAAATAATTTTTATAATTTTTACTGTTAAATTTTTGGTAAGAGATATATTAAGGAAAATAAACCATTGCGGTTAGGTATGATAAATTTGAAAGAAATGAATAGGAGAAACCAGCAAGGGCCTTACCATAGTGAAGAGAGTCCCATAATTGGAAATATTTTCGCAATATACTCCAAGAGAGATGGAGTGTGTTTTATGCCTTCATCAGTCCTTACAGACTCCTGAGTCTGTAAGTCTAGGGAGTCTGTAAGGACTGATGAAGGCATAACTCACTCCATCTCTCTTGGAGTTTATTGCCAAAATATTTCCGGTGTATTGTTTTTTATATCTATGCTAGCAAGATTTTCACCAAAATATGGGACTCTCTTCTCTATGCTAAGGTCCTTGCTGGTTTCTCCTATCATTTTCATTCAAATTTTTCAAAAAGTTTTATTTGAAAATTTATTAGAGCTAGAAGTTACAAATTAATTTTTTTGCTAGATTTTTAATGTAATATAACATCTGAAATGATAATGTGAATATTTTATTTTACAGCTAATTTAGGCAAAACATTTTTGTTTAGATCTGATGGAGAATCGTCTTGCTCTGGCTAAAAAGATAGGTGCTGATCACACAGTTCTCCTTACTAAGGACTGTGATGAATTGAAAGTGGTTGAGAAAATTCATATGCTGCTGGGCAAAGAGCCTGACAAAAGTGTGGACTGCAGTGGAGCACAGCTCAGCGTACGCATTGCTATTCAGGTTCGAGACAATCTTAACATTGCAATTTTTTTGTTTTACAAGATCTCAACTGTACCGAAATGAAATGAATAACTTTCAATTTTAGTGATGCATTTCAGTCTATATAGTTGTGAAAAAATTGTATTTCCTTGCGGTACAAGGAAAATGAGTAAAATATGTATGTAAACACACATAAACACACACACACACACACACACACACACACACACACACACACACACACACACACACACACACACACACACACACACACACACACACTATTTGATGCTAATATTTAAAAAAAAAGAAGTAATTATTATTTTTTTTTTCTTTTCAGGCTACAAAATCAGGTGGAGTAGTAGTTCTAGTTGGTATGGGTTCATCAGAAGTGAACATTCCATTGGTTAATGCTCTTGCCCGTGAAGTTGATATCAGAGGAGTTTTCCGTTATGCAAATGAGTGAGTTTTAAGTGAAGTTAATGCAATTACTCGTGCAAGTAGGCACAGAAAAACATGTCATTATCATCATGACAAATGAAGATCATTTAAAAAGAACAAATGATGCTTTTTTTTTTTTTTTTTTTTTTTTTTTTTCATAATCATATTTAACAGAGTACATGGATAGGAGGAGAGGGAAGGGTATGCCTTAAACATCATATGGTTTGAGGTACTTTCAGTTAATATATAAATTAAATTTGAATCATTTTTTTATAATCGTCCTTATTCAAAAACTAAAACTATGTAGATAATACATTTTTGAAAGCACAAGGTTTATAGGCCTGACTATGCCTGGCCCACCTATAATCCCACTTATTTACTCTTTTTTTTTTTCTAGTTATCCTCTTGCCCTGGAAATGGTTTCATCGGGAAAAGTTGATGTAAAGCAGTTAATAACCCATAACTTTAAGCTGGAAGAAACTCAAAAGGCATTTGAAACGGCTAAGACTGGTGCTGGAGGTGCTGTCAAAATCATGATACATTGCAAGGACTAATAAAAACTTCAAGAATATGCTAGGCCAGGGGGAGAAAAACTGTCAGGAGCTGTTATTTCTATTTTCTAAAAGATGTGATTTTAGTCTAGCCAGCTCAAACATGCATATAATTTAGTCCTCCAAATTTTATTTTTATGTTTAATATCTTGGAATGAAATTTTTTTATATAAATATAAAAAAGACACATATATGGTGTTGTTATATTTCAATACAAATTACAAAGCATTTTTATTTTGTATTATTTTTTCTATTACCTATCAAGGCGGGTAATCGGCTACTACAGAATTTGACTAACAAAGTTGCAAAGGATTTTTTTTTCTTCTTTGAAATTTTGCACAGTGATACAAAGTATAAAGATCTTCAAAAATGAGAGAGAAAAAAAAAAAAAAAAAAAAAAAAAAGATCACCATGCTAGATTTTGGATTATGATTTCTTGAAATTTAAAGTTCCATAAGTGTGCATGCTAATTTGCCAATTTCAATAACTATTTTCTCTCTTATCTGTTAGCCACGGCCTGAAATTTTTGACATTGTTACACTGTATTAACTTAAAGAACACCTTTAACGAAAAAAAAAAAAAAAAAAAAAAAAAAAAAATCTCGTCTAATATACCCTAACATACCTGAAAATCAATGTTGATTTCGCCAGAGTCATTCGTTTCTAAATTATTTTATTCCATTTACAAAATGATGCGTGCAGACTCTGACGTCACAGCTTGCCTATCATGGTTTACGCGCGTGTAAAAACAAGCGAACTGTGACACCAGAGTTCACACGCATCATTTTGTGAATGGAAAATAAATTAGAAATCAATGACTGGTTAATTCAACATTGATATTCAGTGGTATGTTAAAATAAAATATAAGACAAGTTTTTTTGTTCAAGGTATTCTACACCTTTAACTTTCAAAAATGGCTTCATGAAGTTGCAAGTTTTCTTTTAAGGTTTTGAGACACGTGGCACATAAAAGCTATAAATACAGCCCTTATAAATTTGTATTAAAATTGTCCAATTATACGATACACTTCTTACTTATAAAAACCATTATTATATTTGTTTTTTAGTCTTATAGGCATATCTACTGTGAGGCATATAGGCATAGGATTTAAAGGCCCTAAAAAAAGACTAATACACATTACATAATAAGCTATTATGCTTATATACTTTTGTAGTTTTAAAAATTTTAGTTACAGAGTATATTATTCAGATATTATTATATAATCACAGAAATACACACATCCAGCACGTGCATCTTGTGGCAATATAATTATATTCTTATTATTATATTTGCGATTATTTGGCTTTGCGTTCAATAAAATTTTATTCATAACTTGGCGGTATATAACTTGCGCTTGGTTGCGCGCGGGAAAACAAAAAAACAATTCACCCACCGGCAGCAGCTGATGATATGGTGGAGCATTACGCGGAGCGTGCTTACTGTTTATGTTCCACGTTACACTTTAATCAGTAAAAAATTATTTTAATGTCTGTGAATTTTAAAAATATGACCTTTTAATTCGTATATTGTGAACTCATCGCCCTTCCTTAGTTTTTTAACATAAGGAGATTAGAGATTTAAACTTACTAACTTGTCTTAAAAATGGACGCAAGCAAGGACGCCAATGTTGACACTTGGTATGTATGAATGCATATTTTTATTTTGCTTGCTGCAAATTAATAGTTTTATTACACTTCACATAATTATAAATGAATGTTCCGTGTATGTATTTTCAGTTCATCGCCATTGTTATTTGAAGACAGTCAAAATGAGGACGTCAGCATGGAAGTAAATAATCAGAGCATGAATGGAAGCATGAATGTCTCTGAAACCAAGGAAACAAACCCTGCGGCTTTCTTTGATACAAATACTGAAACAGGTAAGTAAAAACGAACGTACTGACGTGATATTGCTTGCAACTAAAATGACTAAAGTTTTCATGTTGATATTGTATTTTTGGCTTCACAAGAAATGCTTAGCAAAAAACATTATTCATAAAAATATCAGTTCTTCCAAATGTCGTTTTTTTTTTTTTTTTTTTTTTTTTTTTGCCATGCGACTATGAGCTCTATGATAAGTACAGGTAAGATTGAAGGTCGCATCACAAAAAAACTCTAAAACGACGTTTCTATCCGGAAGACTTGATATGCTATGTATGTATAAGTCAACCGGGGTGACTTTGAACACTTGCTTACTTCAACTTTCCACTCTTGTTACTCAATAGTGGGTGGTGCCACTATGTTTAAAATTTTAGTGTGCACAGTGCACATATTAAAATTTAATTTTGCTGGCTTTTTTAGTTCCCTAAATTGTTTGTTTATCCAGAAAAAATTGTTTTTGAAGAAGTGGGAAAGTTAACAATAAACACACACCCTAAAACTTTCTACCCTGGAGGGTGGTGGGAAATAGAAATACCTAGAAAATACCAGGTACTCTCACCAAAACTGTTAAAAACCTCACTCAAATAACATGCAGTTAAATGGCAAACTTGACCTCTTAACAATGAAAAAAATTGTTAATAATTCTTATGGAGTGAGAGTACCTGGTATATTATAGGGACGTTAGGTGGGGTGGGGTGAAAGCTAGCATATGAATCTGGTACCATCTTGTCAGATCTAGCTTCCTGACAATGTATACCAAATTTTATTGCAATTAGGCAAGAGGTTTATTGCAAAAACGAGATGCGCATATTGCTACGCATGACAAATAACGACTTACACATTTTGCTTCGCGAGACAAAAAACAAGTTACACATATTGCTCGCAACAACAACAATATGGCTTTTCTTATGGGCTATTTGAATGAAAACATCCAATACACCTGTGTAGTGCGTAAGCAAATCACAAGTTGCATGAAAATAGGTGCGCTCCCACTACTTTCCTATCCTTTAGCATCACGGAACCATACTCTTAAGCATTTTGTGTAAAGAGTACTGCACTGACAAGGCCAGAAAAGTTAGAATGTGGGATACAGTACTTTACACACTTGGATGGGTTTAAAGAGAAAAAAAAATCCAGTACAGTAACACTCATTTTCAATTCCAATATTAATTGTTACTCACAGAAATGTTGACTTGAGAGCAATTTTGATGGTGCACCATTAAGGCCAGTCCTGTAAACAATAGACAATATCCAAAATTTCAAATTTTATCCCATTAGCTTTTTTCTTTTCTTTTTTTCTTTTTTTCCTTGTTCTTCTTTTGAAGTTTTTTTCTGCCAATAGTTGAGCCATATTCATAATTATAGTTTGTATAGTTTAGAGTGAAAATTTCCATTTATTTTAGACGCAACTCCACCCCGTCCTCATCTCAATTTATTTGGGAGTCAACAGCAGTTTATGGCCAATACTCCTTCAACACAATTCAGCCCTCAACGAAGTTCACGACCAAGGTAAATTTTGTTCTTTTTTAATACTGTACAAAATCTGTGTAATTTTTTTTGCAGCCTTCTATCATCTTCTTTATTTTGCAGCCCTGTGATAAAAACTTCTCTATCACTGACAAAGAAGGTCCAAACCAAACCACTGGACATAAACAAAGGTAGGTAGAATACCGTATTTATTTTTAATACTAACTGCCTATTATATTTAAATGTTTTTGTTTTTTAAGTGTTAATTTAGTAAGTCAGACTAGCATAATATATGCATTAAATATTTGTGATGCTACGTAAACACATAATCCTGGATAATCAAAATTGTATTGAACTATAGTTTTGTCATGCATAGTTGTGATGTAGGTATTTATTCTTCATGCGGCTTAGAGTACTCTAGAAGGGGGGAGTATACGCGCACCCTTTGTTGGGGTTTTTTGATCACGAAAAATCGCGTAAGTAATGGGAAAAATCGCGATTTTGTAACCTCATAACTATTGAACAAAGGAAGTTACAGCATTGAAATTTTCACAGAACAAACTTCATTTTATGGCGATTTTATGTTTAAAATTTCAAAACTCCCAGTGTGTTATAAATTTAATTTATTTTAGCTTTAAAAATATCATATTTTGAAAATCAATACTCGACGCTCATTGGCTAATGCGCTCCAACAATGAAAAATAAAAAAATAAACAAACTCAACGCTCTTGTGCTTGCTGTCTACAATGTTTATATAAACATGCACGCAAATATATTAAAAATATATTATATTTATAAATTAATCGCTACTTTTTATTTCTATAATTATTATCATAGTTACAAATCTAAGTAAAAAAAAAAAAAAAAATTAAAAATGCCTAAATTTTATATGTGCCTAATTTTTTACATTAAGTTTTTAGTAACTCGCCAAGTCTATTAAAAATGCATAGTGACAACCTCTTAACCTAATTTATATACTTTAATTTTTTGCTACTTTTAGATTAAGTTTTTAGCTAAATTAATCTAAATTGCACTTTTGTATTATAATCGTAGTTTATTCATGCGTAATGTACTTATTGTGAATTGAGAATATGTTAATATATAAATTGAATATACACTACTAATTATTTTATGTAAATTAAAAATAAATTAATAGAATGACATTTACCCCAAAGTAGTAACATTTACTCAAAAAAAAAAGTACAGGTGATAGCAGGATAGGTGAAGCAAAAAGCAGGAGTTCTCCGATTCAGCACAGAGCTAATTAAACCACTTACCAATGAGTATAATTTTAATATAAACAATAAAGATAATTAAATTTTTTATAACTTTCACCCTTATTGGATTAGGGGTCCCGGAAATTTATTAACTTTAGATGTTATAAATACATTACATTACCCTGAAATTTTTGCCGTTCTTACACTCTATATATCAAAGATCAAAGGTAAAGAAAAGAAAAAAAAAAACGCCTTGGACGTACTTTATCAGTTTTGTCTTTTATTGTGGAAGTTTTCCGTGTCTTAATCAAATATAATGACTAATATAGATACCCACAAGACATTTATTTATTTGCGTTTCATTTTTTTTTTTTATTAAATTATAAATATAGAGCCATTTTTTAGAGCCGAATTTAGAGCCATATTCGACCGTCCATACTTTGGAAAAGTACTAGAGCTCGGAATAGACCGTGACCCCGCGCGTGGTCCAAAAGTAGCGTTCAATATAAAACATTGAATATCTCCTTGAGTTTGAGCGCTATTTAGATGCGCTATTTTACCTCTAGATAAGCAAGATGTTTAACCTTTTTGTCATACCCATGCGATTTTCAACCCTTGGGTTTTTTTACCCTTCAAGGGTTAAAGACCAAAAACACGATTTTCAATATTATTACTTTTGCTATATATAATGCTTTACTATTATTATTTATATATATATATATATATATATATATATATATATATATCAGTGTTGTAGTCCTAAAAAAATGCCAGGTGGGACGCTCTAATGTGGGACCAGGATACAATCCGGGGGGCAAGGGGGGCGAAGCCCCCCTTCAGCCCGCCGCAGGCGCGAAATTTTTTAATGCCACGCCCATTTTTTAGAAAAATAATACAAAAATTACGTAAGATAGTTAAAATTTATTCTGACCAAAATTTTATTGATAACGCATCAAAATTGACACGAGAGCTACGATTCAAAATTTTTTTTAACACAAACATTCATTTTTACTATTATTATTTGATTTTATTACTGCCCACTCGATGATGTTGGGGGGCTATTGCGTGCATCGGGCTCATACTGATGCCACGATGCACGCACCCTGTCACTACCCAAAATGTCGTGACTATTTTGCTAAGAGGCGAGTTGATGGCTATTTAATTTAGGCTTTTGGCCCTGACGGCCTCCATCGGACGTCCACTCCTGGACGCGGGTGGAACACTTTTCCGCGAGCTCATTGGAGCCGGATGCCCATAGTTACCGAGGCATTCAAGGGCGGGGTGGTTCTTGGCCTACCAAGCCCATTACATGCCTCGGCCGCCTCGCGTCCGAAAACGAGAGCTAGGCTAAGGGGCTTCAGAGGACAAGACCCACCCCACACCTAGGTCCTCTCCTGAGTGGTGACGGACGCTACCGCACGATTCGGGGCTGGATGCCCATGCAATAATTATTATTATTATTATTAGATACGTGAATTATGTTTTTGGGCACTGAATATTCATACACTGAGGATTGAGGTTATGTTAATATTGAATTATGAAAAATGTAGTTAAGAACGTAATATTTTTATGTTTCTTTTTCCAATGAAAAATAAATGTATAAATTATGAAATATATTATAGCTTTTCAAGATATAACACGCAGCAATATTTTTTTATTGTGGTGTTGAATACTGCTTCGTATATAAATGCCTAAGAAAATCTAAGAACATCTCCAGTTAAGCTCCAAGAGAAAACAAACCTACTGTCCTTTTTTTCGATTTGCGTTCCATAATTATTTTCTATTAACTTGACTTGACAATAAAGGTTTACTGTGAGAATTAAAATAATAATAAAAAGAAAGACAAATAACTTATGCGTAAATTTCTGGATAAACCGAAACTGCATAATAATAAAGTGATGAAAATAAAACTTTGTTATAAAAAGAAACTTGCGAGCGTACCGAGCGAATTTTTTTAGTAATTTCAACCAATTAAACAGCAAAATTAGTCAGGAAATTTACAAATTAGGGCACATTTTGTCAAGAAATCCGCCCCACCGCGTTCCCCTGGAAATTTTCCAGGTGGGACGGTCCTAGCTTTTTTTTTCGCCAGGTAGGACGCCGTCCCACCGCGTTCCCTTAGGACTACAACCCTGATATATATATATATATATATATATATATATATATATATATATATATATATATATATATATATATATATATATTGTGAATTTCATTTCTGTGGTGTCTGAAATTCATGTAGTACTAGTACCTCCTATTAAAACAATACGAAAATAAATCTTTAAAAACCATTCCAATAGAAAATAGGGCGTAAAAATGATAAGAAAAAGAAGAAGAAGAAGAAAAAAAAGTAAATAACACGGAAAAGCAAAGTTTACCCAAAATAAATATTTGGTGCTGAAATCTTATTGCCAGGACCTTTCTCATAGGGCACATTGCGTTTTAGCTCTATCTGACCCCCTGGAGGGTGTTTGGGGTGGGGTTTTCCACCCTATTATGATTCTAAAAACTTAAGTAAAAGTATTCGTGTCAGATATCGCTCTAGGCAAAATCAACCCTGCTGAGCTCGAATCCGTTGTCAGATTTTTGGTAGATGCCACTCCTAAGGTGATAGGGGTGGGGTTTTATTCTCAAAACCGGGAAATTTTTGGAAAATAAAGCAACATTGAATTGTAATAAAATGCAATATTTTCATTAATCTAATTGCATATTCCAGTACCTCTGGTATGTTTTTAACATGAATCCTATGCATTTCTAGTTTATATCACTTTAAAGACGGTTGCAGGGTGCATTTTTCACTTTTATTTTATTATTATTTTTTTAATTAAATGATTGGGTTATTTTACTTAAGAATGATATCTCACCAATTACCTATAATTTAGAAAAAAAGGGTAAAAACAACAACCCCAGCTACCCTCTTTAAAGTGATTTAAACTGGAAATGCATAGGATTCATGTTAAAACCATACCAGAGGTACTGGAATATGCAATTAGATTAATGAAAATATTGCATTTTATTACAATTCAATGTTGCTTTATTTTCCAAAAACTTAATTCCCTCTTTTGAGGATAAAAACCCACCCCTATCGCCTTAGGGGTGACATACCAAAAATCTGACAACGGATTCGAGCTCAGCAGGGTCGATTTTGCCTAGAGCGATATCTGACACGAATACTTTTACTTAAGTTTTTAGAATCATAATAGGGTGGAAAACCCCACCCCAAACACCCTCCAGGGGGTCAGATAGAGCTAAAACGCAATGTGCCCTATGAGAAAGGTCCTGGCAATAAGATTTCAGCACCAAATATTTATTTTGGGTAAACTTTGCTTTTCCGTGTGTTATTTACTTTTTTTTTCTTCTTCTTCTTCTTCTTTTTCTTATCATTTTTACGCCTTATTTTCTATTGGAATGGTTTTTAAAGATTTATTTTCGTATTGTTTTAATAGTAGGTACTACATGACTTTCAGACACCATGACAGAAATGAAATTCACAAAAAAAAATAATAATAATAAATAAATAAATAAATAAAAAATAAAAGCATATAGCAAAGGTTATAATATTGAAAATCATGTTTTTGGTCTTTACCCCTTGAAGGGTAAAAAAACCTAAGGGTTGAAAATAGCATAGGCATGACAAAAAGGTTAAACATCTTGCTTATCTAGAGGTGAAAAGTTGATCTAAATAGCGCTCAAACTCAAAATACATATTCAAAGTTTTATATTGAACGCTACTTTTGGACTACGCGCGGGGTCACGGTCTATTCCGAGTTCTAAATATAGTACTTTTTCAAAGTATGGACGGTTGAGTATGGCTCT
The DNA here is from genome assembly GCA_949318235.1 of Ecdyonurus torrentis. Taxonomy (NCBI): domain Eukaryota; kingdom Metazoa; phylum Arthropoda; class Insecta; order Ephemeroptera; family Heptageniidae; genus Ecdyonurus; species Ecdyonurus torrentis. The sequence continues at coordinate 33,810,995 of OX439131.1, read as the reverse complement.
AAATATTTTAAGATGTATTTCAAAAGATAATTACTAATTAGGTAAAAAGTTTATTTTGCATACATTCTACATCTCTCTGAAAACCCCTGTCTTCACTTCAGTGGTATAAAGATCATATTGGGAGAAACCGCATTTATTAATCATCTTATTTTGCCATGAAAATAGGGCGTAATTACATCATTCTATGCAATAAATGAAGAAAAAAAAAAAAAAAAAAAAAAAAAGGAATACGAATGATGAAAAGTTATTGTAAATAAAAAATAAACATTAATTAAGTGCGGAGAAATTAGTAAAAACACGTGCAACTTATTAATTTTTGGTCTATGTTTCGCGATCGAGCGTAGTTTCAAAAATCGACACTGCTGGTGTAGAGATAAAAGATTAAATCTAAACTTTTATGCTAATTATTTTTATGAAAAAAAAAAAAAAAGCGCAAACTTCATTACTCTAGCTGGACTAGGGAAAAGGTTAAAAAAACGAGATGTTTCGTGTATATTATACCTATAATATTTACGTAAAATCGATATACTGATGATGTTTTTAATATCGATAAACAACTTAATTCCATATACTTATAAAGAAAACGTAATTTAATATCGCTTAAATCAAATTTATGAACATTTATAGTAAATATAGTAAAAATAAAACGATTTAAAAAAAATACTTGCCATTGTTATCACGATAATAGCTTCGTAAAAAATACAGCGTTTTCAAAAAAGCGTTCAAAATTGAACACTAAATAACGGTATTTGCGAATTATTGCGACTTTTGAATTTATGTTATTTTTTTCGCCAAATAATAAAGTTTCATCTGTGAAAATTTCATAACTTGACAACGTTTAGGTACAATTTTATGAGTCTTCAAAATATCATTTTTTCCCATTACTTACGGTCATTTTCAAAACCAAAAAACCCCCATTTAAATAACATTGACTGACAACAATGAAAATTTTGGGCACGTCAGCCAATCAGATTTGAATATTCTCGATTTCAACAACCAATAAAATGGCTTTAAAAATTCTGCTGGATCGCGTATACTCCCCCCTTCTAGAGTACTCTAATGCGGCTGACATTTTTTCCTCCCTGCTGCCCCACTCTTAATGAACATTTACTTTATGTTAAATTTGTTTGGCACTTAAACCACTACTTCAACCACTGCATTTATCCTACAAATTAAATCAAGTCTTAGGAGTACAGAAATACATTGAGTTAAATTAAAAAAATAGGAAGCAACATTGATTTTTTTTTTTTAGCTTATTACCATACTGACGCTAAAATTATAAAATTTGAATGAACAATAGTATCCCACTACATATACTCAGGCTAAGAAATTATAAAGTAATACTGTATTAAGAAGGTGTGACAGTCATTGTTTATGTTTTCACCAGAACCCTTTGATGTATTTTATACTTCCAGTCCCCTAGCCAACTTCTAAATATGTATGCGCTCTTCTAATGGAGAGGTATACAGTAACCCAAAACAACCACTATAGACTGGGACTTTCCCCACTAAAAGGAGAGAAGCCTTATAATGTCATTTATACCTGCATCCAGAACATAAGCATTTATAGCTTTTGAAACTATGTGTGTAAACAACAGCTAAAGTACCATACTCTCTGTGATAGCTTCTCAGAAAGAGATAGCTTCTCAGAAAAACTAATCACAATTATTCTCTCTAAACCACTTATACAGTCGATGCATTTTTTTTAAATGATTGTTTTACGATTTATATGCCATACTGTAATTGCTATGCATTTTAGGAACAGAGTCCCCAAGTGCCGAGGGTGTGGCTATAAGTTTTGGCTCTGTGTCAAGTGTAGAGCCCAGCACACCTAAAACTGTTGGTAGCAAGAGAAAGTCCGTAGAGGAGCAAAGCAGTGATTCAGAAGTTGAGGTCCTTGGGACAAAAGATGCTGAAAAAACTCCAGATGAGCAAATTAGGAAACGCCCTCGTCAGAGTGTTGAATTTGTTTATCAAAGCACACCACATAGAGCAAGCTCATCACCCTTCAGAGCTGTTGATATCTCTGATGAAGGACTCATGCTGAAAACAATTCCAGAAGAAAATGACACAGCAGATATTTCACTACATTTCTCACCATCACAAGACACGGCTCCAATTTTAGATAGCCAGTCCAAAACTACAGATGAGAAACCTCAAAGTTCTAGCTCTGATGAAAATAATATATTTGCTCAGGTAGATAAATTGAAGCAAAATTCCAGTCCTGAGGAAATTGAAGAAATGGCCAACAATTCTGTAACAATTACAGATGAAAAGAAAAAAGACAATGCAACTGCAGACACATTGAGTTTGGGAAATAGCAGTCAGGGTTCTGCAAACTCTCAGAAACTTTCTCCGCCATTAGACAACCCATTTCCAGGGGTAATAATTTGTTTTCGTTGATGATTTATTTAAAGAAGCAGTACTTTTTTTTAAGCATATTAAGATTATTATTTTTTTTTTCAGGGAGAAGAAAAAAGTAGTAACTGGGAAGAGGGATTCATTTTGACGAAGATTAAGTACAAGAAGAAAGATGATGATACTATTGATGCAGTCAAATTAGAATGGGTAAGTTCTGAGCAACTTGATTTTAAAATTATGTTAATAGTGTGTCTGATTTTTTAGCATCTAACAATGTTAAATAATTTGATTCTTCATATCACTGATTAATTGAATATTGATATGATTGCTGTACCAGTATATATTTTTTTTTTTATGTATATTGTACTTTGACTTGTTGTACACAGTAAAGACATGAAACGTAATAAAATACTTTATCTTAATACTGTACGGCACATGATTTTATTTATATGTATAGCATGTTGCTGTAACTACAGAGTTTGGTCTGGAGTCAAGCAGCTCAGTACGATCTTCCATGTCTCCTGGAAGTGTGAGCAGTGGGTAAGTTGTCATGTACCTCAAGTTTGATTTGTAGTTCAATGCTTTGGAATTATCATTTGACCAATTTGTTACTAATCTTTGATTATGAAATACTTGCATGTTTAATAACCTATGTGTGTTGTGTTCTCAGTGATTCAAAGCTGCCTTTCACCCTGCCTGGAGTTAGACAATCTATTGCCTCCTCAAGCTCTAGTTCAAGTTCTAGCAGCCTCTTTCTAAAACCAGGTGCAGGCAAAATTGCTCAGCCAGGTGCATTGAAGTGTAAGTTTCTGTATCATTTCAATTAATTTATTATTTTATCTATAGGGTGTGTACGCATGACGTCATTCTGAGTTCTTTTCGATGCTCTTCTTGAGCAATGAATAACATTGCTCGGCATAGGACAAACAGTTTTTGGCTATATTCTTTGGAAAATTAGCTATTTTTTGGTCATCATTATTTTTCTTGCATACAGTACTTGATGTACTAATTCAAACTGCAAACAGCATCAATGCTCTCAAAATAATTGCAAAGCATTTTTAAACTGGCAAAATGTTCCATTTTTCTATACCAGCCAATGTTATTTAGTACTCACGTATGACGTCGACTTTAACATGAATGAAACCACCCTATTTTCCATTGCTTTTTATAATACTGTTTTGCAGTACAAAAACTTATTGCTTTTTATATGTATTACAGTCCTCCACAGATCTGTTGTGCACTCCAAAGATCCAAAGTTTAATCCTACTGAAGTATTTGCTAAACTGAAAGCATCCAATTGTATTAACCAGAGTGCTCAAACTGAGATATGCCAAGAAGAGGAGTCAACTCCTGAAGTATCTACTTTCCTGGTTGTGGAAACACCAAGCACCAGCAAGCCCAGTAGTCGTACCGTGAGAACATCACAGAGGGGTAGGCAAAACAGTAAATCTGAATCAAAAAAGCCTCAGTCAAGGGCTCAACAAAAGAAACGTAAATTTTCTGGCACCGCATCAGCTCAAGCATCACCAGAACCTTTGCCTGTCACCCCAAGTAATAGCCAGGAAGCTAGTAATGCAAGCAACAACAAAACTAGCATCTCTAAAGAAACAAAAATAGAAGAGATTGCTGCAGAGAGTCAGTCATCACAACCAATGGGTCAGTTTTATTTATTTTTTATATTTCATATTTCTTTAGATTTTTCAAACTTATTCATTTTTTTCCTTCAGGAACACCAGTGTTTGCTAAATGGACAGATGATAAATTTTACCCAGGTAAAATTGGCAATCTCAAAACTGGTCGTTGGGAGGTTCTGTTTGATGACGGACAGCATCGTTTTGTGCTACCTGAGAACATCGTTAGGGTGGATACTCTGCAAGTTGGCCAGCCAATTCATGCTGCTGACCCTAAGACTGGAGAATACTACCCAGGCATTATCATTAATCTTGTTGAGTAAGTAAAATAATATTATGGTAATAATAATTTCTCCCAGGCAGCTTCTCAAAGGGAGCAATAGGAGTTCAAAAAATACAAAGCTAATTTTTAGTCATGCTTTTTATTAATTTGTTTGTTTGATAAGTTAAAGAAAATAAACTTCCGTTGTAGGATATGATAAAATTGAAATGAAATGACAGAGAAAACCAGCAAAGGGCCTTACTATAGATACCATGGTGAAGATAGGTTCTAGAGTTTTGTAAAAAATATTGTTAGCACAGAGATGGTTAACACATTGATACCTTTCAGCCCACGACTCCAGGAGAAACAGAGTGTGTGTGCCTTTGCCAGGCTTTTCAGACTTAGAAAAAACTATGAATCATTTTATTATGTTGTGCTTCAATTTGCATTGAATATTTAAATTTTTATTGATAAGGTGTTATAATTTATTTTCTATTATTCAGTTCCCAGGATGTTTGCAAATACAAAGTAGAATTACATCAGCGAGGAGAATTCATTGTTTCAAAAAAAGATTTGTGTTTATATGAAGATCAAGTGAGATATCTCCGAGAAAACATGGCCGACTCTTCTTTCTCACTTGCAAGCCCAGCTCAGAAACCAGATGTTACCTTAGGTAAGTTATTATTATAATGCTACCCAAAATAAAATTCATTGAAATTAATTCTAATATCTTTTTAAATAGATAACTTGATGGATGGCAAGAGAAGTCGTAGCAAGAGGCAGCTTAGTGTGCCAAACAGTTCAAGTGTTGGCAAGCACACAGGGGTGGTTCCCAAAAGTCCTGTCAGCAGTCGACGTGCTCTCAGTCTTACAGACAGTCCATCTTCAAGTCGCAGTAGAGGCAGGCCCAAACTAGACATGCCAGGATGCTCTGGAAACCAAGCCAAACTGTGAGTTGTATATATATATATTATATATATATATAAACTAAAAAAGACAATTAAAATGTTATGTTTTTGTATGTTACATTTGTGTAAATATAAAATTGGGATAAAAAATTACAGTGAGAAAGTTACGAAAGAAAAAGTTACAAGTGAGAGTGAGAGTCAAATGGAAGGAGATAGTGTCTGGTTAGCTCAGTGGGAGACTTTGCCTGGTTTGGATGAAACCACACTTCCTGAGCCAGTTTTCACACAGAAAAATGCAGGTAAAACTAGTTCAATTTCTTACTTTAAAAATTGAATAAATTAATATAAAAATTCAAAGTTCATTTTTGTGTATTTTATGTAATATTGATGTGTAATTGTTTTAGTTTTAACAGACAAGGAGAAAGAATTGTTGGGACCATATCCTAAGAAGAAAATTTTCAAAGGATATTATTTCTGCCTTGTGTATTGTGCTGGTCAAGATTCAGAGTCACAAAGTGAAATGGATTCTGAAATTGAATCTCAGGATCAAGACTCAGGTAATTTAATGTACTTTACGTAGGCAATTCTGATTCATTTAATGTTGATTTGCTAATATATATAGGATATATAAAAAAATATTTAGAAAATAGTTGGTAGAGATTAGAGCACGTTGAATTGAAAATTAATAAAACGCGAAAATTCTCTAATTTAAATAGTAAATTGGGACTAGGGATCAAATATTCTAGCTTTAGCTAGTTAAAAAGTAGACGTTAAAGGGATGGAGGTATAGTGTCAAAATAAAATACAATGTGCCTAGCATCTCACGTTCTCACACTACGTCAAAGACACAACATTATAAAACAGCATCAGACTTACTCTTTGCCTTAGACCGGTTTCGTCCTTTACCTAGGACTCATCAGTAAGGCTCGGCAGAGAGCTCTGTACAGCTAGAGATGGCTCACACCACATCTGCTAACTGACTGAGCTGAGGAAGCAAGTGGCAGTCGCGTTTATATACGCGATGCCCCCGCAGCTGCACGCGCTGATTGGTTAAAATCGCGCGCGCAAACTCGGCTTGCTGTTTAAAACCTCTCATCCTCACACTGTAATATAAAATCGTGTCTAAGAGTGGTGTAAGACAGGCAGCCAGCAAGCAATAGTGTCCTCCCTCACTTCCCAGAGTTCCCCAACTCTAGAAAGATCGCGAGAACACTACGCCTACCGACTGCACAGTATCGTGATTCACGCTAGTTACATCGCTTTATATGTTGACACTGGGGTAGGAAAAGCAAAAAGGAGATAGAGTAGGAGAGATAGAATAAATATTATGCGCTTTGGCATATATAGTTTAATTAATTTAGTACGTGCTCTTATTGACGTTGGCAAGTAAAAGGGCCGAATAAAATAAAAATGAAAGAATATTATTTACAAAAGCTTAAAATTAAAACAAAAAGATCGACTTGGCGATAATATGCGTATTAGGAAAAAACCATCGCGGTTAGTATTAATAAGTTTAAAAAAATATTTAGAAAATAGTTGGTAGAGATTAGAGCACGTTGAATTGAAAATTAATAAAACGCGAAAATTCTCTAATTTAAATAGTAAATTGGGACTAGGGATCAAATATTCTAGCTTGAAAACTAGCGATGTAACTAGCGTGAATCACGATACTGTGCAGTCGGTAGGCGTAGTGTTCTCGCGATCTTTCTAGAGTTGGGGAACTCTGGGAAGTGAGGGAGGACACTATTGCTTGCTGGCTGCCTGTCTTACACCACTCTTAGACACGATTTTATATTACAGTGTGAGGATGAGAGGTTTTAAACAGCAAGCCGAGTTTGCGCGCGCGATTTTAACCAATCAGCGCGTGCAGCTGCGGGGGCATCGCGTATATAAACGCGACTGCCACTTGCTTCCTCAGCTCAGTCAGTTAGCAGATGTGGTGTGAGCCATCTCTAGCTGTACAGAGCTCTCTGCCGAGCCTTACTGATGAGTCCTAGGTAAAGGACGAAACCGGTCTAAGGCAAAGAGTAAGTCTGATGCTGTTTTATAATGTTGTGTCTTTGACGTAGTGTGAGAACGTGAGATGCTAGGCACATTGTATTTTATTTTGACACTATACCTCCATCCCTTTAACGTCTACTTTTTAACTAGCTAAAGCTAGAATATTTGATCCCTAGTCCCAATTTACTATTTAAATTAGAGAATTTTCGCGTTTTATTAATTTTCAATTCAACGTGCTCTAATCTCTACCAACTATTTTCTAAATATTTTTTTAAACTTATTAATACTAACCGCGATGGTTTTTTCCTAATACGCATATATAGGATATAGGGTATAAATAATAATGTGTATACTGCACATTAGCTACGTAAAATTGTTATTTATTATTCATATAGTGCAGAAATTTAACCTCTGTTGACCATCAATGGACATAGATGGAAACTGATGGTTACATGTATGTATTTGTTGATTTCACATGAAAAAGTGGGAGAAAGAGCAATGTGTATGCAAGGATTGAGCTGTGCTAATATAAACATATCAACTCTTTCATTTGCATTGCTATAGGGTCTATGCATTCATGTTAAAGTCGACGCCATGTTGGATAACTCAATAACATGGGTGGCATAGGGAAAAAATCATTTTGCCAGTTTAAAAACACTATGCAATATTTTTGAGAGCATTGATGCTGTAAATATGTTGAATTAGTATCTCAAGTATGTGAGAAAAATAACAAATATCTCAAAATTAACCGATTTCCCAAAGAAAATGGGCTTAAATGAAGTTTGTCCTATGCTGAGCAATGTTATGTACTACTCCAGTATGGTCTCAGAGCGCAATATATATGACATCATCCGCATACACCCTATTGACAGATACCGACAGATGGATTTTTGCTCATGTAAAAACAAATGCAAACATTCACATACATTTTTTTGCTATCAGTTGTTTTGATGGATAACAACGGATATAGAGCTCAGAGTTGACAGCTTTGCCTGTCAGTATCCATCAAATTTAAAACCATGTGAAAGAGTCCAGTTTTTACAACATAAACAAGGACGTCAAATTTATGCTCCATGAATGAGTGATCAATGTGATCATTCATATTTATTATATATTACAAAAACTATGTGTTCTTACTATTTTCATTTTCTATATGAACTAATAAAGTAACGATTGTTTTGAGGCCAACTCTAAGCGATTTTACTCACATCTGCTTCCGTTTCAACGTACTGCACATGCGTAGTAAGTAGAAACAGAAGCAGATGTGAGCAAAATTGCTCATAGTCAGTCTCAAAACAGTTGTTCCTTTATTAGTCAATAGTGAGCTTTAATTGTTAAACTGTTTATTTCTTTTAATGTATAACTTCCTCTTTTTTTTTTTTTTTTTTTTTTTTTTTTTTTTTTTTTTTTTTTTTTTCCAAATACTTTACATTATCTTTGTTGCCCAATAATAAAAGTCGATTTTTTACCTAAATTTTTATGTAGCAACATGATTTTTTTTTTTTTTTTTTTTTTTTGTTATACAAATTTTACAAATAATTGCAGATGGAGAAAAGTGTGTACTTCCATTCAACAAGAGATACATTGAACAGCAGCTGAGGAAAGGCGGTGGAACTGTGGTAGAATTCTTTGAGCCATATCAGCTGGAACAGGATAAGAAGAACTGCTTACTTATTAGCAATCGTTGCAATGAGAGTGCCAAATACGTCATGTGTCTTGCACTTGGAATACAGTCTGTCCGACATACATGGGTGGCCTACTGCTGCAAGAATGTACGTAATCATTGTCTGAATATTTTATAATTGTTGATTTTTTTTTTTTTTTTTTTTTTTTTTTGATCGGAAAAGCTTTTAATTGCTGTAAAAATAAATTGCAAGTCTCTCTATTTTTTTCCAGGATAAAATGATGCCACCTAAGCACTATTATCTTTCTGCTGGGCATTCAAGCCATTTGAACAAAAAAGTGGAATACAGTGAGCATCCCAATGATACAAAACTCTTGGACAAATACAGTATTGCCCTGGTCAGCAACATTGGTTCAACATTCTTGGAGTACTGGAACAAAGTTCTTAAACAGACAAAAGCTAAAATGGTCATTACAGCCCTGTGTGAGAACTTTTTATTGAAAGGTAAAACTATTTGCTGTCCCCCCCCCCCCCCCCCTACATTGCGTGCAAGAAAATTATTTATGAAAATAAGATAATAGCTATTGTACAATTGTTGTTATCCTTGACCATTCAAATTCAGAGTTGCATATATCTTTATTTTCGGTTAAAATTTTTTCCTTCAGCTCAATGCTCACTATCTTATTCTGTTTTTTTCAAATATATGCAATTTTACTATCAAATCTTTTTAAGTCTACTGAAATGCTAATTGTGTTTGTTAATCGAACAATGCAAGACTTGTTCTACTCTTAAAAACTTACATCTGCTCTAATGCTAAAGCGATACTTAACCCTAAAAATGAGTATTTTTTGTTCTTTTCTGAATCAATTCAATAGTAATCAGTTGTTTATTTGACTTTTCTAATCCGCGGGATAAGCGAGCCCCCCGAGGGTAACGATATAAAGTACACACCCCTCTACTATGAGAGTAAACAAATTGAACCCCTTTTTCTACTTGCTAAGCTTACCTGAAAATGAGAACAGATTTTTTGGAAATCTACTACGTCAGAGATTTCCTCTTTACACTCAAGGGGCTCGCTTATCCCGTGGGCTAGAAAAGTAAAATAAATGACTAATTTCTATTGAATTATTTTAGAGAAGAATAAAAAGAATTTATTTTTAGGGTTAAGTATTGCTTTAATAATAAAATAGTTAAAAAAAAAAAAAAAAAAAAAAAAAAAAAAAAAACACCTTACCCAGTATTATGTCATGAAAATAAATAAACATGCTACCTTTTCCTTTCCTTTTCAAAATAGGTAGATTTGAAAAATTGGGGAATGAGAAATTGAGCTGTTAATTGACAGGACTGCCTTGCATGAGAGAGAGAGAGAGAGAGAGGGTGTCTCTCTCTTCTGTTCTTTGTTAGCGTGAGAGAGAGAGAGAACGTGGTCCAAAATTAAAACGCAAGAAGTATTTCGAACGCGCAGGATTGTAAAGACATATCAGAGAAAGGGGTTATTTCGCAAAATTTGAAGTTTTGAATGTTATATCACAGCAAAGAAAAGATTGAAAAATATTTAATGCCCATCATCTAAACCCCTGTTTAATTGGCAATGTATGAGTATAGTTTCAGATTTTACGTGTTATTAATAAGCTCGCCAAAAATTAATTAGTAACTGAGAGTCCCGTTTTATCTCGGAATTTTCAGAGGTATGCCAACTTAAGCTGACATGGCTACGTTATCCATAATACAAAAAAAATTAAACTTATTGTTTTATTGTGTATAAACATCTCTAGTACACGCTACAATACTGAAAAAAAATTGCAAAAATTTGCACTTGCCAAAAATTAGCAACAACTGAATCTCAGGGTATCTCCAGATTTACTTGTGCGATCTGATTAAAATTTAAACTGCAAACGTATTCTAGTGTTTTTTTAACAAGTCTTTTAAAAAAATTTGCGATTTTTGATTTTACGGAGTTTTACAATTTTTTTAGTGTCTGATGAAGCATGAAGTAGGCCTAATCAAATTTAAAAAAAGGTAAATTTCTCGTTGACTAAAACAAAATAATTAAGTTTTATATATTAACTGTTAAAAGAACACTAGAATACGTTTGTAGATTAAGTTTCAATTGGATCACACCAGTAAATCTGGAGATACATTGAATTTTAGTTTTTGCTAATTTTTGGCCAGTGCAAATTTTTGCAATTTTTTTCAGTACTGTAGCGTGTACTAGAGATGTTTATACATAATAAAAAATAAGTTTAAATTTTTTTGCATTATGGATAACGTAGATATGTTAGCTTAAGTTGGCATACCTCTGAAAATTTCGAGATTAAACGGGACTCTCAGTTACTAATTAATTTTTTGCAAGCTTATTAATAACATGAACAATCTGAAACTATGCTCATACGTTGCCAACTAAACAGGGTTTTAGATGATAGACATTAAATATTTTTCAATCTTTTCGTTGCTGCAATATGACATTCAAAACTTCAAAATTTGCAAAATAACCCATTTCTCTGATACGTCTTTACAATCCTGCGTGATCGATTTGTAAACTAAATAATTTACAATTTATAAACATTTCTCGTCTTTTAATATTGGACCAGGGGGCTGATTCTGTAATTTGTTCACTTTGTTGTCATCTAAGAAATTTGCATTAGCAATCGAATAATTTCGTTTTTCATGAAGTTACAGAACCAGCCCCCCTGGTCAGAATATTCTCTCTCTCTCCCTCCCTCACTCATGCAAAGCGTCCCTGTCAATTAAGCTTATCTACCCATTCCCCAAATTTTTCACACCTGTTTGTCACACACTGTATCATCTTTTAATCCATTTCTTTCTTTAATAATCTTTTACAGTGTAGTAACAGTAACTTGTTTGTTATAGATGAAAATGTCCTGAAGAATTTTGTGGATGTTGTTGTAACTGATAATGAATATTCTGAAGAGTTATTGAACTTTACTAAAAACCTGAATATACCAGTAGTTCAGACAAGCTGGATCATTCAATGCTTGGTACATGGTAAGTCTGTAGCATTTGAACCTCATCTGCAAACCATTGAGAAGCAGTCACTAGCCACCGTCATGCAAAGTCAAACATATTAAGTTCTATTTGTAGGAAATAAGCTTGAACTGTAAATTGAATTTAAAACACACATTACAAGAAACTTATCAACCAGCATAGACAAAACTATGCATTTTAAACAGATCACCATCATTAATATTTCTTTTACCATGTCTGACTTATTATTATTGCAGTATTACATTCAACTCTGAGGTTATTTTTTATGTTCCAATGGTATTTTCACATTTTGCTTCTTCATGTGCCATTATTGCGTTGCTTCTAAATATATGTAGTTATCATTTTTGAATATTTAGTGATGAATTTTCAAGTATTTTTCACATGTAATGTAAAATTTTACAAGAGTCGACGAACATCAATGGATAAACAAAGTTGGGACAATATAATCAAATGGAGCTGTTCACGTTTAATTTTCAAAAAACAATGTGAACGGTTCCATTTGATAACATTGTTCCATTATCCATTGACACGCATAAACACACGTAAATTTACATTACTTATGAACAATGCTTTAAATGAGTTTATATTTACAATGTTTTTAAGTAAATATTATATTACACAATATTAGAGTATTTTAGTGCAAATATTTGGTATTAAATCTGCAAGTATATAATTGTTAAGCATCATTTTAGTATTGCAGTAAAATGAGAAGAAAAATAATAATACGTATTAATGTTAGCCATAAATTATTACATGCAAATAATTCCTAACTAATCTTTTCAATATTGCAGCTAGAATAGAAATATATTATTACAATGTTCTTTGTTACCATAGTGTTTGCAAGATTGTATTTTTTAATTCATTTTTTTAATTTCTCCTCATAAATAATTGTTTTCTGTAGAAGTTAATGTTGAAAGGAAACAAAAATAATTACTGTAAAAGTTTAACCCTTTTATACTTAATGTTTTAAGGTGTAAATTTACTACTTTTAACATAAAATGGTAGCCAATGAAATTTTATAATAGCACGTTATTTTGATGTTTTTTTTAAATGTGTTTTCCTCATGAATTGTTTCATAATTTTAAGAAATTAATTTTTAGAGCCCGATTCAGTCGTAGAGTAACATCACAAGTAACTTGTTACAGTACATTGCAATTCTTATTGCAAAATTAGTATACAAGTAAAATATATTATAATAATAGTATATTAGTAAATATTATTATTTTGTGTACTTATTCTAATTCACTGTCTAAATAAAAAATAAACCCCTATGTGTTGAGCTTTTAAAGTAATTTTATGACAATTTTTATTTGTTTTCTTGTATGTCACCTTGTGTACAATCAATATTGTATTGTAAATTTTGTTGGGGAATAAAAAGTAAGTTAAAATAAGTTTCTTTTTTTCCTTTCCTCTTTTTAAGTTTTATTTTTATTATTATTATTATTTTTTCTTTAAAGAACTAGTTATAGTAAATTATTTGTATACTCAGAAAATGACTGTAAACATGCAACCAGGGTTTCTTCCATTAAAATAGAGGTTGTTGTTTTCAAAGTTTTCTTAATTTTTTTGTTTAAAAATAATACAGGACATTTTCATTGATAGAATTAAAAAGAAACTTATAGTTACAATAGTTTAATTAACATATGAATTAAATTGCCAATTGTTTGATGGTTAATTGGCAATTACATTAAGTAAGCAATGTCTTTTTTTTTTTTTTTTAATGAAGCAGCATTTTTCTATGTAGACAATAATTTTGGAACATTCCACCTAAAATACAATATCCAGAGTAATTCAAGAAAATTCTTACATATATTATTATTCTTATCAATATATTTTTCTTAATTTGCTTTCAGTTCACACACACTGCATTTAATCTAGACCATAGATTTCAATAGTAAACTCGACGGGTGCTTACTCAAATTCATCAGAAAATGAAACAGCCGTTTTCTTAAATATCCTCAAAACAAGCACCAAACTTAATTTTAACTTAACAACTCAATTGATTTGCATGCATTATTAGAAATAATATCATCCATAAAAAGTAGGAGAGAGTTTTTTTTTATGCAATAACAATCAAGAGAGTATTATCAGAAATCAGGAACCCATTATTGACTCAGCAATTAAAATTCTAAACAATGCCTTCATAATTGGAAACAAGACTATTATGTTAATATAAATACATCATAATTAGTCAAAAAACAATAAGAGACGATTTGAAATGAATAGAATATGAAATCCATGGTGTAAATTAAAGCAATGTCTCAGAATTATGGACAGTATTTTTAAATTTTTTTTTTTACATAGTTTATATCAGCAAGGGAAATGAACAAAAAAAAAAAAATGTTGTTTTGTTTTGTTTGTTGCCAGAGGAAATAAACTTGTGTTATTGATCATCACATGGCAACAAAGATAGTGTTTGAATTTATAATCAATCACTGGCTCAATCAATCACAAAAACACTGTTGAGCTTCCTAAATTTCATCAGTCTGTGGCACTTAACCACATTGAGTCAGGTCCTAATCACTGACATAAGTGTTCACGCTAGGCCATCTTATTGACAACTGCTTGATGTAGGCTGGCTAACTGGGTGGTCCACTTATCGAGTGCTGTGTAGCGTGCAGCTCCCAGGGCTTGTCGGTCCAGTTCAAGTACTTGGTTCACCTGGTCAATACGTCCCCGGATAACACTGAAAGAAGTTCAACATACAATTAATGTCACATATCATAGAGCTAGTTAAATTATATTTAAAGCCTTTAACCACTTATTTTTTTATCATTTAGAATACTAGATTGATAATTAGATAATTACCATACCTTATTATCTTACTATCCATGAATTAGACACCAACATGTTGATTTTGTATTTATTTATTTTTTTATTTTCATTTTTACAGATGAAATAAAACTTATCAGACGTCACAATGTACTGGTGACTGTGATTGGCTGACTTATCACGTGACCAGACCCAGTGGCTGTGATTCGCTGATGAGTCAGCCAATCACAATCACTCGTCAAGTGAAATAAAGTTTTATTTCAACTGTCAAAATGAAAATAAATAAAAATAAATACAAAATCAACATGTTGGTGTCTAATTCATGGAAAATAAGGTATGGTAATTATCAATCTAGTATTCTAAATGATAAAAAAAAAAAAAAAAAATGCATAAGGGCTTTAACATTTTGGTACCACTTACTTGTCTAATATGCACGACACCAAAAGACTTTCAACTTCTGTAGCATCAATATTCAGCTCTTTAGAAATAAAGGGGATGTGGATTCTTGTATAAGGTTTGATGAGTTTGATCAACACTTGGGTCCGGATGTTTCTCAGCAAGTCTGAAATACATAATTTAGTCATTATTGTAGTTTGCTTGGATTGTGAACTATCATTCTGTCTATATTTTGTAATTTATAACTTGCAATTAATCCCACTTCCCATTATTTTATTTCTATAATGGTTTTTGCCTCATATAATTTTCCATATAATATGCTTAAAGCAATACTAAACCCTAAAAATGAGTATTTTTTGTTCTTTTCTAAAACAACTCTATAGTAATCAGTCGTTTAATTGACTTTTCTAGTCCACGGGATAAGCGAGCCCTGCGAGGTAATGATATACAGTACACGCCCCTCTACTATCAGAGTAAAAAATTTGTACCCCTTGCTCTACCTGCTAAGCTTACCTGAAAAGGTGTACAGATTTTTAACTCACACAGTAAAGGAAATCTCTGACGTCAGAGATTTCCTCTTTACCCTAGCGGGGCTCGCTTATCCCGTGGGCTAGAAAAGTAAAATTAACGACCGATTTCTATTGAATTATTTTAGAGAAGAATAAAAATGAGTTATTTTTAGGATTGTGTGTCGCTTTAAAGGAATAGACCATAAGAAAACATAAGCATTCAATCACAAAACACTTAATGAGACTTACATAAATAATATTAGTTTCTCTCAAAACCCAACTGTAGCGTCACAGCAGTGATCAGAAAATTTCTATGTATGTAACCCGCACAATATTTACATACAAGTATCAAATTTAACAGACTGAACAAAGTGGTGGAATTTTGTTAGTTCTCTTATAAAATTAAATTAACATCTAAAAAAATAAAAATGAAAGTCTTACCTTCAATATGCTCTCTGATGAATGGATCATACATAATGTTTTTTCTATTTTCTTTCAATATTTTTTCAAATTCATTGATGTCATTATTCTGATAGGCTGATACTAAGTTTGTCATTGCTAATATTTCTGGATCATTTTTGTAGGGTTTAGCCTCTTGTGAATCAAATGGGTTGATACCTGACTTCATCAACCTAAGTACATAGGAACATATTTAAAATTATTCCGTTACTTGATATGACATAAGTATGAACTTACATATTGGCAAGCACAAGGTACTTGAGACAGGTGGTACGTCGTGGACTGCCAGACTCATCGTAGTTTTTGAATGCTTCAAAGAAATCAGTGTGAGCTTTTTCAAACTCGCCCTCTCTCAGATGCATTTTGCCTCCACACTCTGAAAAAAATAAAAGCAGGCACAAATAAGTTTCATGAGGACAGATACTGTTATAATGTATTGTAGGTAGGGGATAAACTACAATTAACATGTAAAGGAGCATTCACACCACCAATTGTTATACCTCAGCAAATTATTGAATACAGTGTTAGCAGTGTTAAATGTACAAAATTACAGACAAAAAATATGAGTGAGAATAACAAACTTTTTTGTTAAGAATATGAGCAAGGATGTGAAGTACATTTTCTCCCTCTATTATTATTACTGTTTTTAAGTACATCAAGTCGGCATTGGACACTATAGAAAAGCCAGGGTTAGATTGGCTAGTTGGGGGCCTATCCACAATTATTACCTCTAATGACACCCATGATGAGAGGGTGAGGAATAGCTGACTTGATGTGAAGTGACTGCTCATACAAAGTCTTCAATTTTTTGTTGTTTTTCTGTGCAGTGTACATCTGAATTTCCAATGCATAAATCTCAAGCAATTGAGTGCCTTTCTTTAAATCATCTTCTCCTTCGTCAGTCTATAACAAAACAATAAAAAAAAAATTACGTCCTGCTCATAAAATTTTTCTGCATGCAATAATATTTAAATTCCATCATACAATCTCAATTTAAAAACCATTCAATTTGGAATCTGATAAATTTTTTGTATAATGCAAATATCACTCCATATGAACAGGCCATAGGAAACATCATTCCTTTTCTTGTAAATTACTAATTAAAAATATTGATTAAGTTGAAAAGCCAAATAATACCTGACAGGACTGATGTAGTTGCTTAAGAATTTTGGCTAGTTTATTGAAGTCTTCTCGGTCAAAATACAATTTTCCCAACTTCGTGTTAGTTTTAAACCACAAGCGATCATTTTTAGCATCTTTCAAAGCTTCAAGTGTTGTCTCATAGAAATCTTGAAGCAATTCCATCTGCAAAATAATTTAACATTAGATTCAGTCACTTTGTCAGTACAACTATTGAAATAGTGTACATTTAATTTTTACTTACATTTTTAGATGTTGAAATGTAATCAAGAATGGAATTGATTGACTTCTCACTATGGTTCCTGGTGACTGCACTTTTGATATATGTCAACAGTTGTTTGTATCGTACCATCATTTCTTTGTAGTTAGACTGGAAACAAAATTATAATCATCTGGTTTAATAATCTACAATAAGATTATTAATGCAATAGTTTGTGACAGTATGTTCATTGTGTAGTTAAATAATATTTACAGAGTGCAGCAGTTTTTATTATGGTATTTTATGTGTGCATCCTTTTGTTGTTGTAGCGTATAGCTCTTTACTCTTACCAATTTAAAGTTGATTTTAATCATTTGTTTCAATGCTTTAAAACCCCATTCTCCTTTTTCTCCTCCTTCAAGATCCAAAACTTTTTGAAATGAAGCCAGTGCAGCTTTGGGATCATCTTCTTTCAGAGATTTGGAATTGTAGTATTGATTTTCAAGATCTACGTCTGGCTCTGAATTGCTATCCTCGGAGTATTCCTGTTAATAACAAATAGTAATGTAAAATTAATGATTGCAAACAACAATATCAAAAAGAAGACATGCAAAAAGAGGGTTGAGTGAAGTATCATTCACATGACACTTAAATTTGACATATGTCAAAAAATAATGTTGGAAACTGACAGTTCCAACATGTCATGAGAAAGTGTACTGCATATGCGAGGAAAACATACAAGGAGAGTGTAGATACTTGGATTACATACAGACCGAGCTGCATTAGTTTTAATGTTTAGATCGTTTCACGTGTGTCACTATTTATGGATGCAGACAGATGGAGATTTGCTAATGTAAACAAATGCAACTGGTCACATGCATTTGTCGATATCCATTATTTTGATAATAGCAATTTATACAAAGCTGGGAGTTGCCAGCTTTGACTGTCAGCGCATATCAGTTTAAAAAAAAAACATGTGAAAGGCTCCATTTGTTTCAGGGTTTAAAAAACCCCGTTTTTTTTTTTTTTTTTTAAACCACTGGGTAGGGGTTTTATTGTTTTTTTTTTTTTTAAAAAAACAAACAATAAACCCGTTTTTTTTTTTTTTTTTTTATATATTTAAAAACTAATGGAAGCCATAAATATACATAAAATAACCTCTAATTTTGTCAAAAATGAAAATTCTTCTGTTTTAAAAGCTACGTATATCATTTTATCTTTAATGATTTTCAATAAACTATTAATTAAAGAATAAAAAATTTATGTACTACGTTTTTATTTTTTGTACCGTAATTTACATTAGGCTACATTATGGCTAGAGCACAGTTTTTGGGTGATTACTTTTTGAAAAAAGTGGCTAAAAAAGGTGATAATTTAAAAAAAAAGTAAAAATTTAAAGTTTCACTTTTATTGTTTTGCACTTTGATAAAAAATAGGGGATTTTTTTGCTTTGAAAAGGGTAATAAAAAAGTGACAAAAAGGTGAAAATTTTGCAAAATAAAATTGAAATTTTGAATATCAATTCCATTTTTTTTTCTTTTGCTGAAGAAAAGTGGGAAAAGTTGGAAAAAAGTAAAACAAAGTGGTGAAAGTTGAAAACAAGTTGGTGTCAAAAGTCTTGAAATTTTATAATTCGTGCTCATTTTTACTCTAATTTAAAAAAAAGAGCTACTTTTTTTTTTTTAGCTGGTTTAAAAAAAAAAAAAAAAAAAAAAAAAAAAAACGTGGGTTTTTTTGGGTCGTTTTTTTTTTAATGGAACCCTGATTTGTTTACATTATTGCAACTTTAGTTTATCTGTTGATGGACAACAAATTTATGTGCCATGTAGACAATGCATGAAAAGGTACCATAAACAAGCTCCAAGCCTAATAAATAATAATACTATCAATGAGCTAGCAGATGAATTTGTGTTTCTATTTAGATGCAATGTGCTTTCTTATGTGGAAATAAAGCAGCTATAACTCAAGTTAAAAAATTTCTCAACGTTGAAATTTTAACTGTACCGTAATTTACTGAGCCTTGAAGTTATTATTTTCCTGAGTTTCAATCAATGGGCACAAGCTTAGGATGTTTGATATTTCTTAAGAACATAATCTTTAATTTAACCAAAAACTGTCATTTGAAATGGGCAATATCTGTGGACGATAATGCAAAATTAAATTTTCCTGTTGATTTTGTATTTATTTTCATTTTGACAGTTTAGTTACCACTTATCTGATGTTACGATATTTTGAATTTATAAATTCACTCTGATTGGCTGATGAGGCAGAATCAAGTTATAAATTCAAAATATTGTATTGTGACAGATAAGTGGTAACTAAACCATCAAAATGAAAATAAATACAAAATCAATGTTTTCATGTCTGAATTATGGATGATAGGGTATGTTAAGTTAATTAATTACAGTAATTATAATATTATTAAAAAATGATAAAATAGTAAGTTTATTATCCCTTAAATTACAGTTAACATTCCAGTATCAACAATAAAATAATAATGTTTTGTTCCAGGCAAAAAGACTTGTGCCTTCCAACCTGTCACGTTTACACGTTAGGATATGAAACCTGTCCTGGTATTGCTTAAGTTGTTCAAAGTCAGCTCCTGTTAAATGAGCAGACTGCCACACAATATAAGAAAGTGGGGTAGCTTGAGTACGATAGTGGTTGACACAGTGTTGGACGTAGGATTCAAATTCACAATGTGATGGCCGAGGAAAACCAAGCACATACGTAATAATAATAACCCAAATCGAGTTAGTTTATAGCTACTTCATTTCCCCCTTAAGACAGCATGTAAAATCTCAACAGGAACACAAAGTCGTCTGCTATACGCTATACAGAACTATTCGCAGCATAAATAAATCACTGGGTTTTTACATTAAAAACGGGAGGATCTTACAGGCTTACACTTACACCTGTAAATCAAGTCACCCAGTTGTTTAGTTTAATTAAAAAAATAAAAATAAAAATAAAAAAGGGGGAGGGGGAGGGGCATATAGCACCTTGTAAGTGTTTTTAGGTTCTTGAGTTTGCTAATTATGTACAGTACTGTACTCTATCTTACTTAACGCATTTATGCAAGCCTTCTATGAAGACAGTATAATGTTTATACATCATATGTAATTACATACAAATGGCATTAGGTATAATATACGTATCTTCTATAGATAATTGCTGACTCATAGTCATTGTATTTTACCAAACAGTATTGCAATAATTAAAGTATGATATTTGAGTGATGGATAAAATTACCACAACAAACTTACATAATGAATGGTGTATGTATATGATAGAGTCCAAATGAAAAAGCTGCCTTTACGTTAGGCTTATAATGAGAATTTTGTATGTCATATGTAATGTATGTACATATGTATACAGCAGCATTTTTATATGGATTTAGTACGGTACGCATACAAACATACCGGTATGTATCATATGTAAGTATGATCTGTATTTATGTATTATATGCACATATGTATTCTGCGTTCTTAGATGCATATGTGTATGCTATGCATAATAATGTTTTGCATACAACAGTACATACGGTACATACTGTTACAGTAATGACTTTGGAGGAACCCTATTTTGCATATCCTGATGCAGATTAATTACATACATTGAATCATTAAAATACAAATTAATTTGAAATGAAAGCATTATCATACATAAAAATGCAAAGGGGTCAGCCAAGTTTGAATTATCAAAGTTGACAGACCGAAAATCGGAATGCAATATCCAGCAATGTGGGTAATGGATACGAGAATGACAATTTAATTCTCATGGACGGGAACAATATTGACCCAGATATTATGGCAGAGAGATTAAATATTCTTCACTGGTAAGAAAACATGATTATTTTTTTTCAGATCCAAACAATATAAACTCACCAAACCATAATCTTCTTCTTCCTCACACATAAAATCATCTTCGGCGTCAGACATCTTGAACGTGGAGGATGATTACCACCGGCTAAAGATTAAACAAAAATGCTCAAATAATTCACCATAGCACAAAATTAAAACTTCATTTAGTAGATTACGGTTTACTAGTTTTTAAAGAAAACACTTGATTTGTTATATAATAGTCAAATATAACTAATATTTGCCAAAAATAAAATGCAAATACGTATGTTCTGATGTCTACTCACAAAACGCGATCTGCGATTATCGCAATTCATTCGTCACTTTTTTTAACCCCATGTTTTAGCGGGAGGGGCTCCATAATTTAAATGTTCATCAGTAGAGTCATTTTCACAGTAAATTATACAGTAGTCCATCTCCTATAGAGTGGTTTCATTCATGTTAAAGTCGACGTCATAAGTGAGTACTAAATAACATTGGCCGGTATAGGAAAATGGCACATTTTGCCACTTTAAAAATACTTTACAATTTATTTGAGAGCATTGATGCTGTTAACAGGTTGAATTAGTACCTCAAGTATGCAAGAAAAATAATAATGACCAAAAAATAGCTAATTTTTCAAAGAAAATAGCCAAAAACTACGTTTGTCCTATGCTGAGCAATGTTATTCATTGCTCAAGAAGAGCATCGAAAAGCACTCAAAATGACGTCATGCGTACACACCCTATAGCGGGAATGTCAGATCGAATGCGCGCCATAATTCCGACTGGGTGAAGTTGTCAGAACTACACGTAACATTACTTCAAATTACGGCTTCTAGTTCTGTCACCTTCACCCAGTCGGAATTATGGCGCGCATTCGATCTGACATAAAATAAAATAGCATTAAATTGCTAATACTAAACCACTACTACTACTACTACTACATTCCCGCTATAGGAGATGGACTACTGTACCATCTACTGTGAGTCATTTTCAATGTCTCTCACGTGTCTTCCAACTCCACTCCAGGCACTTTTTGTAGTCCAGCGACACTAGCGACACCGCACGCGACACCGCACGCGACACCGCACGCGACACCGCACGCGACACCGCACGCGACACCGAACTACAATGTTAAGCTTACGAAGCTTTTAGTTCCAGATGTCTTTACTATTGGCGCAGCGTCGTTTCATATTGGACTACGCTCTAGCATAGGGAGTTGGAAGACATGTGAGAGACATTGAGTCATTTTCAATGTCCCTTACATGTCATCCAACTTCCATGCGCCAATAGTAGTGACATCTGGAACTACAAAGCTTCGTAGGCTTAACGTAACATTGTAGTTCAGGTGTCGCGTGCGGTGGCGCTAGTGTTGCGTGGACTACAAAAAGTACCCAGACTTGGAAGACATGTGAGGGACATTGAGTTACTTTCAATGTCCCTCACCTCACATGTCTTCCAACTCCAGGCACTTTTTGTAGTCCACGCAACACTAGCGTCATCGCCCGCGACACCTGAACTACAATGTTAAGCTAACGAAGCTTTGTAGTTCCAAAGTGTTATATATAATGTTAATACTATTGGTGCATCATTGTTTCTATTGGACTATGCGCTAACATAGGAAGTTGGAAGACATGCGAGAGGGACATTGCGTCACTTTTCAATGTCCCTTACATGTCTTCCGACTCTCGGCTGATTCTTAAAGACACGAGTTAAATTTCCCATACATGACGAAAACTCGGAATGCTTGCGCTCAGGTAAGAACAGGACCTCAATCCTTGTAAAGCAGTATTAGAAATAGTATAGTTTTTGCTGCCAATTGTGGCACTGAAGTGTAAAAGCTTGATTTACCTTTTATCTACAAATTTATACAGGGCGTCAGAAGACATGTAAGGGACATTGGTCACTTTTATCACTTACATCACATGCATCACATGAGTTAATAATCTTCTCCAACTTTCTATCGTGTACAATTAATTGTACAATAATAATAATATTATTATATAAATAATAAATTTGAGAATACAACACTGTGATCGTCACCTGAAGCTAAAATGTCACAAACCCTGGATATATAAACAGTCATAAGCTTATATTGTTGTCAGTGACATGTATAGTCATGCTAGCTGGTGAAGAATGTTCTTTTACACATAAATGGTTAATGCCCTGTTGGCCTCTTTACATATTTAATAGTAATATTAATGTTTACATGTTTAATATTTTTATTTTCAACAAAATTTTATTCATGATTTGATGAACGAATGGCTATTATTGGAGGTTGATAAATTTTATTTGCACATCAAGAATGTTGCGCTGTGTGAATTCAGTTAACTGGACTTCCTTCTATGAGGGACGAGTGGAATGAGTCGTGGCAATAGAATGTCTGTATTAAAAGTATAGATTTTTAGTTAATTATTTACAGTGTATAAGTTATGTTTATAGCCATAGACCACATAAAACAGTATGTGCTTTTTAATGAATAAACACGAAATGGGATCTTCAAAACTGATGAAAATTTTTAACAGAATGTTAATGTAGCCCCTTGAAAGAACGTCAAAATACTGTAAAGTATGCAATTTGCATGAAAATTCATATTAATGACGTCAGAAACATGCAAAAATTAGTATGAAAATGTTGTGCGTGTTGCATAAATTAAATTTTCTGGTCCCTGCTACGCACTGCTACGGGGCTACTGTTGGGTTTTGAGACAAACTAATGTTATTTATGTAAATCCCATCCAGTGTTTTGTGATTATTTTTTTTTTCTTTTTTTTTTTCTTTTCCTAGTTTTATTTTTTATTGTCAGATGTTTATTTTTATATCTGGCTTACAAATATTTATGTAAAATAATTATCTTCTAACTTAAGCAAAAAAAAAAAAAAAAAAAAAAAAAAAATTATTATGTTTTAAAGAAATGTTTGTTATAATTTTTTTTTTTGATTTATAGGTATTAAATTGTATAAATTAAATCTTATTCTTACCTGTTTTTTTTGCTTTTGTAATTATCTCATGTAATGTTGTGGTCAAGGTTTTGTAAAATAGGGCTGTTAAGCCCTCACAACGCCTTAATAAAGTTACTTATTATTATTATTATATAAATGCTTATGTTTTTCTCTGGTCTATGCCTTTATGATGTATGTGTCCATTAATTTTTTTCTTATTTATAATTAATTAATTATGCTATAATAAATTTGAAAGAAAAGGAGAAACCTTAGCAAGGGCCTTAACATACTGAAGAGTCCCATAGTTTGGTGAAAATCTTGCTAGCACATATATTAAAAACTAACACATTGGAAATATTTTGGCAATAAACTCCAATTTCTCCAGTTTCCAATTTGTTAGTTTTTATATCTGTGCTAGCAAGATTTTCACCTAACTATGGGACTTTCTTCACTCTGGTAAGGCTCTTGCTGGTATCTCCTATCCTTTCCTTCCAAATTTATCATAGCTAACCGTGATGGTTTATTTTCTTTAATTTATCTTATAATTATGCTATTATTATTATTTTAAGATTACAGTTAACACAATATTTAGTGTTACATTGTACTGTAAACATAGATGAAAAAAGATGAAAATTTATATTTTTTGAACATTATGTATTTGGTCAACAAATAAAGCAAACACATAATCACAGCCCTGTCATAAGTCTTTGAAATAATATGAATGAGTAACACACTCATTATAATATTAAAATTAAATTAGAATTAAAAACACTTATTGTTGTATGTTATGTTTAACAAGAAGAGTGGAGAATGCTGCCAGTGCCTGAGCTGCTTGCATTACCTCCAAGTGGACAAGCATTTCTTCACTCCAACCACTGCTCACAAACTGAGCCACACCTTGAAGCAAATTCATGTAGCTGATTGCTTGTCGAAAATCACCCTGATCCATGAAAAACCTAAAAGTCAACATCACAATTTAGTTAACATATCTAATTCAGCCTCCGATTTCTCTTAATTAAGAAATGCAGCACTTACTTAGCTCTGTCAAGAATTTCCTCATTGTTCAATACAGCCTGATTTTTAGACTTATTCTGTTTTTCAGAAAGGCTAACCACACTCACTGGATGTATGAGTAACAGAGATCTTAGATAGGACATCAGGTACATCAGAAGAGAATTACTGTCTCTATCTTTCAACATAGAAACTTTACGTGCAAGTTGTTCTACTTCATGAAATCTTTTCTTCAGGGCACTGAGTGTGTACACTCCTCGTGTCACAGCCTTACTGGAAATGGACTTTGTGATAATGTGCACAAATTCTTCTGCATCTTCACATGATACATCATGCACAGTGTCTAGCAGATGAACTATGGGCTGAACTTGATGAGACCAATCAAGCTGTGGGAAAGGGTCTGTCGAGAGGGCATCAATCATGGAATGACTCACAGTAGATAAAAGAAGAGCATTGGAACTCATTTTTATTGCACCTTCAATTTCTGCAAACAAATATTTTAAAATAAGTACAGTATAAACATGTTAAAAGATTTGATAAAAACACATGTAGATAGTTTAGGAAAAATTGGGGAATGGGAGATAGTATGAGCTTACACTGACAGGGACACCATGGTAGAGAAAAAAATATTCTAACCCAGGCCAACAGGAAATTTATAAACATATGTAAGTGACTCATATTGCTCTGTTGCTATAAAAAAAAGTGGAATTTCGGCTTGCATTTTGGCTTAGACGGCGTGAGCATTACTCATATCACACTGTCATTTTCAGCACCTCATCTCTAGCCATGGAAAGCTGTTTCGTCCTTACTGGGACTCATCAGCATGGTGAGGAGAGAGAAGCTCATGCCCAACCTCCAGCCTGGCTAAGCAAGCCACAGCACCAGTTCACAAATTGAGAATTTGGAGAAATTCACAGAATTGAATTTTCCAAAATTGAGAATTAACTGTATATAACTGATTTCTATAATAATAAAAGGATAGAATAGAGAAGCCAACAAACAGATTACCATGATGAAGTCCGCAACTAGGTGAAGATCTTGATGGCACAGTTAACACAAATATTTACATTGATTGAGATGTTTTGAGGGTGATGGCCTTAAGTATCATTCACATGGAGTGAAAATTTAACGTCCGTCAACGGACGTTGACGGGTAAACAAAGTTGAAAAAGTATTGTTGCAACTTGTTTATAATGCAAAAAAAAAACACGAACCCTTTCACATGGTTTTAAAACTGACGGATATCGACGGATACTGACGGGCAAAGCTGGCAACACCCAGCTTTTCTACCCGTCGCTATCCGTCAATATGACGGGTACTGACGGGTAGCGACAGGTGCATGTGAACGGTTGCATTTGTTTACATAAGCGCAGCTCCATCCGTCAGTATCCGTCAACAATAATGCATGTGAAAGGGGTGATATGTTTATATAAGCGCAGCTCGATCCGTCGGTATCCGTCAGTTTTATCGCGCATGCACAGTAATGTGAAAATTTTTCTCATGTGAAACAAACAAATTCGCGTAACCGTCAGTTTCCGTCAATACCCGTCGACGGACGTCAACGGACGTTAAGTTTTCACTCCATGTGAACAATACTTTATTCTTCAGTTCCTTAGTTCAACATCTTAATCAATGCAAATATTTGTGTTAACTGTGCCATCAACCTAGCTACGGACTACACAGTAGTAAGTTTTTTACTTGTAATCTTCAACTTATGCAATGATTTTCTTACTTGTAAGATTTGGCAAAACTCTTTCTAGCTCATCAATCATATGCTGCCTGTTTTCATTGGTCAAGTCGGTAGCTTTATCCCACTGTTCAGAAAGTTCACGTTCAAATGCTGCTCTTTTATCTCGCAAAGCCAATTCTTTGACCTCATCAGAATTCCACTGTTGAGTACGTAATTCTTCACACAGTTGATGTTCAAGTTTCTTCTTTACCTGACTCAGCTGAAAATAAAAGTAAAAACTGTCACTAGGCAGACAAAAAAAAAACTTATCTAGTTTTAAAAAGGTGTATTCATGAAAAAAAAATCCTTTCCCCCTCACTAATAATAAAAGTAACGAAAACAATGTAAATAGGAATGATTTACATGAAAAAAGTTATCTTCTTTAAGAGAATGATTGAGTTCTGCTTCTTTAGCTTGAATAAGAGCTTGTAGTCTGATCTCCATGCCTTGCTCACCTCTTGCTGCTAACAATTCT
Organism: Ecdyonurus torrentis; assembly: GCA_949318235.1. NCBI lineage: Eukaryota > Metazoa > Arthropoda > Insecta > Ephemeroptera > Heptageniidae > Ecdyonurus > Ecdyonurus torrentis. The sequence continues at coordinate 33,783,732 of OX439131.1, read as the reverse complement.
TCTGTCTGTTTTTTGTGAGCTGCCTTAAAAAAAATAGCAAGAAAAATTCATATTTAGCATTAATCTTATATATATATATCGAACGCGCAGGATGTTTAGGACGTATCAGAGAAATGGGTTATTTTGCAAATTTTGAAGTTTTGAACGTCATATTGCAGCAACGAAAAGATTGAAAAATATTTAATGCCTATCATCTAAAAGACTGTTTAGTTGGCAATGTATGAACATAGTTTTAGATTTTTCATGTTATTAATAAGCTCGCAAAAAATTAATTAGTAAATGAGAGTCCAGTTTAATCTCGGAATTTTCAGAGGAGTGCAAACTTAAGCTTACATATCTACTTATTCCATAATGCAAAAAAATTCAAACCTATTTTGTATTATGTATAAACATCTCTAGTACACGCTACAGTACTGAAAAAAAATTGCAAAAATTTGCACTTGCCAAAAATTAGCAAAAACTAAAATTCAATGTATCTCTAGATTTACTTGTGTGATCTGATTAAAACTTAATCTGCAAACGTATTCTAGTGCTACTTTAACAATTCTTTTAAAAAAATTAGCGATTTTTGATTTTACGGAGTTTTACAAATTTTTTAGTGTCTGATGAAGCATGAAGTAGGCAACCCGCCTAATCAAATTTAAAAAAAGGTAAATTTCTCGTTGACTAAAACAAAATAATTAAGTTTTATATATTAACTGTTAAAAGAACACTAGAATATGTTTGTAGATTAAGTTTCAATTGGATCACACCAGTAAATCTGGAGATACATTGAATTTTAGTTTTTGCTAATTTTTGGCCAGTGCAAATTTTTGCAATTTTTTTCAGTACTGTAGCGTGTACTAGAGATGTTTATACATAATAAAAAATAGGTTTGAATTTTTTTGCATTATGGATAACGTAGATATGTCAGCTTAAGTTGGCATACCTCTGAAAATTCCGAGATAAAACGAGACTCTCAGTTACTAATTAATTTTTTGCGAGCTTATTAATAACATGAAAAATCTGAAACTATGTTCATACATTGATAACTAAACAGGCTTTTAGATGATGGGCATTAAATATTTTTTAATCTTTTCGTTGCTGCGATATGACGTTCAAAACTTCAAATTTTGCGAAATAACCCATTTCTCTGATACGTCTTTAACATCCTGCTTGATCGATATATTATAATATATATACCAGTAATATCCTATAATATATGAAAGAATGTTGCATTACCAGTGTATTTGCTACATCTCTCCTATATTCAAGCAGTTGCCATGCAAGAGCTTGTAGAAATTCTTCTCTCTGCTCACTGTTGCCACAACCAACTAAGGAAAACCCCAACTCCTCCTGTAATGGGTAAAACATATAGAACATATTATAGTTAGGGAATTTTGGTTATATTAATCCCAGGATATACCCTTTGTTTCATGCAATTCTGCTGTGTATACAAAGGGTGTCTATAAAGTCTTTAGCGTTTCTAAATGCAAATAAAAGCATGAAGAACATTCAAAATATATTGTTTTTGTACACACATCAAATTAAAGCCCTGTATTTAAATTTTTTAAAAATGTCAAATTCAAAGAGTGGTTGTTTTACAAGTCACAAGACACAAATGAACAAAAAGTGCACTTTTTGCACTTGTTCATTCACAATTTTGGCCATTTTTGTTGTTGTTGTTGTTGCAGGAGTATATCTTGTTGTTGCAGGAGTTTACTGAAAAAATAAACTTATTCATTTTTATCAAAATTTCTGAAAATTTCTTCTCTGTAAATCTCGAGCGCATCTCAAGCTCTCGCCACACGTTGCACAGCATTGCTAGCGTAAGGGATTGGCTGACCCAGGGCTAGCCGTAGGTAAGATTCACCTTCCTCATTGAGCACTGGCGTTTGAAACACTTTATTTTTGACACAGTCTGATAAGGTATGTAATCAGGGAGTCTCAAGTCAGGAGACCAGACAGATCAGATTGTTGGTCCGTTTGTTGATCATCCAACAGTTGAGAAAACCTGCTACTTAACTCGTCGCACTGCATTCTCAACCTTCAGACGTTTAATTTACAGCACTGCCAACAATGCCAATATGGAGAAACCTTCAGGAAAGTTGATGATAAAGTTTCTCCTTTCAATTAATGCAAGAGTTTCTACTTGCAAAGAAAAAAGAAAAAGGAGAAGAAGAAGAAAAAGAAAGAGAGAGAGAGAGAGAGAGAGAGAGAGAGAGAGAGAGAGAGAGAGAGAGAGAGAGAGAGAGAGAGAGAGAGAGAGAGAGAGAGAGAGAGAGAGAGAGAGAGAGAGAAGAAGAAGAAAAAGAAAGAAATGAAATGTAATTATGAATGAAAAAGTGCAAAAAGCTCACTTTTTGTTCATTTGCGTCTTGTGACACAACCACTCAAACCATTTTTTTTTCTTTTTTTTTTTTTTTTTTAAATTGACATTTAAAAAAAAAATTAAAACAGAGCTTTTTTAATTCGATGTACACAAAGTATGCATTTTGAATGTTCTTCATGTTTTTATTTACATTTAGAAACACTCAAAACTTTATGGGCACCCTGTATATCACCCTGCTACGCCCAAAGGTTGTACTTGCATTTCAAAGTTGTCTTATTAAAGTCATACTTGCACTTTTGTCCAGTACAACAAAGGGCATACTTGCAGTATGTTTTACATCTTAATCTTATGGTGGATGCAATGGTTTTAGCCAAATGCAAGTACACCCTTATATATAATATTATATATTAGACAGATAGACCTTTTAGGAAACTTGCCTTCCCCCCCCCCCCCCCCCATTTCCTTTCTTTCTTTCAATTTATGAAAACATCATCATCATGAGTGTTTTATACCAAAACAATTACTTGAATTTGCTTTTAATATACAGGGTGTTTTTTTAAAAGCGCGCATTTTAAAACGCAAAATAAAATATGAAGAAATAAAATAAAATTAATTTTTTATATTTCATTTTGTAGCCAAGGGTTAGACATTTTTAAAACTGTTCTTAGAAATAAAATTGAGTGACCGGTTTTCTTGCACCAAGCGTCAACGTAAAAATGTGCAATTTTTTTTCGAAACGTCTTTTTTTCTGCAAAAATGATCAGAAATTTGCTTTTTTTAACTATCCTTTATTGACAATTAATGGAGTCTGTTGGCATAAATAAGATACCTATAGCCAGAGTCCCCTCCACCTTTCAGGTCTGAGACAAGCTCCGCGTCAGCTGTGAAACAAATGAGTGAGCGAACCTACCGATTTAAAATTGTGCGTTAATCAAATGGGCACTTCCGAGGGTTTTAAAAATAGAAATAAATGGATTTCTAAGAATATTGTTTGCTCCTCCAAATATCTAAGTGATACTCTCTGGGCTAAATACAATTTTTTTAATATTTGAGTGCTGGAAAGGGAAGAAAATTGAGGCTAAACTTGAATGGCGGGAAGGAAAGTCACGGAAAGTGACTACTACGTCACTTTATAAATTTTCCTTCAACGTATTATTGTTTAATTTCTAAATCATCATAAACCTATCTGAAATTGTTGTTCTATTACATGTTTGCTTAATGAAAATTTTTAAAAATAATATTAAGTAGTAAAACAACGAAAATATAATTGTGACGTCATCAATATCACTCACTTTTCGTATGACTCGGACTTAAAAGTATGAGTTTTCAGAGGCATTTTTCTCATTGTTAGAATACTTCTAGGACTTAAAAAATTTAATCAGTGCATAGAATGGTTCTTTAGCTTTGTATTGAGTACATAAAATTAACTCCAAGTACTCATGAGTGCCTGAATGGAGAGTTTTCCCGAAAGCTTCAGGATGGCTTGCCGCCATAAGAAAAGCACAGAGAAGGCCATTTCGCGGGCTTTCGCTCGGTTCTGCCAGCTAGCTAGTGGAGGGGGGTAGCTCAGACCTGTTAGGTGGAGGGGACTCTGCTATAGCACTCTAAACATGTTCCGTGATAAAAATGGAAGGATGTGGGCACATTAGTATCAGGGTTAAGGTGAAAACATTTGCCTTAAACATTGCTAAACTTGCCAACATTTTCTCTAATTCAACAATTTTTCTTAATGATTGAACGAAATTTTTAGTTTCTCTACAATGGCTTTGCACTCACAGTTTTCTTTCAAATACCTAAGTAATGTTTGGTTTAATTATTTAAAAAAATCAATATGAAGGCTTCAATAAATTCAAGATGCAAAAGATTAATGAATTCAGCAACAAACAAATGAAATGTGTGGATTTGCATATGGACCAACTTTTAAAGAAAGATATGCAAATTAAAAATTTCCGTTCTTGAAAATGAAATGCCTAAGGTTTTAATTATCAACCCAAACAGTTTGTAAGAATTGACAGAAAATTAAAGTTACAAACAATGTTATGAAAATTAAAATTCATACAAAATCGGTAAAAAAAAAAAAAAAAAAAAAAAACTTTGATCTAAGAGAATTTTTTAAATCAAATTTAGAAATGTTTAACGCAAAAGTTTTCACCTTAACCCTGATACCAATGTGGCCCTATCCTTCTATTTTTATCACAGAATATGTTTTGAGTGCTATAGGTATCTTATTTATGCCAACAGATTTCATTAATTGTCATTAAAGGATAGTTAAAAAAGCAAATTTCTGATCATTTTTTCAGAAAAAAAGACGTTTGGAAAAAAAACTAGCACATTTTTACGTTGACGCTTGTTGAAAGAAAACCGGTCAGTCAATTTTATTTTTTAGAACAGTTTTAAAAATGTCTAACCCTTGGCTACAAAATGATATATAAAAAGTTAATTTTATTTTATTTCTTCATATGTTATTTTGCATTTTAAAATGCGCGCTTTTAAAAAAACACCCTGTATAATAGAGATGTTTTTCAAAAAAATTCTCGATTTGTTTCTCTGTTTTTTTTACTAATACTTGGATCTTGGATTTAACTACTGTACTAACTTATAATAATTACATAAAAAATATATTAAGACGTAAGACCATAAATCTATATAAAAGCAGTTCAATTGGGACTGACTGTTACATTTAAATCTAAATAGCAATCCTCACCTCTAAATCTGCAGTAACTACAGCCACTCGTTTTTGTAAGATTTCTGGTGGTTCTGTACTTGTCAATGCTTGCTGTAAAAATTCTTCTGCATTTCCAATCTGCATTTCAGCTTCAGCCAGACTTTCCTCGATGTCCTTTATCAGATCATCAGCAATTGGAACATTACTGCAGCATAGTTCTGACAACGCCATCTTTAGAACATCAATCTGTTTCCTGAAGTAATAAGAATTATGTTTCCATTAATATTTTAAATATAAGTCACAGAAACAAAAATGACTAAGCAGTATACACAATAGAAGAGGTAAAAAGATGCAAACCTAGCTTGACGAGCAGCATGTTCTGCTGTCAAAACCATGTCTTTTCCATTTCTATTCCTCTCTAGCAGGTCAAGAATAACCACATCACTTTGTGATGATTGATGTGCACTTCCATCATGAACTTCTCTGGCATGCTTATCAAGCTCCTCAGTCAAACCTGGACAAATATAACAATCATTATAAATCAAGGAAATAATCTTTGGATGCAACTGTAAAATAATAATGATGCTAGTAATAGATTTGATTTCTCTTTCTTTTGCTTCATAAGCATATATATGAAAATTTTGAAAGAAAGGGAGAGGAGAAAACCACCAAGGACCTTACCGAATAATGAAGAGTCCTATTATATAGTTTGGTGAAATCATTGCTAGCACAGAGATAAAATCTAACACATATTGGATAGCCTTCAGCACTAAACTCCAAGAGAAACAGAGTGTGTTATGCCTTATTCAGTCCTGACCCCACTATCCATACATCCACATCATTCTTATTCCTCCACTCCACTCCACTCCACTCCTTTTTTTTTTTTTTTTTTTTTTCCTCCCTTCCCCCTCCCCCCGCTCTGTAATTTGTTTCAGTCATCTGAGATCCAGAAGACGACAGGAATTCGCCAGCTATCTACTATTTTTGCTCTTTCTAATGGTATATGCAAACCCAGGGGTTAACTACTTGTAGACTTCCTCATCACATATATTATTTACCTCGCACAGCTTGAGTGGCTAAACTGTAAGCTGAGATGGCAGAAAAGCAAGATGTTTGAAGGGCAGACTGAAGTTCTATTAGACTTTTTGTCATAGATTCCGCTTGAGCTTCAATATCAATGACATCATCTGTTGAATCATTGACAGCAGGTTCTAGCCTACAAATAATTAAGTAAATAAAAACACCATCCTATTATCAAACGAAAACTGACAACCTACATTTTTTTTTCCTGCTTGTATTATTGGTTGTTTTATTGTAATTATAAAAAATATGTGGAAATTAATAATTAAAGCCCTTGTCAACTTACTTTTTTATCATTTAGAATACTAGATTAATAATTAATTCATAGCTTATTATCCATGAATTAGACACCAACACATTGATTTTGTATTTATTTTCATTTATTTTCTTTTTGACGGTTATTTCACGTGCCGGTATCTGACGTCACAATGTACCGATGGGGTCGTGACAGGGGTAAAGAACTTGAGGGAGGGGCTTGAATTTATCATGTGACTAGAGCTGTGACTGTGACTGTGACTGGTGGCAGTACATTGTGACGTCAGATACCGATACGTGAAATAACCGTCAAAAAAGAAAATAAATGAAAATAAATACAAAATCAACGTGGTGGTGTCTAATTCATGGATAATAAGGTATGATAATTATCAATCTTGTATTCTAAATGATAAAAAAGTAAGTTGACAAGGGCTTTAAAAGATTTGAGGGAAAAACACATAGATAGATCAGGAAAAATTGGGGAATGAGAGATAGTATGAGCTAACACTAACAGGATTATCAACCACTGCAACCCTGTTACTCATACTATCTCCCATACCCCAATTCTTCTTAATCTATCTATGTGTTTTTCTATCAAATCTTTTAATCATCAATTATTGCATGGACAATTTTTCCTAATATTTATAAAGTGGAAATTACATAGAAAACGCAGTTCAGTGTAATATTATATATGATAGCTATATTTGTAACTTGTAACAGTATTGATCAATAAAGAAGCAACTGTTTTGAGGCAAACTTAAAGCAATTTTGATCACATCAACCTGCCATTTCTATGTACTATGCATGCACAGTATGTTGAAACAGATGTGGTTATACATGTGATCAAAATCGCTATAAGTTGGCTTCAAACCAGTTGCTTTCTTTATTGTAGTCAATAGTATATTATCGTTATTATTTTAGTCCTGGAAACTTTAATTAGGCCATCATGTAACTTCTGCGTGTTTTTCTTGCCACATGCATACTATGAAAAAGAAAAGAAAAAGCATGTTGTAAGGAAGTATGTATGTATGTATATAAACATATATGTAAGTGGAAGTGCATAATATGTCAATAAAACCAATGTTTTGAATTGAATATATGGGTGTCAATCTTGGGTGCTTCGGAGTAAACATTACAGGAAGGTGGATGCTGTGGATATGAAGGAATGTGGGTTGCAAGTAAAGATGACTGATATGTGATAAGTATGAAAGTAGTGGGTAGAAATGGTTTGATCATGTGGAAAGGATGAATGATGATAGAGGATTGCAAAATGGTGTTTCATAACAGAGCAGAGGGGAGGAGAGGAAGGAGAAAGTCTAGAATGTTGTGGTCAGAGGTGATTGAAACATGTACAAGAGGAAGAACATAAGTAGTACGATATGTAAAAGGAAGTGTATGAACTATATAATTACAGTTGCCACTGTTTTTAATTTATATAACAAAAAAGGTGTACTGTGTACATACATTTTTGCTTGCAGTTCAATTTCAGCAAGAAGTCCATCTCCATTGTTCTTTGATCTGTCAGTACTTTCCACCTGTACCTCGACTTCTTCATCTATATTTTTTAGAATTATTCTAGCAATAGGTACTTTGTCTACTACAAGCTGTCTAAAATTAGGGTCAAATGCTGCATAAATAGCAGTGCCAGTAACAGCAAATACAGCAGATCCCAGGCCAACACCAAGTGCAATACCTCCAATCCCTCTTCTGAAAAATTGATTAGAAACAATTACTTTAATTACATACTGTTCTATACAAATGCATATTATAATGGAGGGTATCAGTGTGGTGCGCAGAAAAGCTGTAATATACTGTTACCTAATTTATTTAGGTGTAGAACACATTGAACCAAAAACTCTTTTATTGTCCTAATGTATTAAAAAAAAATCTGTTTGATTTGACATCAAACCATTACCAATTTACCATTCACGAAATTTCAAGTGCAGGCAATGACATTACAGCCTGCCTGGTCCACTCGCATAAAACAAGTGAGCTGTGATGTCATTGTCTGTATATCAATCTTGTTGCGAACAAAATGTCTATCTCGTTTTTTGTCAGCGTAAGCAAAATGTCTATCTCGTTTTTTGTCAGCATAAGTAAAATGTCTATCTCGTTCCTGAACGTTATGGAGATGGCGCTTGAGATTGACAAGCGAGATAGACATTTTGCTTCTTGTCACAAAACACGAGATAGACATTTTGTATGCAACAAGATTTGTATGCCTTTTTGGGAATAAAAAGTAAATTAGAATCAAAATGACTCTGGTCTAATCAACGTTGATATTCAGAGGTTTGTTTGGATATTAGACAAGTTTTTTGTTCAACCGAGTTCTACACAACTTTTTTCATTCTTTAGCATATTGCAGGACCATGTTTTTAACGTGTTTTGAAAAACTATACTGCCTAGGAGGCCAGAGGTATATTAAAATGAAGGGGATACGTATAGAAAAAATATAACACTTATCCTATAGCTACATAAATTATAGAAAATTTTAAGACATTTTCACCGCCGTTAAAGCTTTCCATTAAAGAGATGTGTTCAAAATACAATACAAAACATAGTTGAACAACTAGGTTTCAATAAAAGCATTCTTTTTTCTAGCATGAAATGCGATCCTCCCAGTATGTATGTATGCATATAATGTGTAAGCCGGATAATTATTTCTTGCATACAAACCCTTGAACTTTAGTTGACAGGCATTTCGAGTGGCGAACAGGCGGTCCAAGTAGTCCCTGTAAAATGAATATACATATTTTTTTTTAAATGTGTAATTTAAATAAATAAAATTCAATTACGTATGATGATACATATATTATGTAATTATGTATGTATGATGATAAACATATGTATGTACTGTATGCATAACCATATAATATGATGATTATTACTATGGATTATTATAGTGTACATACATATATACATATGATGATTATGCATACATGTATTATGAACTGTGCGTTATATGTATGAACTTATTATGTGTCTACTGACCCGAATTACTTTGCTAGCAGAGAACAAACGATGCATTTCTTTTAGAAACGTTGAGAACAAAAAGTATTTTCATAGCTCATGGCACACAATTTTCAGATTATTCTTTGCAGATTCTTTGTTTTTTCAAATCCACCAACGGAAAGAAAACAAAACAATAGTAACATACCACACCAAACACGCATGCCGATGATGCCGATGCATGCGCATGCCTGATCGTGCCTGATCAGTGCCTCGATAATCCCCACTGATCCCTGATTTTCTGCTTGTCATGATGTCATGATTGGTCATGTCATGATTGGTCATGTCATGATTGGTCATGTCATGATTGGTCATGTCATGATTGGTCATGATCAGAAAAGGCTTTGGTTTCTGCTTTTTCTGGACCAGTTCTGGACTGAATTCACAAATAAAAAATAGTTTACTTGTTTGCCACCACTGGATTTATAATGATTTGAGAGTGGCGCTGTATACCTACTCTAAAACTTATAGTGGTGGCTGAGTGATGGGTGTGGTGATAGTTTTTTTAATTTAACTAAAGAGGGCGTTATTATTTGTTTACAAAACGCCGAAACCAGGCCGAATAAACGTACAATTTTTTTCCTTGTCACCGGCTCTTGTATGTAATTTTTCCTCTTGGCCAAGATTTTTCTATTTTTCTGACCACAATAGGAGGTAAGTGTAGTGTAATAAATTACTTACATTTAATAGTAAACGATACAGTACTGCATACTCACTTTTCTATATATAAACAGGAAAATGAACCGCAAAGAAGCTCTAGCACAGTTCATCCAGCAGATTCATGGCCGACCTGTTGTTGTCAAACTAAATAGCGGGGTAGATTATCGAGGTATGTATGAAATGTACGATAGTTGTAAAAGAAAATGATATGTGTTTACGGTGATGTGTATAATAATAATTTGTCTAATAAGCTTTTAGCACCTTTTAAAGCCATATACCACATAAAACAACATTATTTGCTTTTTAATGAATAAACACGTGCACGAAATGCGATCTTCAAAACTGATGACAATTTTTACCAGAATGTTAATGTAGCCCCACGAGAGAGCGTGAAAATACTGTAAAATATGCAAATTTGCATGACTATATTCGGACTATATTCATGTTTCTGACGTCAGAAACATGAAAAAATAGTAAAAAAAAAAAAAAAATGTTTTGCGGGTTGCATAGATCAAACTTTTCTGATCACTCTCACTCTGCTACGCCCTACAGTTGGTTTTTGAGACAAACTAAAGTTACTAGGGTCAGATGAAAAGGTCTGAGAAACGCATATATATTAGAGGACAAAATAAAAAAAACTATCAGTGATATTTTAATAGACAAACTATAAAATGTTATATCAATTTGGCGTGGCACTAATTCTGTGTAAATAGGGTGGTAACACTGGTAACTAATGTGAAGCAAAGTTGGATGCTCGGAGAAATGACCCATAAATGTGCTGCGGAGCTGAGGACCAGCGTAAAGTACCTAACAGAGAAAGAAGTAAGAACATAAGAAGTACGTAAGAGAAATTCATGATGTCACATTGAAAACAATAAAGGACAATGCCCTATCACATCCTGCAGTTTTCAAATGTATATCTCAATTTTAGACTGGTTATACTGACCGTTGAAGTTGAACCCTCTAAAATGGCTAAAATCTGCTCCTGCTGTTAAAAAATTACTTCAAATTTTGCTTCAACACCAATGTATGATGTAACAGCTGACAGCCAAGACTCTAGACTATTACATGATATACAAAAAAAAAAGTTATACAAACACAAATTTTACTGTGAAAAAACTGACAGAAAATGGTGTGTTCGCGTATGGGCAACAACAACTTGTCCAATTACGGTACCCATCTTTTTAACATTTTTAATACACTGAATTTTTTTGTTTCCATAATTTTTTTCATTTCATGTAATGGCCTAGAGTCTTGGCTTTTTGCTGATATATCATACGTTGGTGTTGAAGTAAAATTTCTCGTAATCTTAGAGGGGTCAATTTCAACAGTCAGTATAACCAGTCTAAAATTTAGGTATCCATTTGAAAACTACAGGATATGATAGGGCATTTTTTCTTATCGTTTTCAATCTGACATCATGAATTTCCCTTGCATACTTTTGTTTCTGTGCCAGATACTTGATACCGGTCCACAGCACATTTTTTGACTTTTTTTTGGGGAAAAAATCAATAAATAACAACCCCTTCAAATAATAATAATAAGAAAATCTAACTGGGTATGCCTAATGGTCACAGAAGATAAATTATGGGTTCAAAATTAAAAAATTTCAAATTTTTTTATTTCATTTCTCATTCATTGTGTAACACTTGAACCCAAGAAACAGTCGTGACAAGGGAAACGTTGTGTGTTAAACGTAATCTAAGTAAGCTAACTGTGAAAAAAAAAAAGCATTTTGAGGTCCTCCCACAACCACCCTAATATTATTGCATTAAGGGATGGGAGAGTGACTGGACCAAGTGCAATATTCTCAAAGCATACTAGGTCGAGAAATAGGACCAATGATAAACTTTAATTTGTTTTTTACATATGTGTTTCTCAGAACTTTTCATCCGACCCTCGTATTTATGTAAGTCCCATCAAGTGTTTTGTGATAATTGATAATAAATACTTAGGTATATTGTTTTCTTCTGGACTATTCCTTTAAAGCGTGTCTTTAAAGCATCCTTCATTTAAAAATTTCTGTTATCAGTACAGTTGTATGACAACAGGTATGAGGGGTGAGGGGGACTTAGTGCTAAAATAAAATAGAGGAAAACGGACATGTAACTTATTGTGTCTGTATGGGTATGTACAACATATAACTGTATATATATACATAAGTAAATATGTACACTCCTCCGCTTTTAAAATTACCCATCAAAGCGATGCCACTTTCTTTAGAAAATGGTCAACATGTCATCTTAAGTGACGGCAGCATTGCCAGATTTAACTTCGCGGAACACCTGCAGCTCTATTAGTGAAGGATAAATCTGTCAGCACTGCTGTCACTTAAGATGATATGTTGATCATTTTGTAAAGAAAGCGACTTCCCTTTGATGGGTAATTTTAAAACCGGAGGAGTGTACATACATACACTGTATCCAAGTCCAAGAGGAAACAATTTTTTTCCATTGAAGCTTAAATAAGGAGAGCAACACGCAGCCAATCATATCATACATGATACATGATACATATAACGCTAGAGAAAAGCACAGGGGCCTGTATGTTAGCTTTGCGACGTTTGCGGGAACATATTTTGAAGAAACTGTGAACCGACATTTATGTATGTATTAGGCAGTCATGGAGTCGATACCGAAATTTTCGATACCGATACAATACCGATATTCTTAAATTTTGCCGATACTGATACCGATACGATACTCGCAATTTTTTTTTTTTTTTTTGCTCCGATACGATACCGATATTTTTCGATATTTTTGCTATATTTCATACCACAGTAATTAGACAGTAGATTATCTTCTATGCTGAGAATGTCAGATCGGTTCCGCGCGCCTCCTGTCTCAAGCGGTTTGAACTATTTTGGCGGGGGAGCTCTCGTAACAAGTTTTTGCGAACATTTTATACGAAAACCCATAGCTAAAAAAAAATACGGAAGCTTCATAGTTTCCATGAAGCTATGAAGCTTCCGTATTTTTTTTTTTTTAGCTATGGATTTTCGTATAAAATGTTTGCAAAAACTTGTTACGAGAGCTCCCCCGCCAAAATAGTTCAAACCGCTTGAGACAGGAGGCGCGCGGAACCGATCTGACATTCTCAGCATAGGAGATAATCTACTGTCTAATTACTGTGATTTCATACATAAATATTGCACCAAAAATTTCATTTTTTTTTTTTTTTTTTTTCTTTTTTTTTTTCATCTTAAATCTTTGTGGTATAAATTTGTATCATTAAATCCATGCATATTTTTACCACATTTATTTATTTACTTATTTATTTATTTTATTCTATTGTTCGTTTGTTAACCTAAAATGACTAAAATAAATTGTAGTAGATTTAAAAAAATAATAATAATTCGTTTAATGAAATTGATGAACGATTAGAATATCCTCTACTGTTTCCAAGCACTTTTATTAGTTATTTACAAATTAGCAGTTACATTATTTAGTATAAAAGTGATTTTGAAATATTTAATAAATTTAAATTTTTTTCTTTATTTTTTATTTTATAAAATAAACAAAGAATCATTAGCTTTCGTATTTATTATTATTATTATTTTTTTTTTTTTTTGCACCAACACCGATTAAGCGTACAAAAAAGTCCAAATTTTCCCTCTGGTCGCAAAAATCCTTTGGTTTTGTAAACCTTTTAAAACTCCTAACCTTGTAAAATTTTTGTAGAAATACATTAATAGAAGTATGCTACATCTTTTGTAATTTCTAATGCATTGAATTAATGTAACGGTACAGAGATTTAAAATGTCAATCATTGGTTATACTTTATTGTGATTTCTACCGGCTCTTTAGTCATTAGGAGAAAGATCATATAGATAGTGATGTACGACCACACGACGGATTTCTCAGAAACTTGGCGACAGTCCCTCACATTTTTTTTTTTTTTTTTTTTTTTTTCATAAAAAGAAGAAAAAACTTTTAACACCGTTGTTTTTATTTTTATTGTATGTAAAATAGAAAAGGTGCACGTCGCCCTGCCCTGTTGTTATAGCAAAATGACAAATATAGGAGTGAATTTTATTGTCCAGGTACGAAAGATAGATAATGACTTGTGGAATGTTCTCGTTGCTTTTTGAGTTAAGTTTTTTTTTTTTTTTTTTTTTTGTATTTATTACTTTTATTTTATGAGAGAGCAAAAGTGAGCAAAAGTCTCAAAGTATCGAAAAAAAGTATCGAAATTCGACGATATTTTGCTGATATCGGTGACCGATACCGATATTCAATACTAAGTTTAAAAAAGGCCCCGATACGATACCGATACGATAAAAGTATCGGTATAGTATCGGATATCGTATTGCAGTCGATACCGATACTCCATGACTGGTATTAGGTATGTATGATACATACAACAGTGTTGTCTGTCTGTTATCGTAATGTTGCCGGTTTTTCTATTTTCCTATAAGGATAATGTATTGAAAGATATAAGATATTCATTTCATTTTGGTACATACACACGATTGTGGTAATATATTTTACGATTAAAATTTAGCACATGCTTTTTTCATGTAGCATTGAATAGCATTCAGATTCTAGCATGAGTTTTTGAATGCTAAAATATTTTCTGACAATTGTATGCACAAAATTATAAAATGACACAAATGTATGTACAACATATAGGTGCGAGATTTTAACAATGTGGGCGATAGGTCGACTTTTTGAACAATCAGCTAAAAAGGTTTACCTGTTTGTTATTATACAAATAATCGATTGTTGGATTTTCAAATGACCTTGAAACATTCGTAAATTCTCCGGACTTTACATACTGCATACATAAGAATTAAAATGCGTATAGATATACTGTACCCCCCCCCCCCCCCCCAATGCTCAATTCTATATAAAAAGTATTAGGTTATCTTAATTTCTTAATGTTCCTCAGCACACACACACACAAACTGCATTTATGTACAGAGTCTGTGTAAATGATACCATCGGCAATCAGAACCAAGTATCTTATATTTTACTAAAAAAAAAAAAAAAAAAAAAAAAAGCTGAAAATGTTTTTTTTTTTTTTTTTTTTTTTTTTTTTGTGATTGAGCTTCTTATTTAGATTGAGCTAGCAGGGGAGGAGCTATTTGTAACAGAACTACAAATGAAATTTAAACTTCTAAAAAGTGATAATTACTGTATATTAAATTTGTTAAGGAGAGATTAAGTAAAACTGGAGATATCAACCTGGCATTCTATAATACCCCTGCATTTACCGGTAATATAAAAGAGTGGAAAGGCCCAAACTGTACAGACAGGCATATCATTACCCATTACGCAGTGCATGGTTTCCACCATGTAATCTGTCAGATTAAAGAATATCACGACTGTAGTAGGCTGCGTTCGTAAGCAGATCCATCCACCACCGGGAGGTGGCTCAGATCTCAGCTCTGGGATCTCAAATCCGTCCACTAAAAAAACGCTCAACAGAGCTTGGGCACCTCCGCCGCTATGTACCCCCACCTTCCGGCGCCCGCTATGCATGCTATGCATGGAGATCCCGCCAGCTCGGTCTCTGAACTCCGAGCTGCAGAGCTGCCTCTCGGATTGCCGCAGTGGATGCGGGCGCATAGCTCTGCGGCAGATCCGGCTTGCGGGATCTACTAAAAAAACACTCGGGAGGTGGCGGGAGCTAGATCCGTGGCAGGCGGAGCTGCTTGCGAACGCAGCCTAATAAATGTGTATGTATGTTATGTGGTGGCCTCTGTACTAGGTACCACTTACTTCACTGTCCGTCTCAGACTCTGCCATTAAGTCATTATGCAAAACTGTAGACGGGTAGCAATGTATTTATGATATGTTTAATAAATAATAATAAATTTCATTATTATTATTTAGATGTTATGATTTGGATATTATTATATGTTTATAATTAATTGGATAATTATTGAATGTTTAGATGTATGTTGTACACACATTGTGTTTATTAAATAATTTAGATTATATTTTGTTCTGGGAGTCTGTTCCGTAAGGTTTAATGAGAAACTTGGTACTGAGAAAGGGGGCGTGGCTCATGAGTTCTCTATAGTAAACAAGTGAGTTACGCCCCTTTCTCGGTACCGAGTTTATCGTAAAGCCTTACAGAACAGACCCCCTTTATTGTTTAATTTTTAAGGGATTAGGGTACCGACCTTATAACTCAAGAAACTAGTACATGTTTTGGGTCTAAATTAAGTGTCATTGTGTAGCTTACGGTCACACCTAGCCATGATAAAAATTTCAAGACGTTTGACCGTCCCGAAAAAAAGAAAAAAAATTATTGAAATTAGCGTTGGGCCTTATGGGCTTAAAATTTCGAAAATATCATATTAAATTAATTTGCACGGTGACGCCCTAAATCAACGTTGATATGTAGGTGTATTGGGATATTAGACAAGTTTTTTGTTCCAGGTGTTCTATGCCTTTAACACATATTGGATAGCTTTCAGCACTAAATTCCAAGAGAAAACAGAACATGTTATGCCTTTGTTAGTCCTTACAGATACAGAGAGAAATGATGAATGATTATTCAGTTTTTCTCCAAATCTGTAAGAACTGACAAAGGCATAACACACTCCGTGTCTCTTGGAATTTAGTGCCAAAAGCTATTGAACATGTGTTAGTTTTTTTATTTGTTATTTTTTTTTTTTTTTTAACCTATGTGCTAGCAAAATTTTCTCTGAACTATGGTACTCTGTTCACTATGGTAAGACCCTTGCTGATTTTATCCAAAACTTTTCTTTCAAATTTATCATACCTAACCACGATGGTTTATTTTCTTTGATATCTCTACATAAAACTTGAGCTAATTAAATTCTTAACAAATATGCTGACTAGAAATAACATGCTTTATTTTACTTTGCCATCAGGAGTTCTTGCCTGCTTGGATGGCTACCTAAACATTGCTCTGGAGCAAACTGAAGAGTATGTAAATGGACAGCTGAAGAATAAGTATGGAGATGCATTCATCAGAGGAAACAATGTATTATACATCAGTACTCAGAAAAGAAGGATATGAAAAGGTACTCATTATTATAAACAGACACAATACAATGTGCCTGTAATAAAAACTCTTATTTGTAAGCTGCAAAATGTTGATGAATTTTTATTTATACTATTAGTTCACATTTATGCCAGAATTACAATGCTAAAAAAAGCATTTTTTTTTTTTTTTTTTTCAATCACTATCTTCTGACATAATCATTATTATATTGCTGTAAGAAAGAGCTGGTAATTGACAATGTTTAAAGCATTTAGCATCCAAAAACATTTTATGTTATTTATTATTATTATCATTCATCTTTATTTCTAGTAAATTTTATCATATGATACAAAAATATCAAAAACAATTTTCTGCAAGAAGATTTTATTGATTAAAATGGTCTATATTAAATATCTTTTTTTTTTTTTTTTTTTTTTTTTACCCCTTATAAGAACTTTAAATGTTTATAGTTCTAAATAGATTAGCAGTTTAAGAGTTAAAGCTTTTTAGTAGTCATATCTACTACAAAATTTTGTTAATATTTAATTAATCAATAGTATTGATTGAATCTGTATTGCTATTAATTTCTTTCCACTTTTAACATCTCTGGAATGTACAGATCTGGTCCTTGAACAAATATACGCACGTTTTAATATTTTAATGTAAGAAATAGGTGTTAAAAAGAGATTTGATTACAGTTAGCTCAAAGTCGATGTAATATTTTAAGAATTTAATATAAAATTATTATTATTTATAATTTATAATAAAGAAAATAAATAAAATAATAAAAAAAAAGTCATGGAATTTCTTTCTTACATATAGGCTTTAATTTTAATGTAAATTTAATTATAATGGATGTTATTTAAAATGTAGATTTTTTTCTTTCGCTTTTTAATTTAATTCTAACTACACACCTCCAATGACAATCTAAATAAATCTAATAAAATCTGTTACACACATTTTTTAAGTACTGTACAATTTTTTAATGTTGCTTTTATTATAATATTTTTCAATTCACACTACATTTTTTTTTTTTTTAATTATTATTATTTTACAAAATAAATTACATATTTTTGTAAAAAGTCTGACATTTTTGCTGTCAAGCAAATATTTTTGGCTCGTTTGATCTCCTCATTTCACAGCACTAAATAATTGGGATATGTGACAAACCTTTACAAACACTTTACAGACCCGTCAAAGAAACCAACCCATATAAAGAGATTCAATATACATTATATGCTATGTTATGGAATAACCAGCAACCCCATAAGAATAAGAGTGCTAAATATCAAATGTTTTGTTTTGTTTTCTTCTTATATATGTATGTATATATAGGTATATATTACACATACATACATATTATATACATACATATTAATTACTTAAGCTAAAACTGCTTACTAGACTAGACTAAGTTACTTCTAAAATACCTGATAGTAACGTTACTTATTACTCTCTCTCTCTCTAGTGCTTAGTCTAACATTCCTACCTTCCACTTCAGGTACAAATATATGATCATAGCAACTTGGCTACAGGACATACTTAGTCAAAATATTGAGATATAAACAGGTTTAACTTCATGTGAGTAAAAATTATTGCAAATTTGTTTTTACATTTGAATAAAAAAAAATATATATACGTGGCAGTTAATGTTATTACAGTTATTCATGGAAAAATTATATATAGGCCTATTATATATAGGTCTATATAAAATTGTGGTCTTATATTTTTTCTTTGTAAATTTCTGACCAAATATGCCCATTGCTTTGAGAGATTCTTAAGTTATCAATTAGAAGGAAGGGTGCAAGACTGAGCATTAATTCTAAGATTAAAAAAGTTTGGAAATAAAATGAAAAGGCATAAATGCTAATATCAGGCAACCTGAAGCTATTAAGTAAAATTTTGTCATTTTTTTTCCTTCACACCTTAATAAACCCTTAATACATAAATTTTATATTACAATTTTGTAGTTGACACTAGGCACTTTTTTGAGTAGAGTTGTTACTAAAGCATTTTGCCTAGTTTTTGACGTACATAATCTTTGGCTGGTTCGTAATACTCTTGGCGTAAAATCACCATTTCTGGTATTCCTCTGAGTCCACTTAGCAGCTCTGAGTCTGATTCAAGCACCACTATCAGCACTGTGGCCAATACGATGGTCACTAACAAAAATGACGGCACAAACACATGTAGCAGGTTGAAACTACGTGCTGGTACTGGGGTGGAGACTACTCCTGGGTGGGGTTGGAGGGCTAGACCTTCTCTAGTATTTGCTAGACTGGAACCTCGACCTCCTATGTCCAGCTGAGACTCAGATGAGGAGTGGTCAAAGGAGTCTCGGAAGTAATATTCTCCATAACCTGGAGCAGCACCTGTCTCATATCCATCATCTTTACCTGAAAACAATGGGTTAAAGTTTTATTCACTAATAATAATATTATTTTATTTATAAGGGTGTCACTATTTTTCTTCAGAAAACAAAATATATAGTTACACATATTAAATTGACTAGAAAATGAAAACTGTTTGGTAAAAGGAAAGAAAAAAGAAAAGAAAAAAAAAATGAAATGGAAAATTTGGGGAAAGGTAGAAGAGCATTAGGTGATGGACACTTTATGAGAGATAATAACTTCTAACAAACCCAACATTAAATGCAATATTTGTCGTGTATTATACTTATGTAATATACACTATAAAAAATATGGTGTTAAAATTATTTTCTTTTTCACAAAGCGTTCCTCTCCATTAAAACTCACCTCCATTCCCCAATTTATCCAATCGTATCCAAGTTTTTTTTTTCTCTCTCTAATAATTTTTATTACTCAATTATTATAAAGTTGATATGTCCTTAATTAATTGCATAGTAAAATAGTTTATTAAATAATAAAATTATACATAATATAACTCAAGCAACTCTGAAAACAATCATGCCAAATTTTCTGCACTACAATTTCTTTAAATAATATCCATCTAACCATTACTGCTTCTATTCCCTGTTGCAGACATGTTTTCATATCGTTTATTATTATTTAACTCTCTTCCAACTAACTTTCATTTTTTGTTTTGTGATCTGTAGATTTTTTTTTTTTTTAACAAAATAGTTTTGTTGCTACAATTTCTTCATTGATGTTATTGCAAATTTTCTTGATACAATTTTAGAGCATTATTTGATTATTAGTTCGCTTGTTTGTTTTTTTTTCCTTTCATCTGTCATCACCATACCTTTTTTCTCTGCCTGTGATGGCATTTTAGTGTCGACATTGTTTTCTGTGGCTTTGACGTCTGGCTTACCGTCAGCCACCTCAGATTGAACTACTTGGTTGTTTTCATCAGAGATGAGAATTGCCGGAGTGTCATGCTCAGACAAGACATGCTCGTGAGCCACAGCCTCAGCTAAACACGAAACGAACACAACAATCAACAAAAACTTGCAAAATAAAGCAAAAATAGGTATCTCAGACTCAAAATAATAAAATTCCTCTTAAAATATAAAATAATATATACTATCCATCTTCTACACTATTTTCTAAGAGTACAATCATGCAATAAATTATAATGAAAATAAATAAATTTTAAGATCTTAATTAAGAAACCAATAGCTACATTAATTGAAGGAAAAAATATCTCGGTTAGGATCA
Source organism: Ecdyonurus torrentis (assembly GCA_949318235.1). Classification (NCBI taxonomy): domain Eukaryota; kingdom Metazoa; phylum Arthropoda; class Insecta; order Ephemeroptera; family Heptageniidae; genus Ecdyonurus; species Ecdyonurus torrentis. The sequence goes on along the minus strand of OX439131.1, from coordinate 33,763,154 downwards.
ATAATAATAAAGAAAAGGATAGAATTACCAGCAAGGGCCTTACCACAGTAGAAGTTCTAAGGAGAGGTCGAAGTTTCACGTGGCACAGTTTTTTTATTATAAAAAAGTTCATTTCATAACAGAGCTTTGGTCATATATTAATGACATTATCAATCAAAGAAGAGGTTTACTTGAGCACATCACTGAGCAGTGTCTTATTTTGTACTACTCAGTAATGTGCTCAAGTAAATCTCTTCTTTGATTGATAATGTCATTATATATATGATGAAAGCTCTCAGTTAAGAAATAAACTTTTTATAGCAAAAAACACTGTGCTACGTGAAACTTTGACCTCTCCATAGAACTTCTACTATGGTAAGGCCCTTGCTGGTAATTATATCCTTTTCTTTATTATTATCAATACCTACATTATCTTATCATTAAAGAATTTGAAACTTCATTCAATTAGCAAGCAAATGACTCTGCAACTCTTTTCATGATTTTTATATTTATAGTTTATGAATTTCAATATTAATTTTTAAAAAATTCATGCCCAGAAAAAAATAATAATAAAAAAAATAAAGTTAAACAGAACAAGAGAAACTACAATAGAAAGAAAGAAAATACTGCCATTTTCTGCCTTCACAATGTTTGTGCATTGCGTGTGGTGAAAACATTTAATATGCAAAAGTTTAAACAAAACTATTGTCATACTAAAATAAAAATAAAAAAGTGATAAAAACACGAAATCCACATATCAAGTTCCTCGGTCGACTTTTGCATTCCAAGCAATGTCTGGTGATTTTTACCTCGTGGTTTACTAGACATTTCCTGGTCCTCGGCTACAGTTTCTAAGAGAGGTAGAGTACTGTCAGGACAATAGGGTGATGACAGATCAACTCCACTGAGCAGACCACTGCTATCCAGCCTTGTGTCTGGAGCAGAGTGGTTGGCTCGCGGCAAGCTGCCATATCCTGCAAAACCAGTATACCATTCAATTTTCTTTTCGTATATTTCTTTAAAGTTGCTTCATAATTTAAGACTGTAAACTTTTTCCCCATACCCAAATCTGGCATTAAAATGTAACCATTTGAAAGGCCTACATTTAGAATATCACATCTTCATTTTTTTTCTGCACTAAAAAAAAAAAAAAAATGTTTTTTCAAATTTATGTTTCCACAATTTAATAATAATAACAACGTTGACAGAATAATCTTACTTATCTCTCCGAGTTCTGTTCCCACTGGTGTTGAAGGGGTCGCAGGAACACTTGAAGCTTTACGTCGTAAACTGGATGTTCTTTTAATAGGAGGTTCATCTCTTCGCAAGGGTCCAATGTCCTCTTGAATCTCTTTTTCAGTGCGACCTGAATATCTAAATTTGGTACCCCATGAGAAAAAGCTGCCTCCAGTCACCACTGTAGGTGCCTCAGATGATGATGGAAGACTGCAATATAAATGTTGTATAATCATTAATAATGTTGGTCAAAAAATTGAGGCGCTGCTGAATATATAGTTTTAAATGCCTCTTTTTGCACTGGTACTAGAAATTATCTAAAACAATCGTTTAAAGAAAAAAAATAATAAATAGGGCTTACGCCTGTAAGGTATGCAGCGAGAGAAAAAAATAAGCACGCGAGCACAGCAAGTTGCATAGACAGAAATTTGCACAGGCGTAGGCGCCATATTATTTTAATTTTATTCGAATCGCATTTAATTCGTTTCCGCGGAGAGTTTATTTCAAAATTATTATTTCTTATACTTTTGTTAGTAATTTTAAATTGTGTATAATGACGAACTATTTTATTACTGTATGTATTGCTATTAATTTTCAGGGGCAATTTTTTTTTTTTTTTTTTTTTTTTTTTTTTTTTTTTTTTAATTTGGGTACAGCAAACGTTTTTATACTTACGTAAAGAAAAGCATTTGCTCAACCGCGCACCGCCATATATGTCTGCAAGCTGCACTTGTTTGGCATTTGAATCCGACCGTATGTTTTTTCTGGAAATTATAAATTATTATAAAATGTTAGTTTTATTGAAGTGATACAATAATGTAGGATATGTATCACTGCGCGACGAAATGATTTCTTTATTGGAGAATAAATACCTTTGTTCTTGGGTCCTGCCGCGAGTTAACATGAAAAAAGACAAATATTTTGCACATTTAAGAAAAAAATATAAAATATATAAATAAAATAACCATATATTATTATAATGACAACGTGTGTGTGAAATTTAAAACAAGGCATCCTAAAGAAGACTTGTTTAGGATATCTTTGGTTTAACACACATTTAGGATTTCTACAATAAAATTATCATCGTGTATTTTGTATTGAGTGGAAATAGTGGCATATGGTAGAAATATATAACTTGTTATACAACTCATAAATTTTTATTATTATTACTTTCTCACCTCATTGAAAGACAGATGGACGATAAACATTTTCCCCTCATAGTTAATTTTTTGCACCTCGTTCCACCTGAAATGATTTGTCTTGCGAGTACCTTGTAGCGTAAGAATCCCCGAGTGATTGATGCCCAGGTAAAGTTGGTTCCCTCTGTGGTCCTATAAGATACAATATTTTGATGACATTTATTGTATACGCGCTCTAGATTTGTATCGCTTCAAATATCAAAATTTTCTAGTAACTGTATAGTCTATTGTTATTTTTACGTTAAATTTTTGTGTGCGTTTACTTTAATATAATTAGACGTTATAGACTAGACTTTACCTTGACAGGGTGAGGGTCGACTCCATAAGTGTCCAGCTGGAATGCTTTACGAAGGAAATTTGTCTCTGTTGTCTCTGGAGACTGACCCCGCATTTGTGTTTGGTGAAGCTCTATAATATCCTCTTCGATCTTTAAGGTTTGTTTGAGTAGCAGTTTGTGTTCTGTCACATAGTTCCCTTCATGTTCTTCAGGGTCGTAGTCACCGAGATCACCTGAAGTTCATTTTGAAACGAATATAATTTATAGTTTTCAATGTATGTAATAGTAACAATTTATGTGTGATATAATTAAAGCAAAGAAAATACAATTCGTACAGTTTCTAGATTAGCTTTAAAAGTAAGTTGGTACAGAGTATATTGATTAAATAATGCTTGTTTAAAATGATTGAATTGCAATAGTTGATGAATTTACCCTGAATTAAATAAGCGCCGAGCAGTGCCGCCTCTGGCGCAGTGCAGTACAGTCTGCCATGAAGCATGTCTCGTCGCAGTTGCAAGAACACTTGGTATCTCGTTATCTCTTCCTTCAGACGGAATGGATCAGGAGGGTAGAACTTGACTCGAAAACTGAATAAAATTCGGTCCATATCTGCAAGAGGGAACTTCTTTATTACAATACAAATGGCTTGGAAATTAAACGTTTTTTTTTTTTTTTTTTTTTTTTTTTTTTTACGACCCTTTTTCGAGAATATTTAATTTACTTCAAAATTCAGTTAGAAACTTCTTTTTTTTTAATCGACGTCATATAAATTTGGTACATATATAAGAATATTAAAATTAGGACGTGACATGTCAAAATCGTTTAATCAATATGTTTATGCATAACTTGTATACACTTTATATTGTATAAATTTATAATATATATATATATATATATATATATATATATATATACATATATTACAAATTTTTAATACAGTATATCGTTTTTTTTTTTTTTTTTTTTTTTTCTACAAGAAAATGCTCGGAAGTAAATTTAAATTTATGCGTGACATAAACCAAATATGATTATAGCTTGGCAATGAACGATGGCTTATTAAGCTAGCATGAAATCATTTAGTACCGTGTACGTGGGTGGAGACCATCAACGTGTAAGCGTGACTTACCTTTCACTTGTTTGATCACCGTTTTGGCCGGATCCAGCCAGTGCTATAACATAAATAAAATAACCATACATGAATAAAATAACGTACAATTTATACAATACAAGGAGATAAATATAATTGTCTAACGCACGTTATATATAAAAAGGACATAATAATATAGCAATAATATGTTAGGGTGCACTCACATATTCATTTATTGGTTGTAACTTTGCGCAGCAAATTGGTAAATTGAATTGTTTTAAATGGAAATGATGACTTTGCTACGCTATACTGCACATCAATAATATAAATGAATGTGTAAATCTTAAAATTATATATGTATTTGATGTTCTTCATGCAATCATTTCAATTAACATATACTTGATCAAATATGAATATAGGTTTTTGAATTGAATGTAAAGTTAATAATATTTTCAAAAGTAAGATTTTTTGTTGTTACATGTACTTCATATAAAATTAAAACAAAACAATGAATTTTAAACATGTAAATGTGACAAGATTTTTTTTTTTTTTTTTTTATTATTATTTTTTTTTAGCTATTTTTGCGTTTGTTGGGGTATCTCTTGAGTCGTGTCAAACCAGTACGGTTGGGGTGTTTTGTATGAGGATCTCTTGAATGTAACTACGGGAAAGGGTGGTTTGTGGTGCGGTTCATGGTGCTGCATCGCTATGCGCGGGCACCAGTGCTTCTCTCTCTTTCACTGTGGCAACGCGGTACCCGCGCCCCCGACTCGTGGAGGAAGAGAGAGGTCAATATTCCGCAGTAGCCGCGCCACCTGCAGCGCTCGCTCTTTCGTTCTTGTCGCCCACGCTCGACACGATGTATATTCAAATAATAAATTTAATCCATTCAACACATTTAAAAAAAATTCAATAACTTTATTTACAAACCTAATTCAATAGTATATTGTTACTTTTGTATGTTAGTATCTCATTTAAATCAGGGCAAAATTATTGCTGAGTTTGCTGCTACATTATTGATCATATAGGCATTTTTTTTCTTACATATTGACAGTATAAAATAATATATTCGTGTAGAAAAAGTCACGTTTATTTTCATAAAAGTTGTACCATCGTAATGTGATATTAATACTATAACACTGCTGTGTTATGTCATAATATGTTGTATAAACTTATAAAGTATTTTATTTCATTTTTCTAATTCTCGGAATAAAATAATGTGTTGTTGTGTGCATCGTGTCACAGGTGCAGATGACGTAATGTATATACTATCATCATCTCATGCAGGTGTATAACCAAGCAGGCAGGCAGGGCAGACACTCTGCTATCGAGTGAGCTAGAGAACATTCAGAGTTCAATCACCTGGAGCCTGCGCGCGATGTTGAATTTAATTGCACATTATATGCACCTCACTACATAAGCATGAATCGTCGTCCCAAGTAACCGGCCTATGCAAATACACTGCTTCAGTGATTTCATGTTATATCTCGAGCTTGTCGAATAAAAATATCAACTCGTACCTGAGTGTGACAGACCTTGTTCGCATGAAGAATCTTTTAGTATAATTAATTATATTTAACCACGATCAATTTGAAGAATTTAAAATAATAGAAATTTAATTTTTTTAGACAGAGGCTTATGACATATTTTAAGATTTTAAGTCAAATATGTATTTTTTTTTTCTATAAATATATAAGAGAAAAATATTGAGCGAAAGAGATCCCTAAAGACATAATATGTCACATGCAAATTTATTTGTTTTTAAAGTTAAAGTGTTTCTTCTTCTTCTTCTTCTTTTTTTTTTTTTTTTTTTTTTTTTTTTTTTTTTTTTTTTTTTTTTTTTTTTTTTTTTTTTCCTTTTAACCATAATTTTATTTATAAGAGCACCGTAAATATCGGACCTTTTCTCTGTGCAAATTTTCTGTTCGCCAATTTCTGTGTCATACATATACCATGACATACGCGGGACAAAATTTTATAAAGATTATTATTTATAAGTCTTATGTATTTTGTAGTTATAGTGCCAGTCTTTAGTATGAAATCAAGTACACAAAAAATGCAAAGATTTTCCACAAAAAAAATCGAATAAAATCGATTGAAGGCTTTTCTAGCATGAGAAAAAGTTTGTTTTTGTATGATATGGCTTTGAACTTGGGTATATATATATATATATATCTTAATGGTTTTATTTTCTCTAAAGGGAATACAGGAATACGTGTATGTCTTTTTTTTTTTTTTTTAACTGAAATATATTAGATACAAAGTTTTTTTTCCCTTTCTAATCTTTAATTCTGGTTGACGTAAGCCATGACGTCACTATCGTATACACGTATTGCAAGCAAACTGGGGGCCACAAACTCCAACAATGTAACGATCTCACATGGTGAACAGAATAATGAACTATAATGTATGTACATTTTAGAGAGAGGACATAAAATAACTCGCGAATTTTAAAACCTGCATCATATTTCACTCCAAATTTTTCATGCTATTTGCAAGAAGGGAGAGATAGAAAAAAAGTCTCCCGACAATATATAGACTCGCTAATATTTGGCAGTGTTCGCACTCACGAGTTTACTATAATATATAATAACCAACAGTAAAATGTAGTTGACTCTTCACATAAAGTCTTATGGAGCTATTTTATTATTATTATTTCAGAGCAACATATACGAATTTAAAATTATTTATGGCTAAAACAGAGAGCTGTAAGTTTTTCTATGATGGTTTTAGTTATCCGCACGCACGATGACTGCAGAGCAGTGTTCGTACCGCACACTTGAGCGAGTTTTTGACGTCCCGCCCAGCTTTTAATATACCATCCATATCGTCAAAGCCACATGTGTATTAACCTAAATTTCGTTCAATATGTATTATGAGAGTTAGTAATCGAATAAAAATTATATTTCGCGTGTTTAGTTGAAGGGATTGGCAGGTATATTGCAGCAGCCACAGCCCTCTTTTAATATATATATATACACCACTGTTTTGTCGCTTCCTCGTAATTTCGTTCTTTTAAATTTAGCCCATAAATACATAATATATTTTATTTTTATAATTGGTAAAAAAAAAAAAAAAATAAAAGTTTGATGTAAAATAGCAAGAGATTACATCAAATGTAATGTCTTCTTGTAAACTTCTCAAAGTCAGCAATGCGTCAGATTTATTAAAAAAGTCTGATGGTGCTATGTAAGATTTCTTTTTGTTTCTGCTTCGCGATATATCTATACAAAGCTCTTGAAATATATGAACTAATCCATCAGTGTGCAAAGCTTTACATTTATTCCTTTCATCTGAACAAATCGTTTTTTCTATTTATACCATTTTTAGCAAAGAAGAAATAATAATAATAATAATGCAGAAATGAAAGAAGGCTATTATATTTTGTTGTTGTGTAAAGTTTCGCTTCCTTCTTTTCTCCAAAGGAACGTAATCAAGAAGAGGATGAGCATTATACATTTTTTTTATCATCCATATTTATCATTAGAGAGCGATTTAAAATTAACGCTTAATAAAGCAAAGCTGGTAATGAAGTTGATTCAATGCTTCATTATCATAATTTTTTTTTTATATTTTTTTTTTAATGTGTTTTTGCATTTTCATGCGCTTTTTTTTCCACCTCATATTTCCCTGCGCTGCATGTATATTTAAAGTTTTCTAATTCATTAATTAATTTATTATTATTTATTGATTATATATTTATTCGTATAATATTTAATATTCTCCTACAAAAGTTTATAACAAATAACAAAAGAAGGAAAAAGATAACCACAAGATTATGAATTACAATTACATGTTATGTTATCGTATCGTATAGTTTGTAGTTGAGGAACGAGAGTACGAGAGTGATGCCTGCATGCCTGCAGTGCGGTGATGTGATCACGAGGGCGTGACACGAGCACAGAAAAAGCACATTGCCCGCAGCTCACACGATGCATGCACGCATGTTGTGTTTGTCATGTAACTGATGCTACGATGCTGTTATCAGTACATACACACTACACAGTCTATATAATTATCTCACAGCAACCATACATCCCACGCACGTGATTGACTCTATACGACGCTTTATATTGCAAAATTATTTCAATTATTTACATAATATATTAAATATAATTAAAATTAGAATCGATAATTGGTTGTTCTGAGTTTTAATTACCAAAGTAATAACGAAATGTATCCTTGCATTTAATTATATAGGTTTAATTCTCTTTTTTTTTTTAAAGACATTTTATGAATGCAGATAATTATTTTGCTCATACAATTAAATTCATATACATTCGCGGGGTTTAATTAAGAAAATTATATCAGGTTTTAGTGTTTGTTGAAAATAATCAAACATATTAATAAAAACGAAAATAAATAAAAAAATAAAAGACGTAGACATCATGTATGTATGATATCATGATATGATATATTTTTCTTTCCTGTTACGTCTAGCCGGTTGTTATGTATCATCAAAATAAATCCATGTAATTAGATGTATAGTTAAGAACATTCTCCGCGTCACGCGATCAAAATTTGAGGTTTATATTCCATTCCATCCCTCTCATATATGAAAAAGAAAGGTATTCCACTTGATAAACCGTCAACAGGCAAGTGGCGTGATATTGATTGCTGTGCTTTTTAGTTTATGTTACGACTCTTACAAACGTATATTATAATATAGCGTACATAAGTTATACATACAGCGATGTGCAAGTGTGCGATTAAAACCCATAGAGCAGAATTAAGGCTTAATCTCTCTAAATTTACTAATAGCAATGGAATTACTTTAGTTATACAGGGTATGTCCCGAGGTAAAATTGCACCTGCGGCCTATTTAGTAATTACCATAAACTATATGTATGCCACCAGGAGTAACTCCAACTTAATTCACAACGCTTCATAAGCTTTATGTATAATCAAAATTTAAAGTTTATACACAATAATTGAAATTCAAAGAATGTGACTTTGTACGTCACTTCTTTCCTATATAGAAATATATAATATAGTAATTAATACTCATGATAGTCATGATCAATAAAAGTTTCTAGGACAACCGAAAAACAAACAATCCTAATTTAAATGAGATTTTTTTATGGGTTAGTAGTTTATTAATGTTTTAAAGATCAATACACATTACCTTTCATGTATAACTCAAAATAATTAAGAAATAAGATACGTATACTATACACTGTACAGTATAACAATATTTTGACACGTATACGACTGTACAAATACTTCAATATTTAATTGATTTTTATTTCCATCTATTGAATCATACACCCAAGTAAAAATTGTTTTATATAATGTTAATTTAATCTTCAATGATTGTTACCGGTGGTGACGTGTGTAACTATATAAATATATAATAACAGGCGCGCGAGAGAACGGCAAGGGACTCGTTGTTCCTATTAGCATTATGCAGGGCCATATAAATAAATAAATTCGTTTATTCAACAATATAAAAAAAAAAATGAAAGGGCGAGGTGATATACATATTATTATATACTTACAGTGGTTTTCGAGAAAACTATACTGAAGCTACTACGGAGAAATTTTATTGACGTCACACATTTACATGTTATAAGCTAGTATAGTAAAAAAACAAAACAAAAAATCCGAAAGAAAGCATTGAAGGACTACAAACTTTTTGGCATATTACGTAAGATAAATTTATACATTTATTTGTGTGATAAAAAATCATAATAATATAAAAAGAAACACTAAAACTTACCCTTTGTTTACTTGAGTCCACATATCTTAGACCAAAGTAATCCTTTTCTATGAGATTGAGCTGCCGGCATACATACTCAAGCAGGTACTTGCCCTTATGGTGAGCCTAAAACATAAATTACATTAAAAATCAATTTTTCATATCATTTATACATTCTAGAGTAGTATAATGTGTGTGTGTGTGTGTGTGTGTGTGTGTGTGTGTGTGTGTGTGTGTGTGTGTGTGTGTGTGTGTGTGTGTACAAAACATATTATATTAGACGTCTAAACATTGATAGTATTCGTATACTAGAAGGATCGACTTGTTTTGCCATTGTGTTAAATTATTCACGATGTGGCGTGCCGTATAGTGTAGTGAGGCGATGGGGTGGAGAGGAATACACCCCTGCCATCACCACACCATCCTTTGCTCAACCCTTGTCTCTGCTACACAACTTGAACTCGCGCGGCTTATACTCTCGAGGATGTGAAATATAAAACAAGCTTCTCTGTAGTGTTTTCTTTCTTTAAATTGGTTTGCAACATAAAAAATATATTATATATATATATATATATATATGTATATATATATATATATATATATATATATATATATATATATATATATATATATATATATATATATATATATATATATATATATATATATATATATATATATATATATATATATATTAGTACACTCTGTCGCATAAAATTTTACTCTATTGCCTTAGAGTAAAGGTAAAGAATAAAATTTTCTACGACAAGAGTCTCTACATACAGTATTAACAATTTTTCATTTTGAAACAAATGGCTACAGTACTCTACTCTGTACTCTATTAGGGGAGACAATTTTTTGGCGATGAAAATTTTACAAAAATTGTATTTTATTTTATTATTTTTACTCGTTTTTAAATGAGTAAAGTAAATCCCTTTATGATTTACTGTACTGATTTATTGTACTGGTCATACCTCATACGTATTTGTACAATATGTTTAAACTTGTAACTCAGAAATGACTAAATGCAGTTCATTAAACCATGGACTTTGATTATTCCAAAAGTATAAAAAATATATATATATTATTATTATTATTTTTTTGAATTTGTACACCGGATTTTTAGGTGAAAATGGCGGTTGCACCTGCAAAAATGGTAAATTATTTAACTGCATTACAGCCTACCATATAGGTTTACAAAATTATTATTTCTATGCTTTTAGCAGTGAAGTATCATTTTCTTATAAACACACACTAGATTGTAAAGCAAAAAGTTTAAGCCTAACTTGCAGGCGTAATCGTATAAGGATTTAAGGATACGATATTGCATTGCCAAATTTAAAATTATATATTTCCACTTATTCAAATATGTCTAAAACACTGAAATTTTTTCAAACTAAAAAAATAAAAAATAACAAACGTGCAGTCAAACTTTTAAGTATAGTGATTTTTTATTAGTGTTATGTATTTATTTTATTTACAGTACAATTAACAAATAATTTACACGAATGAAAACATGAGACCGCATAGACCTTCCATAGGCCTTTCGTGAGTTCCGTGGTGTATCAGTATATAGGTCACTTTTTAGGGGCATTCGGGAACATTTTTAAAAGTAGAAGATAAAATCCTTTTAATTGGGATTTGTTTGATTTGTTAGAATTGTGTATATGCCTTCAATAAAATCTATTATCTAGATGGTTGTCATAATTTGAGTAACCGCATTGGTGGCATTTCCGAGGTCACACATTATTGCCGATTGCCGGTACATAAAAGGTAATATATGAAGCTATTTTTTAGCATTAAAGAACAATGGACCACTTGCAATGAAAAGAATTCTTAAAAAAAAAAAAAGATTTTCCAACTGGAAGATTTAGTACCTAAAAAAAAAATAATAAAATAAAAAAACGTGGCAATTTCTAAAACTAAACAATATAATTTTTTTTTTTTAATTTGTAACATTTTTTAAGAGTACAGTATTTAATATGATTAAGGTAAGAGTCAAGCTATCGATAAATTTTCAAAAATTGAAATACATCGTATAGCATAAATTTGCAGTTTTGCCCTCAGTTACGACGACGTTAGATGTGATAACAAAATGCAGTAATAATCTCTTATTGAAAACTACGAAACTACGTATAAGTTTATATAAATATATATAGTATATAATATACTATATACATTAATAAAATTATATTTTATGGATTAACATTACTGGTGCAAACCGAATAAGAGATTTTATGAGTGCATTTATTATTATTATTATTATTATAAAAAAAAAAATAACGAGTTGCTATCTTTAGCAATATATATTATACAATAAAAATCTGAATAATAATAAAACGCGAAAAAAAACATGTCTGTGTCCACCGGTTATTGCAAAGATTTGTTTTTTCTTCTTCTCTTTATGATAGAGAAATTAAATATTAATGAGAACCACGTAGACAAGTCAGTTTGTTAACTATCAGACTGGAACACATTGTTTGAAACTTGCTGTTGAATTTCATGGAATGCAGAGAGGTAAAAATATACAACGATAAAAACTACCATACATATTAATTAATATGTAATATTATAACGTATAAAACATTTTGTGTAACCGCTAAATTTCAATAGAGAATAGTTATGTTATAATATATACAATAAATCGATAATTATAATAGTTGACTTGGCAGGAGTTCATGCTCATGCATTGTCAGTAATACCGCACGAGGTGTCAACTATACCTATATATCCTCCACAATATCGATAGTTAAAAACATGCCAATTATATACAACAGTTAAAATTCTTTTTTTCTTCTTTTTTTTTTTCTACTTCTTTTTTTTTTTTTTTTTTTTTTTTAATTGAAAGCTTAATTTAAATACATGCTTTGCTTTTATATATAACAAGTAAAATACAAAATGATGAAATAATTAACAAAATCTGGCTTATATACGGTTATGGTTATTTCAATTAATATCAAATGAATTGTAAATAAATATTAGACCTAGGACTTTAATAAAAAATTCAATTGAAAGTCGGTAACCATTGAATCCTACATATTCATACATATAATTACGTATATATAACGATAAAAGCAAATACCAGCTTTCGATTACTGCAACATTTCAAATAACATATATTATGTCCTAAACATTTCTAACTTTAAAGTTAAATAATTTTTGACACAAACTTTACAAATATTGCAGATAATAAAATAATTTTGTAATAGCAGACTTTCAAACGAGAGTTTATTAAAAAAAATAATAAACTCAAAGCCCAACAATACAAACAAAGTGTTAGCATATGACTTGGTGTTCGTCTCTTTTATAGAGAAATGAAACAGCTATATAGAAATCCAGTTAGATAATTTTCTCGACAGTGAAATTTTAAATGTATCTTACGGTACCTCAAAGTTTTGTTTTCCTGAATCTGACGTCAATTGAATGCAAATATAAGTTATAACTCTGCAAAATTACATTGGTTGTAACTTAGGAAAGCATGAGAGGCTCAGTAAGCGCCAAGTAACAATTTTCAGTGTCGAGAAAAATGTCTTATTTGGGTTATTCATTTATTCCCCATAAGAAAGCTGGTTAAATTGAGACAGGAACAAAAAGTCATCTGCTAGCACTTTGTTAGTATTGATTGGCTCTAAAGTTATTATTATTTTCTCAAAGAGAAAGAGAGAGAGAGAGAGAGAGTGAGAGTGAGAGAGAGAGAGACTATCTTGCAAGTTTTCTATTCCTCCTTCTGTTTGCTATACGCGCGTAAAGAGGTTTGTAAAATTATGTAGGAAAAAATTTTATAATAAATTAACTAATTTTGGCTCATACTATATTACTATTTCTCTCATCTTTAAAAAAAAACATATTCGAATATTTTCACTTTTACATCTTTTCGTAGTTTTAAAAGAAAACATGCTTCAATTTAATAAAGGCGGCAAATTATATACTATAACCTCAACCTCGGCAGATGTATAAATATAGTATTATAGGGTCTATGCATTCATGTTAAAGTCGACGCCATGTTGGATAACTCAATAACATGGGTGGCATAGGAAAAAAATCATTTTGCCAGTTTAAAAACACTATGCAATAATTTTGAGAGCATTGATGCTGTAAATATGTTGAATTAGTATCTCAAGTATGTGAGAAAAATAAGAAAAAACAAAAAATAAACCGATTTCCCAAAGAAAATTTGTCCTATGCTGAGCAATGTTATGCACTACTCCAGTATGGCCTCCAAGCGCAATAAATATGACGTCATCCGCATACACCCTATAGTATATTAATATTGAAATGCATCATGAAATTCATATCACGATTCCCAACTCCCTTCATATGAACCGGAAATAAATGTTAAATATTTTGTTGTATGAAATGACCACGCCTCCTTTTTATTATTATTATTTATTTTTTCACTCTGCAATGCATTTGTATATTTCATTTTTTGGTGCATGCGCAACATCGTTTTGCAGCGTGGGTCTGTGCGACAGACGACTGTTTAGTTGTGTACATATAATGTAATGCATCATACTATATTACAGCCAGTCTGCATGTGGCCCCACGTCCGACCAGCTGTCAATTAACGTCAGCGTGTCTCATCACTAATGCCGTGTCAATATATCAATCGAATGTAGTTAGTTACCAAAATAGAAATAAATAAAACATCCTTTATTACAAAATTGTTTTCATTTATTTTTAGTATATCATCTTTTATAAACATCAATGCAATTAAATATAGCTGAACTTTTATACTGTATACGTGTGTCTGTTGCATTGTACCTCCTACAAATATTAAATATTCCAAAAAGTTAGTTTAATATAATAATAATAATAATAATAATAATAATGAATCTCTCTCTCTCTCTCTCTCTCTCTCTCTCTCTTTTACTTTGTAAAGAAATGTTTTAATAAAGCGAGAAAAAAATGTATCATCGCACTGAAAATTGCTTTGTTTTTGCCAAGTTGTGGAGTATAGGCAGGCAGAATATATAGAAAAAGTGAGGTTAAAATAAAAATGTTTGCCAGCAAAAGTAAGTTTGTGGTGTGGGTTCTATAGGCAATATAAAATATATTACAAAAATTTCCAACCATAATAAAATATATTATACTTAAATTATATTTTATACATTGCCAAAAATTCTCCCTAAAAATTTTGTTCGTGGTAACAATATACAAGCTTTGGACTTCAACAGGTACTTGTGTGAATGTCTAGTTTATACATATTCTATTGTTACTATTATTGTTATTACTGTTTAGTAATGTTTAACTTTTGTTAGATAACTTTGTATTCGCAAAAAAAAAAAAAAAAAAAAAAAAAAAAAATTGCTCTGCTCTATAACACGATTATATTTTACTAGAAATAGTTGTATAGAATTATTATTTCAAATTCATATGTTAAATAAAAGATTTTTTCCCTTTGTATTACACATTATTTTGTGAACGAGTTTTGTTTTTACAATAAATTACGTAGAAAGTAACCATTATACACTTTGATTAATTTAGGGGCTGTGACTTCAGCTTCTCATTCTAAATGGGATGAGAAGCGACTTTGAAGTTTATATTTATTACAGTATTATTATTATTATTATTTTTTTTTTTGTCCCCTTTCTTTCCTTTTTGTTATTTTTTTCCGCTTTCTTACATAAGCTATAACAATCATGTCTTGTGCATAAACAAATACATCAAAGAAAGCGGTCTTATGTAAGAGAAAAATGAGGAAGCAAAGGACAGGTAACTTTTAGCACTTGACCTACTGTATATACCTGTGCTGTCAATTGTACTATTATATGTACAATAGCAAAAACAAACTTGGCTTTCATTATTTCACTTCAAAACAGACCAATACAAAAACAGCTCATCACGTTCATATCTTTTTTCTACTTTATGAATCGTAACAACTTTTACTATACACAGCGGAAACTACAACTTTATGACACAAAATTTACTCTCAACAAAAGTTTGCGATATCAAATATTTAAAACATGCTCTACTTGAAAGTAGTCAATAAAAAAGTACATAGACCGTATGCGTATACAGAAGAAAAAGCAAAAAGTGAAAATAAAAAGGAATAACAAAACAGACGAAATAACACACAAACACACACAATATTAATCATTATATAAGTGGTATAAAAAACGATTATATATAATATAACATGCACGAATTCGAGTACAGATATCGCAGGCGATTAAGGATGAATAAGATTAATTTCGATCTTTGTCCTTGTGTAGTAACTTTATAAATAGTGTAGTATGGAGCAAACGGAAACATTATCCGTTTGATAATAATAATAAAAATCTTTACACTCACACTATGCAGTAAACTTATATTCGCCAATGCCAAACTTTTCGATCAATGGGTTTGACTTGAGCCAGAAATAAGCTTGTGTAAACACACATACCCACTTCTGTTTGCTTTGCTTCATTACATATTAGTGTACTGAGCTATCGATACTTAAAATATTTTGACACATAAGGAATACATATAACCTCATTGCAGATGAAGCATTTTTAAGGTGTCTTGTCAATAGTTACATTCAAAGTTCATAGTAGTACTCTGGGTTGTATTTATTTCGTGCCACGGGGAATGTTGTACAGTATATGTCAACTAAAAAATTGAATTTTTTTGGCTTCTTGCAGTTCTGGCCATACAATGCAATCAGATAGAGATTTTATAGCTGACGCAAAACTCCATTTAAATACATATTATGTTATTTCCATATGCCATAATAGAATTCAATATTTTAGTATAAAAGACTGTACATACATAATGTTTTAAGGCTGATACGATTGATTTATTGTAGTAAATTAACTTAAAAATTGTAAAATAAACAAAATTTGACTTGTTATTACATAGTGATAATTAGAGATAAGACAAATACAAATAATAAAAACATATATAGGGGCACGCATAAATTAAAACGTTGAATTATGATGTTATTCCTGTTAAAAGCCCCGGGTTAAACCCTACACTACATACACACACATATGGATCCTGATATCTTTATCATTGATAAGTTGTTATAACATTGACTTTTTAATACGAAACTTAAAAATTTGGTGGCCAACTTCAAAATTGAATTTTAGAGACTTTACGCTATACAACTCTTAACAGAACACAAATTTCAAAGATCGAT
This sequence comes from Ecdyonurus torrentis, assembly GCA_949318235.1. Taxonomy (NCBI): domain Eukaryota; kingdom Metazoa; phylum Arthropoda; class Insecta; order Ephemeroptera; family Heptageniidae; genus Ecdyonurus; species Ecdyonurus torrentis. Next base: position 33,746,561 of record OX439131.1, on the reverse strand, counting down.
GGTAAATGACATTTAAAATTATTTAGTTATTTTAATTTTTTTAATTACACCGTAAACAGAATAAAAATAAAGCTAAATTATGTAAGATTTTATTTTACTTACGTTGATTCTTTTGCGATTAAAAATCAAAATCTATTCTATACAAGTATAGGTAATGGACTTGCCAAAACTATTGCTTTCATTTTCTCAGAATATTTGCTGCTCTGCAATTATAATTATTAAAGTGGTCCAGAAAAAAAATAGTATGCAAAGGAAAATTACATATTTAAGTAACGTAATTACGTGTAATGATTTTTACTAATCAGTGAAATAAATATCTCTCTATAGCATTTTAATTTATTATTTCAGATAAGTATCAAAGTTAACTGCAACTCAAATGCATAGGTAATATTAAAATATAGTAGTCAGGGTTTTTTTTTTTTTTTTTTTTTGCGTTTGAATAAATTAGTTATTAAAGAGAATACATTTGCTCTCAAACAGTGGTTAAAATGGGGTGCGTACGAGTGTTGATATATATATATATATATATATATATATATATATATATATATATATATATATATATATATATATATATATATATATATATATATACAATACATACATACATACATGTCTAATTATTTGAATGATCCAGTATGAATAAGTAAACAAGTATATTAAATTGTAATTGAAGTACATGGTTATAATGAAAATGATAAACTGATTTAACTGTTGGAAATTATGGTTGGATTACATTACAAAAAATGCATACCCCCCCCCTCTTTTTTTTTTAGTCCTTGGGGAAATTTTGGAACTTATTGTTTCTGATGGTGACGTTCAACCTATCAGAAACACGCAGGAAAATGGTAATCCCTAATTTCTAGCATTGCAAAACCATTCTTTAAGTGATTTTTAAGATTAAAAAAAAAAAAAAAAAAAAAAAAAAAAACGTTTTGACATGTTTGCAGCAAATAAAAAGGTTGACACAAATTTTTTACCGCGGAATTGTATGTGACTTCTCGATAAAAACTCCTAAATAATTTACACATGGAGTGCGGTATATGTATAATATCGCTCAAAACTTTAATTGCAGACTTAGAAAATATAGCGTCTATTATAAATATTACCAGTATAATAAATCATATAAATATAGTTAAAAAAAATACGGATATCTAAAGCAACCTATACAGTACTAAAATAAAAAAAATATATATAAAAATTGTATTGAAGAGGGACATACTACGATCATTTTCTTTCATAATGATAAAAGTAACCCTGAAGTTATAAATCTGCAAGGTATATGGCACCTTATATCCCACCCACCACCACGATCATGGATCTTGGACGCTCCCAGTAGAGCTGAACTGGAGCAAGCGAGAGGCTGGCTGATCAATACGCTGCTGCCGCCGCTGCTATTGCCTACTCCCTCTTTCTCATCTAGAACCAGCAAGCGAACGCGCGGGGGCTACATTCTATACCACATTCAACCCTCACAGTTACGTGCTAGCCAAGCTTGAGGCCTAATTGCACAAAAGAGCTTTCTTTCTCTCTCATTCACTTTCACTACTTCCACCCCTTACAATACCGTGCCCTCTGCTTTACACGTGATAAAATGAACATTCCAAAACATTCCGCGATGCTTGTGTATTGTGTATCATTACGCTCGACTAATACTATATGCACAACAATGAAGAAAATAAGCTTATTTTCTTACAAGTATAATGAATTTAATAATTATTAAAGCACGTTTAAATATTTTCCATAATAATTTTAAATGTAAAGTAGAATGATTTCTCACAGCTATTTTTAAAGCAGTTTAAAAGGGACGCATGTTTGGAATGCTAAATACGTTAATTGTACGAAGATATGAGCATATTAAAGTTGATGGCGTATTCTCTATAGCAACATTTATTTTTCAATTATTACTAAGCACTTTCTCTCAAAGCCAGTTTTGTTATTGTATATTCAATTATTTTCTTCTCGGTTCTACAGCATCATGAATTGTACTGATCACTGCAGTAAAATTTTTTTTTTGTTATTATGTTTCATATTTTTAGAAATAAAGAAAATGATGTCATGGTGAACATTTTTGCCTACAGGCCGTGGTCAGCGAGGCGGCAAAACCGTGTGTTTGCAAGTCATGCTAACTGGCAGATCCAGGAAAGCCCCTGGCATTATAGGCAACTTCTCGAGCATTGCAGTAATACCGGCTGCATAACTTTTAGGATACAGGGGCACTGAACCCCCAACACAAAGGGAATTATCATATATTTTTAGTTTTTTTTTTTAAGTTATTAACCTTTTTAAAGTCTGAGAGAATGAATTAAATTTAAGGGTGCATTCATATAATAACACTGTTTCTAGTTCATATTGTTATATATTTCTATTTCCGTATTTCCGCGAAAAAAATCATTGTCTTCTCTGCTGTATGTATATAATGTACAGTTACTTTTGTTTCCCTCCTATTTTTGATCTTATCACTTATTATCACATTTTAAAATATACAGGAAATGCGTTTGACTGAGAGTAGGGGTATATATAAATCGGACATACTTTTATTTACTATACTTTCAGGTCAAATATACACAAACAAATAAAATGTTGCGTGGGATTATCAAAAGAGCAGTTGTACATACATACATACATAAAATAATATGTATATAGCATATAGAATAGAATAACAATTTCAAGAAAACGTCTATTATTGAAGGCTCATCTGATATGGATTAACTATAAATATTATTTGTATATATGTATCATGTTTATGATTGTATATAAATATCATTTAGGATTATATATTTAAATTTCGCTTATATATTGATATAATTATTGTGATATAATTTCAATTTGACTTTGAATAAATTTATTGCTTTTTACCTGAAATTCACACTCCACAACTTCAGTATCCTCTAAAAGACGAACTGTACACTTACAACTTGCACCAGTTTCACCTTTACCACCAAATTTTAACATTTTTGAACGTATAGCACATGTGATAGAAAGTTTTTATCTAAGCATTTAAAAGTGTTATAAGCAGTCTCTGTGTTTTCGTTTTTTTTTTTTTTTTTTTTTTATTATTATTATTTTTTGACACAAAGACACACACACGTCTCTCCCTCTCTCGAGCTTTGCGTCTCAGCGTCTGTTCGTTCCACTTTTGGACTACGGACACTTTGCGATGTTCACTTTCGTTTTCGAAGAACCATTACATGAAACAGAAACGTGGAAACGGAATACGCACCAATCCAAAAAATAAACATGTTTCATGTTATTGCACAATGTCAACTAGTAGTGCGCTTTGGGCACACAAGATTTATATGCGTCAAGCATGTATTAGTGAATTACGAAGTGAATTATTTCGACAAAGTCGTGAGTATACATGACTTTTAAATACACCTCTCAATCCAATGCACAAGCCTGTTAGCTCCGATTCCATTCATTTCAAACCCGATTGTCATGAAAATTTTATAGAACCAAACAGAGACTATTTTTTATGCAGCCGCAGAATGAGACTTAGAGAGAGATGTGTATTAATGTATGTATGTAGCTATATAAATTGGACAGAGAGGAGAGAAAGAATCATGGCAATATATAACAACAATAATAAAAAAATCTTGATAAATGTATTTTATGGCCGGATTGAAAAAAATAAATATTTTTAATTTTCAAATTAAATATATTTTAGTTTTTACAATACCGTGTATTGTTGCTATATATTATATATATATATATATATATATATATATATATAATATATATTATAGTATATATTAGGCTCCAAACACGTTAAAAATTAAAATAATGTACAGCTCTGGCCAAAAGTTCCCGAACAATTTGCATAGGCAACCCGCAAGCGCACTATGTTATCTTTATGAGAAAACGCAGCGGCCGCCGCTGCCCCGTTCGGGAACTTTTGGCCAGAGGTATACGTAATTAATAGGAATAGGACGTATTATATATGCCTCGACCGTTAAATTTGTACGGAATATCAATGCAGAAATTTTCTCACAAAATGGCAAAAATAACAATAATAAATAAATGAAGAAGTGTTTAAATGTTTAAATTCGAGCTCCAGCGTTTTTTACTAGCACACCTCTGATTGGTGTGCGTCATCGCCGGTATTTATAACACTAAAAAGCAATAAAATTATCAATGAACATATAAATAAAAAATACAAATATAATTTATTGGGGTACTATAAAGATCTGAATATGCATTTTATTAATTGGCAATCAAATATTTTAATTTTACAATAAAAATTTAAAAATTGATTAATATGATTTCAAATTATAAAATATTGACAATGTGTGCGCCTGCCAGACGTGATAGCAAGCAACTTTTGATACACATTTGCTCAACGGGTTGCATACGCAACACATTCTGCAGGCAAACAAACTAATGTGGCCGCCGCCGCTAACAGGCCGCTAATGGCACCTGCTGTTTTTCGAATAAATAGAAATATGTTATCATTGTTTTTATTTTTAATAGCTTAAAAATATACAACGATCCAAAATCCAAAGCAGCGATCACACATGTTTCCCGATTGTCTTGATTGCACATTTTATCTTATGCATCCACAACATGAAAAAGTATGTGTAGTAAATTTCTCATACTTTAGAGCGACCTACCAAAAAAACTTTTGAAATGAGCGGTCTGAAATTCAAACATGGCAGCAGCTACGAGTGTTGTGGTTTTAGACAGGGGTAATAATACGACCTGTACGATAAATTTACATGGTAAGTTACAAACTTTAATGTTTTATAATCGTCTGAAGGTATCTAGAATGTATTCAAAAACTAATTTTCATCTTATATATTCTAATAATACGAAAATTTTGCAAAAACATGACCATGGTTATCTAGTCATGCCCAGAGCATGAGACGCCATAAAGTGTTTTTCGATAAAAACGATGTTCCGATTTTTTATGTTTTGACAGCCCTTTGGGAAATTAATGTGATTTTTAAAAGTTATCTTATTGTTTGCAGGTGCTACTGTCGTTTCTTGGCGTGTCAATAATCAGGAACAACTATTCGTTAGGTGAGTAAGTCATAAAAGGGATTTTTTATGTATTGTTTTGATATTTGGAGGGCGTGAATGGTAGAATGGCGGAGGTTTCGCCCGCAGCATTTGACTTGAGCTTGCGAGCACTTTTGCTTGCACAGCCCGGCAGCCCGCCCGGTTTTTTGTCCGTCTGGCATCTGGCGATCGAGCTTCGCGGCGGTATGTGTGTCTGTCAAACTAAAGCCATTCCATTACTTTATGAAAATAAGACAAAATCAATCTCATTGTAACTTAGCTGCTTTCAGATATAAGTACGTTTTTTTAACCAGCTGTTTTTTGCTGCTATACAACTATACAAGCTACAATCGCCGAGTTAGATGTTGAATCAATAAAATATAAATATACTTTGCATGTTTTTTATGAGTAGTTTTTCAGACTTATTTCATTCATTGCATGCTTGCACCTAGCGCAGCGCTGTATAGCAACTAAATTTTATATATATATATATATATAATATTACTACATTTCATATTCGTAAAAATTATTTTGAACCATTCTCGTTGTGGAAGTGCAGCTTTGTAGGGCGATAAATTAATTTTCTATACTTCATTGTGCGGTACCAAATTTTTAGTTTGTATATTTATATTAATTCTCTTATAAAATTACAATTTTATATCAGGGGTACAAGATATAATAATTTAAAACTTTTAAAAGCTAATTTAAAAATTTTTTTTGGGGGGGGGGGGGGGGGGGGGAATCGGTAATATTCATTGAAGGGAACTATCAAACAAAATTAACAAATAAATTTTACCTAGGATGATGAATTGCAGATAGAGCGTACTATCTTAAACGGACATTAGGCCCTAATTGTTCGCAGTACGCCGCTACGCTTTAACTATGATGTGTGCAAAGGTACGGTATTTTACCCAAGCCTTTTTTGTCAGCAGGACCCGCAGGTCTATGCGTAAAAGAATTTTGTACTCTAATTTTAACTGTGCTTATACCTTTTTTTTTTTTTTTTTTTTTATGGAAACTTTAACATATAGTAAAACGAAGATCATTAAAAATATATATATTTCGTTTGCGTATGACGTGCATTGTATCCGTCACTTTTAATTATCTGAAAAACAAAAATTACTTGCAAACTTTTTTATTATTATTATTGCATTCATCTACATATAATTAAAACGGCTCGATAATAAGTTTACTTTTTTTTTTACCGAAATTCATCTCTGTCTGATGAAAGGTACTGATCTGAAATTTCAATCTAATAAGACTACGATTATAGAAGAAATACTTATAAATTATAAATAAAGATATCCATATTAATGAGGGATTGTATGTTTTTAACGCGACAGAATTAAAATTGTGTAACTTTTCCTAAATAACATTATAATAGTACCCACTAGTCTTAGGAGTCCTCTATAAATTTTATTACATAATATACTTTTTAACGAAAATAAACGGCTAAAAATTCAATGTGTTGTACTCCCCCCCCCCCCCCCCCCCCCCCATTTACCAAATAAAAACCTACTAAAATCAAACAATTTTGACTCGAATATCTATCAGCTAATGAAGTGTACACTGATTTTGTTGAAATAGAGTATTATTTTTATTTAGGACAATATTAAATAAACTATTTATGCAACTATTTTTTTAATCTAAATGTACCAATTGGTATTATGATTAATAAAGAAACTGAAAACTATCACAAGTGCCATTAGTGCTTGCTCAACGTGTCAGCATATTATATAATGAACGTTTTTTTTTCCCCATATTTCTGTATTTATTTCTCCATTGTTTCCGTGGACTATTGTTCATGCGAATCATGATTGGCTATATTCATAACACGTATACGTATACCTATAGTTACTGTTGAATTACGTACGTACCGAAATGAAATGAATAACTTTCAATTTTAGTTATGCATTTCAGTGCATAGTTGTGAAATTTTATGATTTCGTTGCGGTACACTAAAAAAAAAAAAAAAAAAAAGCATTTTTCGTAGAATTAACCAAGGTTTGCTATAGAATTGGTTCCGATCTATAAACTTTGCTGTGATTCTAAATATTTTATTTTATTATTTTAAAATAAATGGAATATTAATTGCCTATCCATTAAAATAATAATTATACGCAAGAAAAATATATTTATCCGAAATAGAAAAATTGAGTCTATTTTTGTTGATTTCAGTAATGCAACTCATTCATGAATTTTTAAGGCATTTCATTATCCATAAAAATTATAAAAATATTACTATTCCGAGTATTTCATTCATCGATGCACAGTATTATTTGATTTATCTATTGTTCTATGTATATATTTATGACATTGGCATAACACCATACTTGCTCTCGTTATTTTATTTATGTTCCCCCTTTTCCTCTCCAATATAAACCAGACACGTACCGACATACCATACAATGGTCGTTCTTTCATACTTTTTTTTTTTTTTTTTTTTTTTTAATTGCCGGCCGTCGATTACCCCGTTCAGTCTGGTGTAGCGTATCAAATCGCATTTCCATTGTAGCGTGTCGCTGTAGTAGTTCAAAAAGTAATTTCTTGGTGTTATGATACGACAGAATTGATTGGGTGCTGAATAGGGGTGTTAAGCATGAACGAACACCTGCCAGGTCAGGTCATATAACAATGTAATAAGGAGTGGGCGGATGTGTAACCCTGTACTGTCAATCAGCTTTTATTGTAATATTATATGTTACGTATTCAGTGATATGCTGTTGAATATAGAGTATCCGCTTCTGTTTTCATTTTTGCAATTTTTATCTGTTTTTTATGTATATTATACTATATTTAATGATATTACATCACAATGTACTCTTTTTTTTTTTTTTTTTTTTTTTTTTTTTTTTTTTTTTTTTTTTTTTTAAAAGCCCTACAACATTTTTTTTTTTTTGTCTGACTGCAGCAATTAAATATAAAGTCCGCTCCGTTTTCCAGGTCGCTTTTGATATAGTTACACGTCACCACGGGTAACAAGCATTATTTAAACGTTAAAGCTGCAATGAAAATACCGTTTAATTCAATAAATTTTAAATTAATTTGCAAAGAACAGATAATAGAACAGAACCAATTATACCTGAAGCAAAAATAAAACATAACAAAAAAAATATTATTGTTTCGCAATCATTTGGCGGGGGGGGGGGGGGGGTATTTTTATCTAACATTTAAACTAATATTGAGGTAGCTTTGCGATTTTATTTCAACGTAAAATCAGGGATCAGCAAAACCATTGAATTTAGAGTCGGTAAACCTAAAATACTCTAAATTCAATGGTAAAACTAACGATAATGAATAATATGATAAAAAAAAATGACTCATGCGGTGTCATCTCGCGGAGCTATTTGTGTGAACGTCGTTATTGGCTGCGGCAAGATGGGCAAAAAAAAAAAAAAAAAAAAAAAAGCACTCGCTTGCTCCACAACTCAAGGCCTGGCCGTTTCTCTTCCGTGTGCTACTATGCCGAGCGGCTTGCAAGTACAGTCTCCCCTCGTTCATCCATCGTCACGCAAAAAACCCTCAACATGAGAGAAAGCGAGATCGAGCGAGCGCCGCGCATATCTCTCACCAACACTCTCTCTTCTATCGTGATCCAAATTTGACAAATGCGTCGCGGCAGATAAACCCGAGGGTGCGTTTTTTGTTAGCACGTAGTTAGTGGGAAACTGTAACAGCAGACAAAAAAAAAAAAAAAAAAAAAAAAATCCTCCCCTTCTTTCTTGAATAGGATCCGCCCCCACATGTACACGAAAGAGTCATTAATTATCCTTACGTATGCTTTATTGTGTTGCAGTAAACAGGCTGTATTTGACGGCAAAAAGGCCATCAGAGGAGGCATTCCTTTTGTATTTCGTAAGTTTTGCAATACCGTATCCCATCCTTAAATATTGCTAATGATTAATAATATGCCAATTTTAATTGTATATAGCTCAATTTGGGGAATGGAACTACGGGCCTCAGCATGGGTTTGCGCGGATCATCCGCTGGAACCTGGAGAAGGCACCCGAACGTTTGCCCAGCGGCGATGTCGAGGCCATCTTCTCACTTATGGACAACGAGTTCACGCGCTCAATGTGGAGTTATCCGTAAGTACAGATTTAGGTGCATTTTTTAGGCACATTTTGCCTAGAAAGTAGGATCGGTTTCTTATGGCGGTTTCTCGCATATTTGGCAGCCACAAGTCGCGGTCAAGAGCAAAGTTTTAGTATGCGACTATAATAGTGTCAATCATTATATATCTATTATTAGAAGCTGAGAGAGGAAGTATAATTATATATAGCCTATAATCTATAACTTGTGCATAAGAATACTGTAGTCTGTAGTATACAACACCTAATTGTATTATATAAGGGTTAACCTCTATCTTGGAATGATTGGAGAGATTTTGATAGCATTTTATAAAATGCGCCCCCCCCCCCCCTTTTTTTTTTTTTTTTTTTTTTTTTTTTTTCAGAAATTTTAGTGCATGTAACCAAGTAAATCCAGGTTTTTTTATTTATTTATTATTTTGTTCATTTTTCTGAATTTTCTGATACAAAATACATGTTAAATTAAAATAACATTACTCACCATGATCTCAAATACTTTTCATTTCAAATTTGTACAGAATAAAATAAAACTCGGATCTTTTATACTGTACTGCAGTATAATTATAATATTTTTCCAGTATTTGATTTCCTTGGGATAATTAGAGTTATTTTGACCAATAAGATTTATTTTATTAACTTAAATCATGAGAAATATAAAGGTAGTCTGAAGGATTTAAAAATAAACTTTTATAGGAAATCTATTAGAAAAACTTTTTTTTTTAAACATGACTTTAGCTGATAAAAGTTCATTGTTAATTTAAGGGGGTAGGTGACCGACTGATATCTCGCAAACTAGGACGGTTGCGAATAATAATATTAACACAAAGTAAAGAAGAAATGTTACTTAAAAGTTAAGTTATGTCAAACATGTGAAAACACGATCCAAAATTTAAGTTATTACACTTTAAAGATAACATGTAAATGTGGAAATTTAAATTTGAGCGGGAAATTTTAGTCAAATTAAAAACTTTTTTGCAATTAAAAATGTAATTAAAATTTGTTTTGGTATTAAAAAATATATTTTAAATTTACTTGATTTTATTTAAAAATTATAGTGTTGGTTTTAATGAAATTAAATCATGTACAAAAAATTACTGGGAAAATATAGTTCTTCTTTTAGCGATTTCCGGTCCAAGTCGGTCCCCCACCGCCTTAATATCTATTGATAGCATAATATGCCATGTAAAACCCCTAATTTCTGTATTATACAGATTCCGTCTTACGTATCGGCTAATCTTACGTGAAAAGGAGCTCCACTTCAACATTGGTATTTACAATCCCAGCAAAGATTTGACATTCAGTTTCAATCTTCTCCTGCACACATACTTCAAGGTGCCTGATGTGAGGCGATGCCAGATTACAGGCTTACATGGATGCACCTTCATTGATAAGGTGGGTGCTGGTTATGTGGTGGCTAGTTTTTGTATGATATTTAACTCAAATATGGTTAAAAATTAAATTATTGACCAAAGGCAATAATTTTGAGATTCCAATATCTGATTTGTACAAAGTTAAAAATGTGTTTTTATTTTATTGATACTTGTGTTACAAGCTGTAAGCCATGTAAATCTTAAAATGATGTATGGTATTACTTAACACAGACTCGTGATGGAGCCATTTTCCAAGAGGGTCGTGATGTGGTGACTATTGGAGAGTGGACAGACCGTATATATCAGAACACCCCACAAGAACACATCATCACTAATGTGGTGTCTGGCAGGAAAATGAGAATACAGAAGTACAATTTTCCTGATACAGGTTTGTGGTTTCTTTATGATGTTGTAAATTATACTACTACAAGCCTTAACCCCCTCTCCCAATAAGAGCATGAAAAGTAATATCATTTTTCCCCCTATTTTATAATTTTATTTACTAAGTAAAAAGTTGACATGCTTTAAAAAAATTGTATATTCCAGTCGTTTGGAACCCATGGATAGAGAAGGCCAAGGAGACTGCAGATTTTGGAGATGATGAGTACCCAAATATGGTTTGTGTGGAGTCAGGTCATGTGAGCAGCCCTGTCATCCTTCTGCCTGGCACCGCCTTTGAGGCAAGTCAAATTCTACAGGTGATGTGAGCGGAGGGTCCGCGGCGCGGGGGACTGGCCACAGGGCCAGTTCCCAGAGGCGGGGGTGTTCGGGGGGCAGTGCAGCCCCTGATCGCCCCTCCCGCGCCGCCAGAGCCAGCACCAGCGCCCACGGCAGCTGCCCCGGGCTATGGCTGGCTTGCACTCAACTCCATATATTCGGAGATGTTTGTGCCAGGGGCCCCAACTCCTCGACGTTTCCTCTTGGAAGGAGCAGCAGCAGCTGCAGCTCTGCACTCAAAAGATGAGCCCTGCAGCCAACAGGCAAGCTGCAGTATTTGCTCTCTAAACCTTTAACCCTGGATCTACCCAATTTCCAAGTAACAACAATGTGTCATTTTCTGCCAACATGAATTTCAATTGTTGTAACTATATTATATTTAGGTCAGTACAGCAATGAGAATTTACTTACAACAAGATTCAGTAAATTATTGTTGCTATAATTTTGTTAAAATGCATGCAGCCTGGTCAGTAATGAATGGTTAATTTAATTTACTTGATGTGCGTCCTCATGTTGCACATGCTTGTTCAAGATGAGGCTGCAACTTGCATTATGCAAGGTGTTTAGCCAAAGTGCATGTTGCATTTTTTTTTTTATATTATGTTATTTGTGACTTATGGATGAGATGTATGACTGAAAGATGCATCCTAGTGGAACATCAGATGCCTGATGTTACCCTGTTTCTTGTAGTTCTTCTCGTAAGGTCTATTTTTAAAATTTATTTCTTGAGTTTGAATTATAAATAATATTTTAATGTTGTATTTTAATGAATATGTAAAAAAAAAAAATAGTTATACTATTTGGTTTTAACTGCCAAGTCAGTTTACGATTGTGCTACATATTTTAGCATTCCTTTATTGGAAAAGCACAAAAATAAAATGTAATTAGCAATCTTGTTTTAGTACCTATTGTGAAACAAAAATGTTTTTTTCATTTTAAATTGTATCCAGGATAAACTATGAGCTTATCCCTTGGAATTTTCAAAAGTTGTTCAAATATAATCCAGGGTTAAGCAATACATAGTTAAGGGTAATCTGAAAAGTACTTACTAATACAATACAATAAAGTTCATAATACTATTTAAAAAAAATGTATACAATTGTAGTGTGGTCAATAATGTAACCCTTAAAGTATTGCATGTTAAGATTTTGGCAATAGAGTAATTTAACTTCATTCCAATAGGGCATTTTGATTCATTTTTAGAAGATCCCTTGCACCTGCTTGCCAAGTTCACTACATTGTTATTAACCACTCTGCTCATGAGTTTGTATTGCACATTTTTGCAAAGCATAATTCTTAAATAATTATAAATAAAAAAAAATATATATGCAGTCACAAATTGTGGTAGTAAATTTTTAAAGCTCAACAGTAAATGTCTGCCAACCATTTAGATACCAATTTAATGTTTTACAACTTATTGTTATTTTGCTCATACTGTTTTAATACTTAAATGTACAAGTGCTTAAAGAGTAGGAAAAATAACTTAATTTTCATATGCTCACAAGATGTTGAATTATTATTGATAAAAGTTTTGCTCATTATTATGACTAAAGTCAAATATTGTTATATTGTTATTTATGTTGCCACTTTAGTAAAATCTAGTAGCATTTCCTTGCCATCAAAAAAAATGACAAAAATATATATTATATTAAAGTAAAATTGCAATAAAATTGTTTGTGAGCAATATTGAAAAGTGTATACAAAGAAAAAGAAAATACTATAAAAAAAAATCTTAACTAAAAATGATGTATGTATATATACACTACACAATGTATTATGTAGTAAAAAAGAAAATGATATAAGCATTAGTTATTGTAGTTTACTATAATAGTTGTAGAGTTAACTGTTGAACATAATATGTACCACTTCTTGGAAAAAAAAAATGTAATTTTATTGATTCATGTTTCACATTATTATATCTTCCTGTGCAACATTTCTATATATCTATAAAATACTATAATAGTTTTAAGATTACAGTGTGGATGCCAGCTAATTGACAGTACTACTTTACAATTAATTTTTATATTGCACAAATATCAATTGGAAAAAAAATAATAATAACACTCACTTTTATAGCACTATTATTTTCTATTTTTTCAAGTGCAGGTACTTTGAAAAGCACTAGCAAAGTATGTCAGTTAGATGGTTCACAGCTGTACGCTTGGTGGTTTATGTGTAGTAAAAAAAATCTTAGCGGCTAGCAGACGTAGTGTGCGGAGAACTTGGACTTTGTATCAGTTATCCGCACTGCCTTAAAAATGTATACGAGATGAGTGGAGGGTGATGGTGCTCTTATTAGCAGCTCTTTTGCGTCTGATAGCTACCGCTACTTGACTATCGCCTATTAAATACCTACATCTTATTGATGTTTTGCAGCAATTTATACAAAGCATACAATAACTGTCCCTACAATAATTGAAATCTACTGCAAAATATTGATAAAATACTTAATATTCTGTAAACTGTAATATGTTGTTTATGCTAAAAGGTATAGTCGGGTAGTGAGGGGAGAGGAAATTTTGTGTAAGAAACCGGCACTTAATCTACAGTTTCATTCATTCACGCACTCACTTTTCACAAAAACTCAATAAAATAAAATGCAAATTATGTACAATGACTCAGGTCACCGTTTTCAAGTGTACAACGAATTTATAGACTAGGAAAAAAAATGTTTATAATAATTTTCATTCAAAAGACACAAATGCAAAGAAAAACTTTTTTTGGTCAAGAGTGAATTGCAAAAATCATGTTCAAATAATATATTGCATGTTTTAGAGTGTATTTTAGCAATTTTTAATGAATGTGTATAATGTAACATTTTACAATTTTATCTGTGCTGGATCTCTTTCTCTCTTATTCTCTCTCCCAATCCTACAATGTGTTCCACAATTTTTGGGAACATTTTTAGTCCTATATGCAATCCTCAATCTTTAGCACTTTTTATCTTTAAAAAATATATATATTTAACAATGATATAATTTTTGTGTAGAGTTAGCAGTTTCATGTGATATTATTCAGCTGAGCAAGAGTTGAAATGAAGATGAGAAAAATAAAATTTGGTTCACAAAAATTGTTACTATGTGTTTACACTAATTAAGTCCAAATTGATTGCCAATGGCAATTTTATGGACAAAGATAAAATTTAGTAACTGATGTTTAACGAAACAAAATTTTTGATTGGAATGTTTGTAACAAATTTTGCTAGAGGTTTTCATAAGGGAGTGGTGCAATAAAAACATGAACAGAAGATTGCTAAAAATATGACTTTCATTTACTTTCCTAGTTTTGTTTTTTTATTATTTTTTATTATTTATATATATATATATATATATATAATTAATATAAAGAAATGATTTTCAAATACTTTAAGTGTTTGATAAAAAGAAAGCTGTGATGGGAAACAAATGGACAATTTGGGGAAGGGTGGGGGGACAGGGACAATATCTGATAGGGATGCCTTGTGAGAAAGAGAAAATAATTTGTAAACTAGGCCAAAATAAAGTGCGTATAGTAAACATGTATGGCAAGGGTGTACTGAAGCTGCCGTGATTATAATTAACCACTTAATTAGCATTTTAAAAAGGAGGGTCTTATATCTGAATAACATATAACCAACAGTTGGCAAATGTAAGGTAACTAAGGTAAGTGTTACAGGGTGAGCATTTAGGCTTGCATTGCACTTCAACAGCGTAAATATAACACACAACCAAAACATTAACATATCATATCTCTGGCCATGGACAGCCATTTTGTCTTTATTACTTGAATTATTTCTCTGTAAGCACCTTGCTTTCTTCAATCAAATTCAAGGTCCATTATATAAGAGGTTAGTTGCTCCGGGAAAAGTTTTGGCCAAGGTCGCGCAGCTGAAAGGAATTCACCAAAGACGCCATATCACCGGGTGTATTTTTATTCACCTTATCGGTGAATAAGGCATCGTATTGGCTTAGAATCAAGTGCATCCATCACAAAATAAAATCAACTGCGCGAGTTTTGTGCTGCGCTCAACCTCTTAATTATATGGACCTTGAATCAAATTTTGAAACCTGTGCTTTTTTTTTTTTTTTTTTTTCTTTTTTGCTTTTTTCCCCATCAAAGCTTTTTATTCAGATTTTATTATTATTATTATTATTTAGACCCAGTAAGTTAATAATAGTAAAGTCAACATGCAAATATTTGACAATTGAATGATGTGCATTTATTAATAAAATTTGAAAGGTAAGAGCCCTAACTTTTTGAAGAAAGGAAGTAAAATTATAACCATAGTAAATTAATATTTGAGACATTATACTTTATTATTTGAATTTACGATAAAATTTTGAGCATAAACCAATAATTAAATACACAAAAAAAAGATGTAATAAAAATGGAAACACAGCCATTAATTGTGCCACGTTTCAGATTCAGCTATCTACAAGTCATTTGTATACATAGGTAATACTTGCAAAATAATATTAATAAAAATACAGTAAAATTATAATGTTATAGGTCAAGGGCTGGTTCCCATAAGTAAGAAAAAAAGGGGAGTGGAAAATACATAAAAAGGTTGAAAGAATGAATCCGAGACTGAATTTTAGCTCTCTTGTTTCTCCAGTGCTTTTTGCTGTTTCTCTCTCATTACATCCGCATCCCTGCAGCACAAATCAATGCAAAATTACTTAAATGCTGTTTCCTCTCTTACTTTCTATGAACCATATATTTATATACAATAATACGTACTAATAGTACAGTATGTTCAATATACTATCCTACATGATCTTATTATTGAATTTATAAGATTTTTGTTATTAAGGTTTCTTTGTTTTTCTTTTATGGTCCTTTACTTATTAATGTCACTTTTTTTTTATCTTTATTGGTGAAATTTAGTTTTATTTATATATATATATATATATATATATATATATATATATATATATATATATATATATATATTAATTACGTTTAAAAAAATAATTAGAAAATAGTTGGTAGAGATTAGAGCACGTTGAATTGAAAATTAATAAAACGCGAAAATTCTCTAATTTAAATAGTAAATTAGGACTAGGAATGCAAATCATTATAGCTTGCGCTAAATAAAAATAGACGTTAAAAGGGATGAGGGGTATAGTGTCAATGTAAAATACGATATACCTAACATCTCACGTTCTCACACTACATCAAAGGCACAACATTATAAAACAGTATCAGACTTACTCTTGGCCTTAGACCGGTTTCGTCCTTTACCTAGGACTCATCAGTAAGGCTCGGCAGAGAGCTCTGTACAGCTAGAGATGGCTACGGTGTCAATATATTAAACGATGTAACTAGCTTAATCACGATACAGGCGGCCGGCAGGCGCATTGCTCTCGCGAACTTTCTGGAGTTGGGGAACTCTAGGAAGTGAGGGAGGGCACATGTGGCTTGCTGGCAGCCAGTCTTGCATCCCTCTTAGTGCACAATATTATATTACAGTGTGAGGATGAGAGGTTTTAAATAGCAAGCCGGGTTTGCGCGCGCGATTGTTCAACCATTTAGCGCGAGCAGCTGCGGGGGCATCGCGTATAAAAACGCGGCTGCCACTTGCTTCCTCAGCTCAGTCAGTTAGCAGATGTGGTGTTAGCCATCTCTAGCTGTACAGAGCTCTCTGCCGAGCCTTACTGATGAGTCCTAGGTAAAGGACGAAACCGGTCTAAGGCCAAGAGTAAGTCTGATACTGTTTTATAATGTTGTGCCTTTGATGTAGTGTGAGAACGTGAGATGTTAGGTATATCGTATTTTACATTGACACTATACCCCTCATCCCTTTTAACGTCTATTTTTATTTAGCGCAAGCTATAATGATTTGCATTCTTGTCCTAATTTACTATTTAAATTAGAGAATTTTCGCGTTTTATTAATTTTCAATTCAACGTGCTCTAATCTCTACCAACTATTTTCTAATTATTTTTTTAAACGTAATTAATACCAAACGCGATGTTTTTTTCTTATATATTATATATATATATATATATATATATATATATATATATATATATATATATATATATATATATATATATATATATATATATTATTATTATTATTATTTAGGTTTGTTCATTTTTCTTTTACGGTCCTTTACTTTATGACATTTTTGACATTATTTACTATTATTATCATGATTTAAATATTTTCTTTTTATTGAAATTTCCCCAAAGCTTTTACCTTTGCTTTCGTTGTTCCAATGTCATCCCTTCCTTGTCATGTCCACCTTTTTTCTTCTGCTGGTCCTGCAGTTTCTTTTGGTTTTTAGCCCGTGCAAGCTCACGTTGGTTGCCTCCTGTGAAAATACATTTTTGTAGAAAATAGAAACAAGTGAACACAAATATATTTTATAAATAGGAATGATTGAGAACTTGAGAAACTGTGTGTGGGTTATATAGAAACTTTGAAAATAGTGGCTTATTGTACATATTAACTACACAATTATTAGCAGATTGAGATACAGTATAGTATATATATATATATATATATATATATATATATATATATATATATATATATATATATATATATATATATATATATATATATATATTAGACATGCATAAAAAAAAAATCCCAATAACTAGTATACTCAAGATCCTCTAAATTTAACCATCAAAGCAATGCCACTTTCTTTAGAAAATGGTCAAAATGTCATAGTAAGTGACAGCAGCATTTTAACTGGAACATCTGCAGCTCCTATCATGTCACTAATAGTGCTGCAGGTATAGGGTCTATGCATTCATGTTAAAGTCGACGCCATGTTGGATAACTCAATAACATGGGTGGCATAGGAAAAAAATCATTTTGTCAGTTTAAAAACACTATGCAATATTTTTGGGAGCATTGATGCTGTAAATATGTTGAATTAGTATCTGAAGTATGTGAGAAAAATAACAAATAACAAAAAATTAACCAATTTCCCAAAGAAAATTGGCTTAAATGAAGTTTGTCCTATGCTGAGCAATGTTATGGACTACTCCAGTATGGCCTACAAGCGCAATAAATATGACGTCATCCGCATACACCCTATACTGCAAGCTTAAATTTGGCAATGCTGTTGTCACTTAAATATGACATTTTGGCCATTTTCTAAAGAAAGCCACATCACTTTGATAGATAGATGTAGAGGATCTTGATTGTAAAATTACAGTACCATACATAATATACATTTGATATGTAACCACGTGGTTTTACGTTCAGTATGTACATACATAATAGTGTATCTATTCTTGCTCTATTTATGGTTATGTTCATGAAATAGTTCAGCGACAGCTAAAAGCTGCATGTGTTGGTGATGGAAAGTCTGCAATAGTATAATACACGTGTATTTGCTTTAACCTTTCAAGAGATGGCCCTATTTTACTGCAGAAATAATTCCATCGCCAACACAAGCATATTTTAACTGTTCTTTTGAACTATTTCTATTAAGGGAGTAGGATACCGACCTTATATCTAAAAAACTAGAAGAGTTTTGGGTCTAAAGTTGGTATTATTGTGTAGCTAAGGGTCACACCTAGCAGTGATAAAAATTTCATGTTTGACCGTCCCGAAAAAAAGACAAAAATTATTGAAATTAACATTTGGCCTTATGGGCTTAAAATTTCAAAAAATCACATAAAATTCATTTGCACGGTGACCCCCTAAAATTGTCGCAAGCTGAAGTATCATTGTGCAAAATTTCAGATTTTTTTGACGAGAAAAATTTGAGTCTAATGGCCGACGTTGGTCCCTTACTCCCTTAAATGAACAAAACGATATATCGAGGTCTCCGTGGTCATACGGTACTACTGCAATCTTCGAAGGCGCAATCTTGGAACGTCTGCATTTTCCGCGGATTCTCTTTTCTAATATCTTTATACACTTAGCTTGTACGGTAGGCGCAACGGAGATTGCACATGTTCCAAAATTGCACTCACGGAGATTGCAGAAGTACAGGAATGCCACGTAGCCCTCAATATACACATACCTGTAGATATACCAAAAACAATGTGTAAAAAATGTGGACAGCGCGTTATACAGGTATACTCTGTCATACAAATTGTATTCTTTGCCTATTTACTTAATCGGGCAAGTTAAGAGTAAAATTTTATATGACAGAGTGTACATGTATGTACTGATACGGATACAATAAGTTACAAACAAAGGAAGTAAAAAGCAACCTTTCAATCTATTTTTTTCCACCCACCACACCCGCTCTCTACCTTGACATGTGATATACAGTACTTATATCTTTGCGGCTATAAATGCTTTGTAACTTACTGTGTCCGTATCAGTACAAAAAAGTGAATGCATACATACACATAAAATAGTGATCACATAAATAAGGTGATTGCATTCCCATGTCGACGCCATGTGAGCAATAAATATATTATTATACTTTTTAGCAACATTTTTGTGAGCACTCTGATGCTGTGAGCACGTTGAATTAGGTTTTCAAGTATGTACAGTATGTGAGACAAATAATAATAATAATAAACTCAATTTTCAAATAGCCAAAATTCACGTTGTCCTATGCTGAGCACTGTTATTCATTGCTCCAGTGTGGCGTTGAAGAGAATTCAGTATGACGTCATGACTCATTTACCCTGTATAGTCCCTATACATAGATGCTGCCATAGAGAAACAGTATAGAGAAGCTACTCAATAGGGAGTTCATGTCGCTAAAATCATTGGAGGGGAGGCAGTGTTTACAGTCGATTTCAGTGAGTTCCGCTCCTTTTGAGTAGATGGCGTTGCATTATTTTTCGTTCTTATTTCGGGGAGCCGAGCCCGGGGCGCTCCGAGGAGCGCCCCGGGCCGAAATAAGAACGAAAAATAATGCAACGCCATCTACTCCAAAGGAGCGGAACTCACTGAAATCGACTGTAAACACTGCCTCCCCTCCAATGATTTTAGCGACATGAACTCCCTATTGAGTAGCTTCTCTATACTGTTTCTCTATGATGCTGCTCATATATTACAGCTTACAGTATATTAAATATTGCATTTATAGTGACACAATTCGGTACCTACATTTGCTACATACTGCCTACGTATTGGATTGGACTAGTATTTTTATCATATCACTGCGTATAATATGGTCTCTATTTATGCATTACATACATATGAAAAGCTTTTTTTTTTTTTATTCCATCGAGTTTTATTGTTTTTTACATTATAATTCGCAACAAAAAACACAGCATTTCATTTGGCAATAAATGTCTAGATTCTAGAAAATGACGTTAATGTTATTTGGGCTTGCCTTTTGCCCTCTGCTTTCTCTGTCTGCTTTTGCCATCTTGAGTTTCTAGAACTTTGACGTCCAGAACGGCAAGTAATGTGTATGCGCATATAAATACTAAAAAACAAAAATTCCTCCCTCGAAAAAAGCTTTTCTGAGGTTAGTAAATGTTAATTGGAATAAGAGAAAGCAATAAAATTTTAGTAAAATTACTTACTTGTCATTTTTTTTATATATATTATTTTATAAATGGATTCGCAAGCGCTAAGCGATCCGATTCGCGAGCACAGAACTAAACACTTTCGCTCAGAAATGTCCTCCTTTTTTTTTTTTTTTTTCAGGACATGTCCCCCCTCCGCCCCCTCCCTCGGTTTCCGCCCGTCTGTGTTGTTGCAAATAGTACACATTTTTGTCGCAAACAGGCCGCAACGACGCCACCTTCCAGTCCAGTCACCAAGATACTACATACAAGATAAGGACACGCTCGACCAAATTGGGCCGCCGCGAAATTCAAAATGAGCCTCTAAGCCAATCAGCGCCCGAGTTAAAGGTCACGTGATCAATATTGACCAATCACAATGCCGCTAAAATTTACATGGGACCAGTTGGTGTCGCTATCTTGTATGTAGTATCTTGCAGTCACAACGCACACACAGCTGTACCAGAAACAACAACAAGGTTTAAACGAAAAATGGATCGTATGGATGTTATTAATCTTGCCAAAGGAAAAGATGCTCAAAATAGCAATACTGTCACCATCGTTTATGTAAGTATTATAAATTCGGTATTGATATAATAAACTATGTTGGATCATATCATTCAGCATGATACCATGTCCAGTATGCAATGTTAAAAGTTTTGAGTCCATTATTTGGTCCATGCGGCAGCCGGCCCAGCTCAAGGTGTATGTAAGTATGTATGTGCATAAACCATGGTTTATGGCGTTTAATAATGGTATGCACACCTCAAATACATGGTATGTATGACAAATGAGTAAGTTTCGAGAATTAACATTGATCATTTCATTTATTTGTCTGGTCTCTGGGTAAAATTTCTAGTGTATGTACTTTAGGTAAAGATTCTCTCATTATGCTATCATTATAATATAAATATCGATGCTTCCGCTTCAAAATGTAATATTTGCACTTTCCACCAGTGCGGCAAAAGGAGTATCTGCACCAAATCTGCACTTTCCACGCAGTACGTTGCGTGGACTAGCGGCCATTTACTTAACATTGCAGATGCTCCACGATGGAAAGTGCAGATGCTCCACGATGGAAAGTGCAGATGCTCCACGATGGAAAGTGCAGATGCTCCACTCGCCGCGCTGGTGGAAAGTGCAGATACCCTATTTTGACGCGGAAGCATCGATATGTATTTCATATTTCAAAATTGTTCTTTCTGTTACAGTCTGTTAGTCGACTTGTGGAAATAATCTTAAAGCGAGATTCAGAAAATTTAAAATCAATCGGCGGTGAGGTAATTATCTGCAATTTCATAAATATATTTGTGTTGCTCATAAATCCTGTTTTCACCAAAAAATGCTCATTCCATTTAAATAACCATAGTTAAAGTAAACTAGAAATTACCAAGTATTCCAGCCCATTTTTTCTATAATTAATAATAATAAGAATTTTCTATATAATTTTTTTTTCATTCATTGTTGAGAGGTCACGATTTTAAAGTATCATTCACATGGAGTGAAAACCTAACGTCCGTTGACGGACGTCGACGGGTAAACAAAGTTGATAAAGTATTTTTGCAACTTGTTTCTATGTAAAAAAAAAAAAAAGAAAAAAAAAAAGAAAAAACTTTCACATTGCTTTAAAACTGACGGATACCGACTGATACTGACGGGCAAAGCTGGCAACACCCAGCTTTTCTACCCGTCGCTATCCATCAAAACGATGCATGTGAACGGTTGCATTTGTTTACATAAGTGCAGCTTCATCTGTCAGTATCCGTCAATAATAGCGCATGTGAAAGGGGCGATATAGTTATATTGGTGCAGCTTGATCTGGCTTGATCCATCGGTATCCGTTAAAGCATACTATATTTACGGCTTCTCCTACAAGCAAGATCGACGAATTTTTTTCCATTGTTATAAAAAGTCCGTTAAAAACCTCAAAATTACATGTGTTGTTATGGATAAAGGTTCCTAAAAACCTTTTCGTTGTTGATCCGTTGCTAAGATTTTTGCTTATGGGTTGATCTTGCTTGTAGTAGAAACGACCGTTAATATAGTTTGCTTTAGTATCCGTTAAAGTAAACTATATTCAATACGCATGCGCAGGAAACCTTTACATGCTTTGGAAAGTAAAATCGCTTCATTGTTGTGAGTAACCTTTACAATTTGAAAAATCTCCATAACAACGCGGGTTAATTTGCAAGAATCAACAAAATCCGTTGCTAAGATTTCTGCTTATGGGTCGATCATACTTGTAGGAGAAGCCGTTAATATAGCTTACTTTAGTATCCGTCATTTTTCCCGCGCATGCGCAGTAATGCAAATGTTTTTCTCATGTGAAACAAGCAAATTAGCGTAACCGTCAGTTTCTGTCAGGACGTCGAGTTTTCACTCCATGTGAATGATACTTATTGCATATTATTTGAGTGAGGTTTTCAACAATACAGAAATAATTTGGTCAGAACTCTGAATACTTGGTTTATAGGGATTTAACCATAGGTGATTGTCATTATTGTAGCAGAAAACAGAGTTTATGAACAGTATTATTGTTCTGCATTTATTTAATTTGTATTTTCTAAAATGATTTTTTATATAATATGTATCTTATATATTTTTTACAGCACCCTGAAATTAGAGTTCTGAAAGAAAAATGTAAAGATAAGGATGCCTTAGTTAGCACAACAGCATGCCAGGCACTTGTTGCTTTGGTAGAGTCAAGTGTAGTTACAATTCCAAACATGCTCTCTACTTTTGTATCAATGCTTCCTTATTTCAAGTAAGTAACTGAAAATTTGATGTAAATGTGTAAGCTCTTAATGTAGAAAGAGAGAGAAAGGCTGGAGATCATAAATATATATAGGTACATATATAGTACACAGGACTGCAATGGTATATTTTACCAGTCAAAAACTCGCGCTAAATTTGCAATGCTATTCTTATGATAAAGCCCGCACTGGATTTAAATGGTGAAATATATATAATCGCGGTCCTGTGTACAGTATATTATATGGTATCGACTCACCCCCTCAGTCAGGTTATTATTTCCTTTGGAGTCTCAACACAACACACGCCATCTATTCGTGTGGTTCCAAAATTTTAAGACAGATCATCAAGTCCTTACAAGCTCTTAGAAGATTGTTTAAAGTTGATAGACCTACCACAAAGGGCTGAGCAATGAGCTTTTAACAAGAACAGGATAGTGCCATTTAAAATACATCAAACTACATGGTGCTTGCAATGTTAAAAAGTTCTACTAATGAGATGGTGAACCAATACCATAAATATTTTGGCATATATATACGACAAATAATTTCCCATGGGACACTATTTACTGAAGTTTTTTTTTATGAAAACCTTAAATACGAAAATCACTGAAAATCATGTAGAGTTTTATATACTTTTTTTTTTTTTTTTAGCACCTATGTTGGCGTGAGTGCTGCGTTGAGGCAGCTACTGATTCTAGATATGAAGATGCGTCTAGGACCAAATAAAACATACAAGTGTCCATTCAATTTAGTATCTCCACAGCATCCTTTTCTGACTGTTATAAAGCAAAGTAAAGATGCTTGGCTTGATGTTATCAATCAAATTGAATTTATATGTCATAATACAGAGCAAATGTAAGTACCCACCATTGTACGTATTATGTCTCATAAAAAGTATAATATTTTATTTCTGATTTACAGTGTCCAAGAGAATGCCAATCAGTTGGTTAAGCCAGTGGTCCTGCACATAATGTGTGATCCAAACCCAACACCTTTTGCTCTACAGTTCCGTCAGCAATTATGGACATTGCTTCTTTCCCTGCCAACTACAGAGTTATTGCAAATGTGTATTCCATGGCTTCAGGTATGACTAGTCATGATTAATCATTGTATTACTTTTACATTATACAACCATAAGTTGTTACATAAGTTACATTATACAACCATAAGTTAAGTATGGGCTATTGTACCAAGGGCAATGATCAGCATGTATAATGGTGTGGTTCTTTGGATATTATTATATGTACTGATTATATGTCGATTGGTCTATCAATTGAATATTTAGATGTATGTTGTACACACATTGTTTAATAAATAAAATAATCAATAATCTATTTTACGATCATAAATACTAGAGCTGTAATAATGTGCCAAATTGTAATTTCAAACTGAAAAATTTAGCAAATCTAATAAGTTACATTTGAAGAAAAATGGGAAATGTCAAAGAGTGAGCACTATGCTGACAGGGATGAAATCAGAGAAAGTAATTTCTATCCCAGCTCAAAATTAAACGCATATGGCTTATAACAACCAGGGTATGCACAGCCACTTGTATTAATTGCTCATGAGTGAGGATCAATCCAGCAAATATGGTGATGCTTGTTAATTTGGGTCTGGGTTAAAAATCATTTTCTCTTCCACAATGCACCAAGGCAGCTTAATACACACTGTCTCGTATTCCCAAAATTTCTGAACTTTCGTTTGTTTGATTTGCCAAAAAAAGAAAGAAAGAAAGAAAGAAAGAAAGAAAGAAAGAAAGAAAGAAAGAAAGAAAGAAAGAAAGAAAGAAAGAAAGAAAGAAAGAAAGAAAGAAAGAAAGAAAGAAAGAAAGAAAGAAACTAAAAGCATTTTAAGTAGCCAATTTAACTAATTTCTAGATTTTTTTACAGGTAGAAGATTTGTTGTGTACACCAGCTTTATACATCCAACTGTCTACCAGAACCAATGCCATAAATGAAGGAGTTACTGAACTCTCCAAGCCTCATTTAGCCTTAGCTCTTGCTAGTATTGTTGATACTCAGGTGACCAAAGGGCGAGATCCACGAACAACTTTGAGAGCTTTAACTCAACTACTACAAGACTGCAGCTGTACTTTCACTGGATCGTGTGTCATTAGCATTTTATCAAATGCCATTACTAAAGCACCACCAATCTATCTTATTGATCTGATTGTAACATGTAAGTTTTAGTAGAAAAATGCTTTGGAAAAAAGAACAAAAACATTAGTTTGTTATAGTAGTGTAGTGTGTATGTAGAGAGATACAGTAAACTCTCAATTTTGTGAAATCACAACAGACCCAGAAAATGGCCATTTCATAAAATTAAATTTCACAAAATCTAGAGTTTTAGCATTAACATGCTTATATTGAAGTCTGCTGTGAACCCACTGAGCATTTCACAAAATTGTCCTTCACAAAATCAAGTTATTATTAAAATATAGTTTTAAATTTCTTTAATGTCAGCTAATCATAAAAGGAAAAAAAAAAACAGCATTTTTTTTAACAAATAAGTTTATTATGTATATAATATGTGAAAAAATGTTGAAGGAGTAGAACACTTGGAACCTAAAACTTGTCAAACGCCCTTACATACCTGAATATTATTTTTATATTTCCAGGAGTCTATGATTTCTAATTTATTTTCCTTTCACCAAAAGGCGTATACGTAGATAACGTCACAGCTCGCTGTTCGCGTAAAACAAGCGAGTTGTGACGTCATTCTCGGCATCCACCTTTTTGTGAATGGAAAATATATACTGTAACAAATAAATTACTCCGTCCAAATCAACATTGATTTTCAGGTATGTTAGTATATTACCTGTCGTTGGACAAGTTTTTTTGTATAAGGTGTTCTTAGCATTTAAAACTTTAATATTTTAACTCTTTGTTATTTTTATTCAAATTTAAAATGTTACCATGCATAAATAATATATTGTTTCCTTGTCTAGGCTCTGGGCTTGTAGAACACCAGTTGTGTACAACTTTAGCAGGACAAACATTAACTGCAGCCCTACTGCCATGGATGGCGTATCCCTCATTACTAACATCACAAGCTTTACACGAAGCTCAAGCAGTCATGCAGAAAATGAACAACCTAGAAGGTGTCATCATGACAGAAGCGCCATTCACAACTCACTCTTTTCCTATTGCACACTTGTATGTGTGTATATATAGGCTTTGGAGTCCTTGGGCCTCAGATTCTGAGATGATTGTTTCTTGGTTAAATACGTCAAAACTTATTGGACCTGAGTGTAGTTTACTTCTTGGTGCCTTGTTGATTAATGATTCAAGCTCAACTGTGCTATTATCAGCAAGTCTTGCAGCGCTTCTTTCCCTCGTCAAAACTTCACCACAACTTGGTACATCTACACTGACGTGGCTGTTGTATAGACTAGCAAGAGAAACAATTCCATACAATCAACTTGAACTGCTTAAGGCTTTACCTATTCTAGGAGAGCAAAAGGTAAGTCCTATGTTTTTTATAATATGAATGAGGACGCAACCATCATGGTTAAAAATATAATGTTAAAATAATAATAAATAGTATGTAGAACAATTAAAGCATGTTGAATTGCAAATTATTGAAACATAAAAAAAACTCTCTTATTTGCAGATTGGTAATAGAATAGGACATAGAATCAAATTTCTAGTCTAGATACAAGCTAGATGTTTTTTTTTTTTTTTTTTTTTTTTTTTTTTTTTTTTTTTTTTTTACATATTTCTAGTATAAATATTAAAATGATGGAGTTTCTGTGTCAAATTTGTTGCACTACACATCCATACCTTACAACTGACATTTTCTCACACAAAAAGCTGTATAATCGTTTCATTATATCCATTCTGATATTGTACATCAGTAAATAAATTATTATATATATACAGCCAAGAGATTCTCTTGGCCAAGAGATGCAGATCTCTGGAATCATCAGCAGATATGTGGGACGTCCACCCACAACATGTGTGTGTGTGTGTGTGTTGTGCGCTCACTTGTCAAGATCAAAATAAAGAGACAAGCAGACTGCTCCCACTCCAGTGCTCCTGTCTAGAATCCCCCAATTCTAGCAGGTTTATGAAAACAATGCTGACTGCCAGGTACTTTAAACGGGTAGTCAACATTGGCTTTTTTAATAGTGATCAATAATCATCATGTTATTTAACCTCCTGAAAATGTGATCTCAAAATTTTAATTATTAATTAATGCACTGATTGTGAGAGCAAAATCCATTATGGCAACCCTGAACCTATGCCATAGTTAAAACTTGCTCTTACACTAGCTTGATGTAAGTGGGCGTTACTCCTGTTTTTGAGCTGGATACTGGACGTAATTTTTACGTATATAAAGTATGTTCTTTCATCTACAGATAGATAATTATAATGGATAAAAAAAAAGTAACTCCCGCTCGCGCAAAGCTAGCGTGAGAGCAAGTTTTAGCTGTGACGTAGGTTCAGGGCCGCTGTAACAGCTTTTTCTTTCAGCATGTTAATAATTAAAATTTTGAGATTGCGTCTTTGGGAGGTTTAATAACATGATAATCATTATTAAAAAAAAAAAAAAAATGTTGACTACCCTTTGAAGTCTGGTAGTATTACTATTTCTTATTTGACATGAGGAGGAAAAGAATAAAAAAGAAAATTTCGAGATATTATGCGCTTATTCTTTGCTGTGGGTGTGCTTTGCTACAAAAGCAATGAGCTTTTTTTTTTCTTCTTTTTTTCTCAGATTACTAAAATAATTTAAATTTTCCTTTTTTCCACTTTCTTTCCACAGAAAAACAAATTATTGAAATGTTTTTTTCTAAATGCTATTTGTTGTGAGTACGTACTATGGCAAGCATTGCGCCTTTTTCAAAATTCACGATTCAGCGACGTTAAGCATAAAAAATTTCAATAGACATGTGTATAAAATAAAGTAAACATATGGATAAGCCGTAAGCGCCATAATTAGTGCAATTTAACTTGCTCTAATCGTTCTCCACACTAGTTGTCTTTTGCTATTATAAATATTTTTTATAGTGTAATTTTATGATGTTTTTTTGTTATTTATTATATCTATATTTAGCTATTTTTACATTAAGTTTAGCCTATTATTTTCTTTTTTGTTATTTAATTGTTATAATATTATTATTATTATTTTTTTTCCAGGAAAATGTGAGCTTGGTTATTCTCACATTAGAAAGTCTAAAGTCAAATGTTACATTGAGACCACTTGTTCTTCATTTATACTTGCGATTATGGCGACAAAATCCTCGCTGTTTTCCCTATCTGCACAAACTGCTGCTGGAAGAAAATAAATGTCAAAATGTTGACCTAAACTGGGAAATTGCTAAAGCAGTCGTTATGAAGGAAATTTGTGATATGAGGTATGTAACATTATCCTTATTTTATACAGATATATTAATAATATTAATAATTTAATTATTATTATTAATTAATATTAATAATATTATATATTTTATGTGCCAATAATATAATAAGTAACAAAATCAAAGAAAAGTTTAGTAAATGTTCATTATAATTGCACATCTATATTTTGTAAATGCACAACCATTATGTGAACGTAGTAGGTAGTAGGAGTAGGCCGTATGAAAGAAAGCAAAAAATTGGTTTAAATAAACGGACCCGGCCGCCGCAAGAATCGTGTGTATGTGTAATATAATATATTGTAATATATATTATATAGGTATATATCAGGGTTCGACCGGGTTTTTTAACCTGGATTTTTGCCGGGCGGTTTTTTATAAAAATCGGGCGGTTCTTTATAAAAAAGATTTTTAAAAAACCCGGTTTTTTAAAAAAGCCGGTTTAAAAAAAAAAAAAAAAAAAAAAAAAAAAAAAACAACAACAACAACAACAACGAAAAACGAAAAAAAGAAGCCAAAATACTATATTAATAAAAAGAGCGGAAAAATAGTCTCTTTTTTCATCAAAATAGTCTTCAAAATTAAAAAATTGTCTAAAAATAGTCTCTAAAAAAAATAAAATAGTCGGAAAATAGTATTTGAAATTTATATAGCTCATTAGTGACTTTATTTATTAGTATAACATGTCTGAATTTATCTGTTTTCTTAATAGTCTCTAGGATTGCCTAAAAAAAAAAAAAAAAAATGTTCTATAGTCTAAAAAAGTTACATCGGTCTAAAATAGCATTGTCTAAATAATAATAAAAAAAATCTTCAGAGACCACTAAAAACATTTTTTTGTAAGGCGAATTAGTATGAACACAAAATAAAGAAGCTTTGGTACTTAAAAATTTAATTATGTCAAACACGGGAAACACGATCAAATATAAGTTATTCGCCACCTTAAAGATAACAATACAATACATGTAAATGTGTAAATGCAAATTTGAGTGGAAATTTGTAGTCAAATAAGAAACTTTTTGTTTAAATTAAAATTATTATTAAATTAAAACTTTTTTTGCAAAAAAAAAAAAATTATAATAAAAATAAAAAATATTTTAAATTTACTCGATTTTATTTGAAAATTATTGTATTCCAACGAAACATGTTGGAAATAAATAATTTTAAAAAAATTATTGTGAAAATATGGGTTACTTTTAGCGATTTCCGGTCCAAGTCGGTCACGTTCTACGTTAATTTTCCGTTATTTTTGTCAGAAATATCGAAAAACATCGAAAAAAAGCAAAATAGTCCGAAAAGTCTTGAAAGTCCAAAATAGTCTCGGAGACTAAAATAGTCGCGAAATAGTATTTTTTTAAAACATCTGTGTTGTTGGCTTACCCCGAAAGGGATTTATAGCGTCATGATATGTATGTATGTATGTAGTATTTTTTTAAATTTTGTATATAGGCTTGAAATCGTGTGATTCGTGGAAATTTTAAAGACTATTTTTCCGCTCTCTAAAAATAATAACAGTCGAAATTCTTAATTTACTTGTATTACTATAATTACTAAGAATAAATAAACCTCTATAAAATTGATATTTGATGTGGTTTTTTGTTGTTGTTTTTTTCAAATGACTAAAAAATATGCGAGTTTATTATTTTATTATTTTTATCTTATTATTGTGAAAATTAGGAAAAAATTAAAAAACCGGTTTTTTTTAGTTAAAAAACCGGGTTTTTTTACTTAAAAAACCGGGTTTTATTAAAAAAAACGGGTTTAATCCGAACCCTGAATATATTATACACACACACTACACTACACTACGTGTATATAAACTTTTTATAGCTTTGTGCAAATGTACGTAAAAATATTTTTTTAGTTGTTGAATACCGCGGACGTAAAAAGTAAATCGCTGTATTTCACTGTGTCGCGTATCGTGGTCTAGGATATGTGTGCAATGTGCATCACTTTCATAGAATTTATATATATTCAAATATATATATACTCGGCATTCAGTACAGTATATTGAGTAATTATATAATTATACAAAAAATATTTAAATAATTGTATAATAACAGTAAACCCAAGAAGGACTAAAGTCATAAATTAAACTTTTCTGAAACAATGAAAGCAAGAAATGACAACAGGAAACAATAAAAAAAAAACTTGCTTAACAGTCACATCACATGTGTGGTGTGCTGACCTTCAGTGATGATGTAAGGTGGAGATCACAAAGCGAGGCTGGACATCTGGCTCAGAGTTACACCAAGCTGCACAACCATGAGTGTGAGTATTCTCAATGTGTGCATGCCCATGTGCACAACATGTGGGAAACTGAATAAACCCGGCAATCTGTATGTCCTCTTTGATGCACAGATGAGAGCAAAACTGAGATATCAGATAAAATAACATGCTGTCTGCTGTCCGCGCATGAGAATGCGGAAATAGGATGTTGAACTCGAAAGTCTGAACGTGTGTGTGTTTATGACCTGCTCAATAAGTCAAACAGTTGCAAGTGACGAATGTTAAGGTAGGACTTTTTGCAAAAACTGTGATAGTAATAATTTTATTAAATATTATTTTTATTAGCACTGTATTATCTATAGTTCTATAGAAGTTGTAAAACCTGAAAAACAAAACTGAAGTTTAAAAGTGCAAAGTAAAAATTAGTATTATTATTATTATTATTTTTTTTTTGCATATTTGCTGGCTTGCTATCAGCAGCTAATTACGTGATTATTTCAAATTATCGCTGCCTCGATCGCTATCTCGTTGGCGTATGACGCCGACTGAAAGTGCCCGCACGTGAACGTGCCGCACGTCTCTATTAATTAGTAGACTAAAAGTAAGTCTTTTTGTATAGCGCTGCACCAAAACTAAAGCTCCAACACAACTTGGTCACCCTTGCTAAATGAAATATTAAAATGTTGCTTATAGACCCAGTCAGCATGGTACAGACATGGTACCCATATTATCCATGATTCTGAACCGCTGTGTGAGCGAAGAGACAGCATTGGCTTCATCTCTTGCTCTGCAGGCGATCTCCTCACTGTGCCGTGCTAAAGTGGTTGACGTTGCTACCACTTGGCGCACCTTGGCGCCTCGTCTCACCCGAGATACTCGAGTACCAGTCATAGTCAGGTATGTGAAATAAATTTATTCCAAAGTTGTTATGCACAACAGGTCAATAGGTTATCTTTCGCACAATGTTGTATTGCTAAGTTGCATATTATTATTTTGTTTCAATAAGGTGTATATTGAATCGCACAATATAATAATAAAATAAATTATATTTTACAATATGAAAATCTAGTTTCACCGTACTTTTTTTTTATTTATTTATCATTATCATTTTATTTGTGATTTTTATGCATTTATTGCCCTTTTTTTATTATTATTTTGCTGGTTAAAATGCCGCCTACCCGTGTTACTGTGTTATATACCAAAAGAGCCCTTGTGAATTCTGGGAATTAGTGTTTGAACCATGGTTTAAAATGTGCAATTAACTGAAATGCTAAAATGACTTTCATAAACACTGATAGCACAGATAACATATTATTATTTTTCATGGTTAGAAGAACTGACTATAGCACTTAAATAGACATGAAGTGGTGTAAATTTTGGGGCATCTCTTACAATTTATACCTGGTGTGAAAAATGTGTTGTTGTTTTTTATGTTGCAGTCTATGCGAAGTATTGGGGTTAATGAGCGAGATCCGCTCCTCCAATCCTGAACAAACTAAATTATTTGCTGAAGCTCAAAGTCGTCTCTGGAATTATATAATGACAGGCAATAACACAAATGTAGTCAATGCAGCCCTAAGGTGAGCTGTACTTTGAAAGTATGTACTGCTCATACTTATTGATAAATAATAATAATTTCAGAGCTCTTTCTGAGTTTTCGCTTGAGCAGTTCAGTTTGAAAACATTACCAGCAAGTTACAGACAAGGCCTTACATTACCTCCAGAGTTTGCTAAGACGCCTATCGATGCCGCGCGTAAACCAGAGGATGTCTTGCCTTACATACCAGGTCAGCTTCATGAAATAATGAAATTTCTTGTAGTCTGTTCATCTATTGTTCTTTGAGGCACATACTCACTGCTTATATTTTCATTTTATAATACAGATAATATGTTCCTTTCTTAGCGTGCTTTTTTATTATTATTAACAAACTGTTACACAGGTGAATGCTGGGTTCAGCTACTTGGAGAAGTACCTGAAGCTACCACCTTTGTATCAGCATTACTTCAAGCTGAAGTGTCTGGTATGAGAGGAGCTCTGAATCGTCTTCCTGGTCGTGCTGAACCCACATTGCCTCGTCTCATGCCCAGCAGTATTTGCCTCGCCCTAATGTCTCATGTCAGGAAGAACCACTCTGATAATGACCCCACTTTGGTGGCTTGCTTAAAAGTACTAGCTCAGCCCAAAATACTGCCTCCCTGTGACTGGAGTTTCCTATCTAAGCTGGCGACAAGAGACGAGTGCCGTCATTTGTGCATGAGCATCGCTGCAATGCAGGCTGCAGCTTCACCCTCGGCGCAGGCAGTCATTGAAGCTCTTGTCGGAACATTACATAAACAAACATTCCAGGTAACTGCAAGTTCATCTTATTTGCATTTGTTTCTGTGCCTCTCTTAGTTACTATTTTGTCATTACACATGTATCCTGTACGATGCAATGTGTGTGAAAGCAAAGTTAGTTTAAAGGAATAGAACACATTGAACAAAAAACATGTCTAGTATCCTAACATACCTAAATATCAACGTTAATTTGACCGGAGTCATTGATTTCAAATTTATTTTCCATTTACAAAATGTCAGATGCATGTTTATGACGTCACAGCTTACTAATCCACGCGGGCGGAAACAGGCAAGATATGACGTCATAAACATGCAGCTGACATTTTTGTGAATGTAAAATAAATTAGAAATCAATGACTCCTGCCAAATCAACGTTGATATTTAGGTATGTTAGGATACTAGACATGTTTTTTGTTCAAAGTGTTCTATGCCTTTAAAGAAAAGAAAAGAAAAAAAAATAATTGTGATAGTGTATTTTAGAATTTAAAATCAGAGTGTGTTTTTCTCATATGATTCATGATTAAGAATTACATAAAAATTTTAATTTGAGTTCTTCATAAATTATTAAATAGTGCGTTAGTTCAGTTTATAATAATTCTCTGATGGCAATGAAATGCATGAATAATATTTTTGTGTCATGTTTCAGAGTGGTGATGTTCGATTTGCCTTTTCAATTCTTGGTGATTTATGCAAAGGCGTTGCGCCAAATACCTTAAGGCCATTCATTGAAAATGCTCTCCAAACCTCACTCTCAGATGCCCAATCTCAAGGTAACATTCAAGTAATAAACCAAACCTATATAGGGTGTTATATGTATATTAACTCCTTCATTCTTCTAATTCTTAAGATGGTAGACGTGATGATACTCAGTTCCGAGAATTGATGTCGAACATCAAGACCGCTTTAGCAAGGGATGATATTCACGAGGCCAATAGAACTTTACTATCAATCCTCTTAGAATCTGTACTTGATGTTATAAGTTTGGACCACGAAGAGGTAAGATTCGGCAATGCTAGAAAGATAAATTTTTATTTCATAATATGTTTATCATCAAAATTATTAAATTATTATTTTAAGGTATTTTCATGTTACGTGAATGCTGTTGGCGAGATTTCAAACAAATTCATTGAACGCATGAGTGCGCCGTCTGTGTGGTGGGAAGTTACTTCAGTCAAACTGCGTAAATCTATACTCATACGTAGCAGTTTGGCCACCAGATTGGATTCAAAGACTCCGCTTGTGTGGCTGAATGAGTGTATTGATGCAGCATCAACTAATCCACGGTAATCCATTTCATAAATAATAAATAAATGCTATTGATTCACAGCACAAATAGTATTTGTGGTGTGCTATTTCTTCTGATCAAATGAAAATGTTTTTTAATAATTTAAATTAAATTTATGTTGACTATCACATAAACATCCCATAATAAAATAATAATAATTATAATAAAACGCAAATTGGTAGTGATATCACGGGAGGTCTATCACTAAGTCAGGCTAAAAACATCTATGTTGTTGTCTTACCCCGAAAGGGACTATAGCATCATGATATGTATATTTTAAATTTTCTTTTACTTATTGTTAGTAATTTTTTTTTTTAATGTGTGTGTAGTGAACAAGAGTTGCTGTTGCGTCAGCTCATAAATGTAACCCAAGTTGTCCGAGATGCCAACACGAGCAGCAAAGAGTGGCTGCTCCAGCTGATGGGTCATGTCCAAGCAGCACTAACATCCAATGACAAGCAAGCAGAGGTTGCCTTCTTGTGTGACATCTTCACCCTAGTAGTGATAGTGCTTGCTAAACATGACAGTCTTGTGGTAGATCCACTTGCACTTGTTGATAACAAGGAAACCAGACTCAATCTGTTGCCCCAGGCACTTCTTTGTCTTCTGACCATCCCTCCTTATTCCGAAATCACATCACAGGTAAGATTTATTTATCATTACTTTTATGACTACAGTTTGGAGAAAACTCAAATCGAGAGTAAAAACATAATAGAATATAATTATTTTACAATTTCATGTGATTGAATATTATTTTATTGTCATTTAGCTAAAAATTATAATTATTAATTTTACTAACAGGTGGTAAATTGGCTGCACCACATGGTAAAATCAAGTGTGATTGAATCAGAACTGAGTAGTAAGCTGTACAAGTGCATGCAAGCTTTACGACAAACCTCAGCACTGCATCAGACATCAGTCTGGCAAAGAGTCATCATCCTATAAATATTATTTATATCTTTGCTTGATCCTCATGTGGATTAATAAATTTTAACCTGCATCTGTAAATTTAGACTTTTATTGTATCAAACTTACTGAAATGATGTATTCTTCATAGTTATGAAAATTAATTAAATAATAGCCTTAAAGCCCTTGTCAACTTACTTTTTTATTATTTAGAATACTAGATTGAAAATTACCATACCTTATTATCCATGAATTAGAAACCAACACGTTGATTTTGTATTTATTTTCATTTATTTTCATTTTGACTGTTATATCACTTATCTGACGTCACAATGTACCCCCGCCAATCACAGTCACCGCTCTGTTCATGTGATAAATTAAGGCCCCTCCTTCAAGTTCTTTACCCCTATCACAGCCCGATCAGTACATTGTGACGTCAGATCCGTGATATAACAGTTAAAATGAAAATAAATACAAAATCAACGTGTTGGTGTCTAATTTATGCATAATAAGGTATGGTAATTATCAATGTAGTATTCTAAATGATAAAAAAGTAACTTGACAAGGGTTTTAAATTGAAAGCAAAAATATATTTTTAACTACACTGTAGTAATATTTTAAAATATTGATAATAACTTTTTATATTGATCATATATAATACCAATGGTTTTTTCCTCATTTTTATAAAAATATATTTTTGATTGTTAATAGAAGAGTACCATTTTAAACTCCTTAATCTGCATTTCAACTACTGACTTAATAACTTTAAAACACGTCTCTTTTTACAAAATAATAATATTTTAGTGTATTGTAGTTTTAGTTCTTATGTTATTTCTAGATAGGAAAATTAAAGTAGGCCTGTGTGTGTGTGTACAAGCACACAACACTTTTTAATTAATTTAAACTTTTTTGTATGGTATTGCTAACTAGTTCAAGTAACAGTGCTAATTAAAATTTAAATAGCGGATAATATTATAACCATACCATTGGCTGTTTCTTTATGAAAACTTTATTTTTAATCGACATTGACATTTTTAAAAAATATTTTATTACTTATCAAGTTTTTTTCACCTAAAGATCAGCTGTGAAAGTCTAATAAGTCAGTAGAAAAGTTCTAATAAAATTTAGGGATCAAGACATACACAACACAAAATAACAATAACAATAATAACACAAAACATATGTATGTATTATTATACATTATATTCTGTAGTCTGATATTTTTTTATTATTATTATTAATCAAAATCAAATTATTGTTTTTTAAACTTGTTTTCTTCTCTTTTAAATATAATTTTGAAAGTTAGTATTTTGCGCATCCTTTTGTCGTATGGTAGAACTACAATGTTTAAAATATTATGGCATGCAATTGATTTATAGTGCCTCTTCTGTCACAATTAAAAAAAAAAAAATGAAAAGTCGTATAAAAATCGATTTTTTTTTTTTTTTTTTTTTCAATATCATAGCACATGATTAATTTATTTCAATTAAAACTTTTGAATGAACAAAATTGTATGCAATATAAAATATAGTTCGACTGACACTCTTATTTTCCAAGTTTACATCAGGATGAGGATGCTAAGTGTAATGCAATAGATAAACGATAGGAATCTGTCAATAGCAGTGGCAAGTCTGACCCACTGAGTATGAGTCACCATTTGTTCCTGGTCCAGTGAAGTGGTATCTCCAAGTACTGCCTTGGAATCCTCAAGCTGTCCATAAATCTTATTTAATTCATTCTAAAAGCACAATTATTGCATGTAGATTATTTATAATATATTTTCTCCCAATTGCCTTGTTTTAATTTGTTTCAAATGAGTAAAACCAGATGAATAAAGATCATGCTAGTCAATTATATAATATATATATATATATATATATATATATATATATATATATATATATATATATATATAAATTATATATTTTATATACTGTTGCTAGAATGATAGAATGCGGGCAAAAATTTATATCATGAAAATATTTTGATTCACAAAATATTTTACAGAAAGAACAAAAAAATTATATAATATTGCCTAGTTTATGGAATCAAATTCAAATTCCCTCATATTTAAAAACTTTACTTTCTAAAACACAAGTTAAAAAAACTGTTTTTATTAACTAATTTATAGAATTTTAAAATAACAATATAAAAATGTTATTAAATATGACGTTGTTATTGTCGAGGGAAAAAAATGAAGAAAAAAACAAAAACTCAATACTTCAATACTTATTGTCTTTTGTCTTTTTTTAATGCATAATTTATTATAATGAATTGTTAGAAATTAGTCGAACCGACCAATAAGGCTATGCCTTGGTTGGATTATGCACCTTTTGAAAAGTAATAAAAAAATAATAATAATAAATAATAATTTCATTTATTTTTATTTTTTAAATGCTAAAACTTACTACTTTTTTTTTTTTTTTTTTAGGTGATTAAAAATTTACATAGAGTGATAAAGTTTTGTAAACTCTAGTAAAACCTTTTGCAATACTTTTAGGCGATTTGTGTCACAACTTTTTCAAGTTTGTTAAAACTAAAACGGTTAAAACATTGTTCCTGATTATAAAGTGTGATTAAAATATCCAGTTATTTATAGTTTGAGTACTTATAATACTTTGAATCTATCGGTATTAAGTGTCAAATAAAAAAATATTCAAGAGGTTAAAGTATAAAGTTATCCTCTTCAGTCCCCGACTTTTTAAAAAATTATTTCATTGCCATAAATTTTAACCACGTTTTTGTGCGGTGCTCTCAAAATGACAAAAATATGTCTATCTTTTATGTTAAAAAGTTTTTCTTATACTTTAGCAAACCCCCTACTCATTCTAGGATGCTCAATAATACCTTTTAAAAAGAACGCGTAAATTCAATCTTGAGCAATTTGTGGTCTAATTTTCATATTTTTATCTCCATTTTTTTCTTGTATTTTTTATTAAATTATCTGATGTCCACTGTATTATATACTGGGACTGAAGAAGAGTAGAAAGTATATTATACCTGTGGTGGTGGTGGAAGTATTAAGAAAACTCCTAAGGTTCCATTTAGTGCATCTGTTATGAATCTTGGAGGAGGGTATGGTCGCTCGCTTCTCGCCAGTCTAATTGACACAATGGTTGCTATGAGAGTGGCAGTAGCCATGTAATAGCACCCACTCATCACCGAAACTGAAAAATAGTAATATCAATAAAAATAGCACAGTTTTGATACAGTTTATATGTATATATACGGTGCATAATTAAATATTTGTCAAATAATATAATATGTAGACTCTTACTTATCCGAGGCACACTATCTGAAGTGATTGGCAAGCGAAAGTTGACCCCGACGTTAAACGCAGTGATGAACAAG
This sequence comes from Ecdyonurus torrentis, assembly GCA_949318235.1. Classification (NCBI taxonomy): domain Eukaryota; kingdom Metazoa; phylum Arthropoda; class Insecta; order Ephemeroptera; family Heptageniidae; genus Ecdyonurus; species Ecdyonurus torrentis. The sequence continues at coordinate 33,707,740 of OX439131.1, read as the reverse complement.
AGGTTCAGGCAACAAACCGTGAGACGACACCAACTCAGGGGAGACATAAAAAATGAAGCGAGCATGCTTATGAAGACCCCTGAAATATTAAAAATTTAGAACTGAAGTTAAAATACCATATCCCATTTTTAATAGCACACTTACCTTAAACGTTAATATTTTCGGTTTTCGGGAAAATTATATGCTTTAATTTATTAAATATTATGAATCAATATTATTTATTAGATTTTTTTTTTATTTTTTTTATTTTTATTTTTTTTTTTTTTTCTTCTATTTATTGGCCTATATATGAACTTCAGTGCATATATATCACACATGCATCTACATGAAAATTTGCATAATTAGAAGTCTCCGAATGTTATTTTCTTGGCACGTTCGTACTAAAATAAAGCGTTTAATTTATAAGAATTTGAACTCACAGAAAACAGGCGTGAGCAGCACAGTGTGGTAGACACTGCTACGTCTTTGCACCGTCACTTCCAGGCTAAAAACTGAGACCATGGGTGTCACCGAATCGCTGTATTCCTCTTCATCGTCATCATCCTCTGTATCTGGCACCAGCCAAGGATGAGGCTCTATTATGTGTCGTGCACTCACTATTTGCACCGCCCATTCAGTCCTTGTATACGACTGCAGCTCGTCAAACTATACTCGGAGAAAAAAAAAATAGCATAAATATGTAGACTTCCCAATTGCATTTAAATTACATAACCATTTAAAAAGTTTGTAATTTTTTTTTTTTTTTTTTTTTTAGTACGAATCTTACGTAAGTTCCGTTCTCCATGAGTTTCAGGGTGACTGTTGATGCATGACTCCACACCCCCAGGTGCAGTGCACACGTATGACGGTCTTGTGGCCACGCTGCCATGTTCAAAGCACAAAGTGCTTTTAATTGTGCCTGAGGAGACCACATCACAGATCCCTCAGATGTTACCGTCACGTGTGCGTTTTCTGCATTGAAAATTGTATCTCCTGCGCCATCCGCAGCACTGAAATTAATTATCATTATCACGTACAGTATGCGATAAACAAATATGTACAAAATATAATATAATGTTATTTACTTGTAAAGCAATAATTTCGGTAGCCAGATTTCGTACGATGCAGCATGTAGAGTTTTCAGGCCTCCGTAGTCTTCCACCTGCCAAATCAACTTTTCGTCCATCCAATGCTTGAATTAAAATAATAATTTAATTGAGAGTTTATATTGTTATTTAGCACCTATTATTTATACACGTTTCAGTAATGAAAGTATTGTGACTTTTATTGACACTCAGTATGTTACGCTTTTATTATTATTTTTTTTTTAGATGTATATAAATGGGTTATTGTCGTATATAATTTTTTAACATTATATGTTTATAGTCCATAGAGTGCTAATTGGGAATTTATTTCTAAAAATTTGCAGCTGATATTTAACAACATATTTTATACTGTATATCAGAATCTTACAATATTTTTAAACGAAATAAAAAATCCTGTCAATTTAATAAAATAAAACAATTTTTTGAAAGAAGAAAAAAATATATATATGAAATAACAGAACAAGTGTTGCCGTTTACTGATAACAAAAGACATGCGTAATCAACTTTGTTACAAAAGTATGTGAAGAGAATTATGAAAGGTACTTGAGTTGAAGGGAATCTTGAGAGATGAGCACAGCTGTCAATCAAATGAAAAATAAAAGGTTATATCTTTTTAAGTGCGCATTACGCACATGCAATCGCAAAGTCATTCTAAATATAACAAGTATGATGAATTATCTTTATTATTATGGTCTTCTTGCTATCGGGAAATCCAAAAATATTTTTGATTATCAAAAATATTCTTAACAGAATATAAAATCACTGAAGTGTTAAAAAAATTGTCAGTAGTATAATATAGTTTCACGCAAGATGAAAACGTTGGTGCCTATTTTGACACTTGCTGTGGCTGCAGGTAAATATTTATAAATTTTAACAAATAATGAAGTATATCAAGGTCTCTATATAAAAACCTTGGAAGTATATAATGCTATACCATCTTCAAAATATAAGTAAAAATTAACGCCTTATAATTAAGTCGGTTTATTATTATTTTTTTTTTAATAAATTGAAGTAATAAACATAAAAATAACATAAAAATTAATTTATTATGTAACATTTTGTGATGAAAATAAAACTTAACGTAAATTTGCACCATCAATTTGATGCATATAATATGTTTTGGTTTTTAAATTATATAATGTTTCTTACAATTTTTTTTCTCTTTGATATATAATTGCATGTGGTGCTTATAGAATAATTTGAGACTGCGAAGTGGCAATCTGAATGGGTATATAATTATAGTCAAATATAACAGAATATTAAAAGTTTACATTCTTTTTTTTTTTTTTTTTTTTTTTTTTTTTTGACAGTGGTGCAATCGGGCCAGCACAACCACAACTCGGACTACATGTTTTGGCCAGGTGATGACGGTTTACCTCGATTAGCGATTCTCCGCAGTGGCGTTAAATATGAACCAAAGGCGATTGACCCCTCAGAAGTAAATTATCTTCTTTATTCAAGGTTCGTTCTTTTTTTTTTTTTTTTTTTTTTTTTAATAGGGTCCTAAAGTAGAACAATCTTTTATACCGGAGCGCTCAAGATAGCTCCGGAGCTCTATAAGTGCAATGTTAAATTCAGAACTTCTTACTGGAGCTCAGCTCCTCTGTTAGCCCTCATATATAATATAGTTTTGAGCAAAATGATAATTCTTACATTTTCATCCTTTGTTGGAAAATTGCAGTGCCAATCCTGATGTTGGTGTAGAAATGTTTGTTGGTGACTTAAACGGTGCACCATTTGATACGGCTAAGGAAACTAAATTCATCGCACACGGATTTACCTCAAGTGCGTACACGGAGTGGGTCGTTGAAATGAAAAACAGTACGTATAATTTTGCATTTTTCATCTAAAAATCGTCTGTTCTGTACGATTAATCGTAGAGGAAAGTGTTAAAATTAAACAAATGGCCGTCTTTATTTAAAAAAATGGAAGGACGAAGTTTAGGCCTCCTGACTGTGCACGTCTATGTCTTACTGAACTTACACCTATTACTCCTATAATATATATATATATATATATATATATATATATATACATACATAGGTATACTTTTTTATGGACCAGCAGTGACAATTCTTATTAAAATTAATTTTCCTTTCAAAATATTTGAAGATATGCATGTTATAATACTCGTGCAATTACAGCAATTATTGTAAATTAATTTGCTTCGCATTCTTCCTTAGCTTATCTCTCCGCTGGTGATTACAACGTGATTCTCATCAACTGGGAACGTCCAGCTCAAGGTCCTTTCTATGACAATGCTAAGCAGAGAACTCAGCCTGTGGGTGAATATACTGGACAATTTATGGAGTACTTGCAATCTCTAGGAGCTGATCCTCTCACTTTCCACTGTTCTGGCCACAGCTTGGGTGCACATTTGTGTGGTCATGCTGGCATCAGGCTCCAAGTAGGAGGACTGACACTCGGCAGGATCACAGGAATGGACCCTGCACTTCCTCTATACGAATATGGAGATTTTGCTGATTGTCTAGATCCCTCAGATGCAGTGTTTGTTGATGTAATTCATGCTTGCGGAGGATCACTGGCATTCTGGCTTCCAAACGGACACATAGATTTTTACCCTAATAATGGAGAACCCTCCCAACCTGGCTGTGGAATTGATATTTCAGGTATTTAATATATAAAATAAAGATAAATGACCAACGACCAACCAACATTTGCTATTACATTTGTAGTATAAAAATATGGTAAATTAATTAAAATTCATAAAAAGACAAAGGCATATATATATATTTATATATATATATAATATAATTAACTTCGAAGCCTGCCAAAAAGAAAAATTGTATATTGAAATTTTCAAATTTTCATTACAGGCTCCTGTAGTCATTCTCGGTCACACGAATTCTTCCATGAATCGATTATGTCTCAGAACTTCCGATCTGTAATGTGTGAGGATTTCCAAAGTTTTAGGGCTGGATTATGTGACAATAATGAGGCACATCCCATGGGAGAGCATGTACCTTCCAGGTATAAACTAAAGCAGCAATATTTGTTTTGTTGTATTTTTTTTTTTTTTTTTTTAGATATATATTTGTATAACAAATCCAACTGATAATTTTTTTTTTCTTTTCCAGTGCTACTTCTGGCACGTATTATTTAGCTACAAATGCTGTACCTCCATTCGCAATGGGATAAACATTTTTTTAAATTACGTTATCAACGCATAAAATGTAATTTTTTTTTAATTAACCTATATTTATTATATTATTTCTATGTATTATCCATATATCATATATACATATAATAAACGCTTAAATCATAGTTTGTTTGTTTTTCCTTTCTAATTTTAATATTCTTATACTTTATTAATAATTGAATATAAAATAAATTTTATACTTGCCATTGACATAGTTCCAAACACGGTGATAACACCTTTGTTGTCATCCTAAAATGAGAAGACAAAAGAATTATGTTCATATTTTAACATATGCCAAGGGAGATCACTTCATATAATAATGTAATATCCACCTAACTCACAAGACTGATGTGCTGGCACGCGAGATGCAAATAAACCGTGATAGCCTTGTCATTACTCGACGTGGGTCGTACAAGAGGATCGTAATTAGTTAGCAGATCTCGCCTCAAACGTTGAGTAAATGTCATCTTGGATTCATCTTCAGGTTTTATCAGTTAAAATTAGCGAAGAAAAAAATATATTATATTCATATTGCTAAACTCTTGTAAACATACTCATAAATCAACCTCAATCACACTTTGTCTACGTTTGTTGAGAATCCCTTACCTTGCTCTATGTGTTCCTGATTGCTCGTTGCATTGCTAGGGCAATCGTACTCCCATTTGCCTACGGTGCCAGTCCACGTGCAGAAGCCAAAATACCTCACAGGCAGAGGGTCTGGGTCTTGCCAACCGACAAACGCAGTGTCGTCACCCTCGCGACCTACTTCAATGGTACCATCACTGGAGAGGCGAATCCAGAAACCTCGAAGCTCGTAAGATGATAAAATTTCTCTGGTAGTCATACTAGCTTTCGTTTGGCCTCGGCGCATTCTTCGAATATCCGAAAAAGTGTTCTTACCTCCACCGATTACAATCTTTCAAATTAAAGTAAGAAAATTTTAAAATGCTACAAACAATTTAAACTAGACTATTATTATTATTTTTTTTTTTAAAGCTGAAGAATTCTGATTTCAGAACTTATTTCCCTTATCTTATTGCATGTTTAAAAAAAAAAAAGGATTTTTTATATATATTATATTAGACGATGAAATAAATCTTAGGTAATATAAAAATAAATCATTAAATAACCGTTGAATTGTTATATATATATATTAACAATTTCATTTAAATGTATGGTTTTATTTCGATTTATTGAACAAGCCTATATAATTATAATAAGTATAGTACTAAAAAAATATCATACAAATATTTCAAAAAATTAATATTTAAGCATCATGATTAGCAATATTGCCATTTTTATAACATTTTAATGAAAAATTAGGCTAATGATCATCATAGTTTTAACACGGGGGTGTAACTCAGTGGTAGAGTGTCTGCTTCGCATGCTGAAAGTCCTGGGTTCAAATCCCAGCTCCTCCATGATTCTTTTTATATTATTACTATTCTAATATTATATGAAAGGTAGCAGCAAAGGTTATAAAAAAATATTACAGTTTTATTTTTTTTTTATTGTTATCTTTTATAGCTTATTTAGAAATATGTGCTTGCGCAGTTTTTTTTTTTTTTTTTCTCTCTCTCTCTCGATATCATGACAGTGTTGGACAAAATCAATAATAATATATTGTTTGTAATTTTTGATTCATGCGGTTTTATAGATTGTTCAATTGTTGCTGTCGATTAGATTTTTGCTGCGAAAACAATTAAGCTATTGAGACTTACCTAATAGGTAATAGGAAAAGAGAGAAAATTAATACTATATAAGCTTATACAGTATTCAACTCCTAGGATCCGAGTTAAAAAATTGATATAATGTAGTTTTGTTCATCCAGATACCAATTGGAAATTCAACTACTCATTTATTTAAAGTCATTATATGGTGTGAAATGGATTTCACCAAATATATATAATATAGCATTATAATGTAAAATTTTAAGAATATGTTCGAATTACCTCATAAACTGGTTCTTTGTCAGCAGGATAGGATCCTGGTGACAGCAAGATGTGTGCATCACTGAAGGCCCTTACGCGAAAATTGAGTGTTGCGCTGGATGGAGAGTTGCCGTTTTTTTTTTTCTCAACTAATGAATCAGCCCAGGGGAATAAGCGGCGGTATCCGTAGCCTACGGTAAATGTTACCTTGCATTGCGTGTCACGACTGGTGGTGCTTACATTTGGTTCATAGGGTGATAAGCTGGGAGAGAGAGTTACCCCCGACGTCGAGTTGATCGCCACATCTGAAAATAAAAGTGTGTGTATATAAGTGTATATAATATATATATTATACACTTATATTGTATAATATTAACGTATATTTTAATGAATTCAATATAAATTAATATGTACTGTATTTATAGGTTTCGTTCTCCACCTTCCAACTAATTTTTAATGTGTGTGAGAAATCACGTGCACAAAATTAACAGGAAACCTTATCATATTAATAATAAATGTAATTAAAATAATAAACAATAAAAACAGAGACATATACCCAACATCAAAAGTTACAAATTACATATCATGCTATTTAATTTTTGTTTAATTAAAAATAATTTATTCTTAAAAAACAAATATTTTCACCGTAATCATTTTAGTTTGAAATTTGAATGATATGCTCACTAGATGCAGGCATCCGAAGTGCAGCTGCTGCAAAAATGTGGGTTCCTATTACGGAAATAAAAATGCTCGTGAAACCCATGGCACTCTTCTGATGAGTAAAAGAAACTATCTTTATGCTACAGTAACACACACACTCACACACACAGAGGAAGTTTGCTCCTTATCAAAGTTGTCCAGTCTTCCCGATCCACAGCGAGGCTGTAACATATATATTGTGACCGATAACGCTATCATTATGTACGAGCCTTACGAACTAAATAGACGTAACTTGTTTTAAAAATAACGACAGTAAAATATGAATAATGTGATTATGATAGTAAAATTTTATTTTCAAAACTTGAAATAACACATACCCACGCATTATACGCAATAAAAGACCAACAAAACTTAATATTGTAAATAAATATAATATAATATGCAACATAAATATTATATATATATATATATATATATATATATATATATATTATATATATTGAGAGAGAGAGAGAGAGAGAGAGAGAGAGATCATCGATCTTGATGCGATAGATATAATATAAAGGAAACAATATAAAATACATAATATTTAATGTTTGGTGCAAAACATCGATTTATTTAATTTAACGACTCGTGTTTATATGTTGTTTACGTATTCTTTAATAACTCATTAATTTTTCTATTATTTACACCTTTAATTTGTTATTCTTTGCAATTTCCAATGAAGATTGAATTATATCAGCAGTGCACGAGCTGGCACGAGCCACGTACGAGCTGCAAAAAGTTTCGTAACTCTTCGGCCTTCCCGCGTCCCGAGCCTCCCGAGCACTCCCGAGCGATTGGATTGGAAACAAATGCCAAACGTATTTCGCATCCGGCAAGTCGTCTGCTCGATCGGGTGCAGTTTGCGGTGTGGTGTTATTTCTGAGAAGACAGAAAAAAACAATATTTTTTGCATTTTCTTTAAAAATCGAACAGACATGTGGTTTGAAGAAGTTGATGGCATTGCAGAATTATTTAAGGGCTATTTTCCATATTATTTAATAATAGCTCTACCAATATTTATAATTATTTCTCCAGCTAACCCGGTAGCCGCATCGCATGAATTTCCAGTTTATCGAATGCAACAGTTCGATTTACATGGAATTCCTCATGGTAATTATAATTTAATTTCAATTTAACGTAATTATACATATTTTGGAAGTTCTTACATTCATTTCGGTATATTTAGTAGAAGTCCTACAATGACACATTTAATTTAATTAGTGTGATACCTAGTCAAGCAAGAGAGAAGTCGCATGAAAGCCCCTCCTCTTAGTATTGCTTCCCTACACACACGGGATTCACGCAACTTCTCATGTATATATGGATATGTATAAATTATAATTCAATTACATATTCAATGAGCTTCCTGTTCAAGTCAATATATTACCTATAAAGTATAATCGTCTTGCATAATAATTTTTACATACACATTTCAGTTTATAGTTCCACTAAGCTTATGATATGATTAAAACTTTATTATATTTATAATCTCTATTTCAATTTCAGGCTGCCGAAGCGCTCCAATTAACATCGAAGCTCGCTCACTAAACACATGGAGTACTTCTCGCCACTGTGTTATCACCAGACTTCAGGACTTGTCCATCGAGCAGTTCCGAGACATCACGGAAAAGGCAGGCGCTCTGCTTGTTGTATTGCCAGCTGACTTTTCTAACCTCTCCATAGAGCAAAAACAGGTATATATACACACTTTTCTAGACCATTAGCATGTTCATGTGCTTAACAACTGCAGTTATTAATAGAAAATTTAATAATAAAACAATAATCTCTTGTCTATGAGCAAACATTACAATTATTCATATATGCTCAGTTTACTATGGAGCTAGAAGATTTGATGCTGACACAAGAGGTGCCCATTCCTGTGTACTTTGCATCGTGGACTCCAGAGCTTCAGGACATGCTTTATGATGTATCCAGCACTCAGACAACTGATCGCAAAACTGGAGCCTCTGCACTGGAAAGTAAGATTCGTTGCACTATCTTTTTGTTTCCGTCAATTTTTCTTCTTTAATACTGTATTTATTTATTTATAAATAGTACTTAACCAAGCACATGGACAAAAGTTTCCGAACAATTTGTGTAGGCAACGTGCAACCACATTATGCTATCTTTATGAGAAAATGCAGCGGCTGTCGCAGCCTCATTCAGAAACTTTCGTCCAGAGGTGTACCTAGCATTTAAACATCAAAAGTTGCCTCCTTTTAACATATCGATGTTGTTGCGAGCAAAAATGTCTACTGTATCGTGTTTTTTATCACGTGAAGCAAAAAGTTTATCTCTATCCCAAACGTAATGTAGATGGCGCTCGAGTTACACATTTTGCTTTGCGTGACAAAAAACAAGATTGACATTTTTTATTGCTTCGCATGACAAAATACGAGATAGACATTTTGTTCACAACAACATCGATATACTGTGCTGTACATTGTATTGTATATTTATTTATTTTCAACTTTTTCTAGCAATGATGAACTCTGTTTCTGCAAATGGCTACCAGATTGTTGTCAACTCAAACCAAGCTGTTGCTCGTACTGATGTTACTGTTGCTAATGTGCAGGTTAGTACAAATTTTAATGAATTTATTAATTTCATTTTATAATTCTGATTTTTTTTTTCTAGGGCAAACTGTCTGGGTACGGAATAGAAGATAAACTACCGACCATTGCCATTGTTGCTCATTATGACAGTTTTGGTATTGCACCTGTAAGTAAAAACTTATAAGAAATAAACAAGCGACTAAAATATTTTTTAACTATTGTACTGTACTCTATTTTTATAAATATTTTCTAAGTTAGGCTTCAATTTGTATGTCGATTAACATTATTATTACATGAATAAAATGGCAATGTTTTCTGAATTTAGGAACTAGCATTTGGTGCTGACTCCAATGGATCTGGTGTATCTGTGTTGTTGGAGCTCGCTCGTCTCTTCTCTCAACTCTACTCTTCTCCTCGTACTCATGGCCGAGTCAACCTACTGTTCCTGCTATCTGGGGCTGGCAAGCTTAACTACCAGGGCAGCAAGAAGTGGCTTGAAGACCAACTGGATAGTTTAGAGGGATCTCTTCTGCAGGTAAAACTTAGGCTTTTATTTCAGTAAAATATAAAAAAGCTTATTTTAAAACTTAAAGACTAAAGCTATTATATTTTTATTTAGGAGGCTGCATTTGTACTGTGTTTGGATTCTTTATCTGCATCTAGTGATCTGTATCTTCATGTCTCAAAGCCACCTAAAGAAGGCACTGCAGGAGCAAAGTTCTATCATGTGCGTATTAACTTGCAAGTTTCAATTATAGCCAGGGTGGATCCACCCCCCCCCCCTCCTTCCCCCCAAAAAAGGTCAAAATTCATTACATGTGTTATCACCTGCTGCCCCTCAAGATTATCACATCATTGCAATATAGGAAATTGTCCCTTTTAAAATTTTGGGCTGGATCTACACCTGATTATAGCAAATTAAAATGTCCAAGATAGTTTCCAATTATAAACTTGCACATGGGTTTAAACTCCAGTATTAATTATAGGAGCTGAAAGAAGTGAGTGAGAATTTATACACCAATATGAGAGTGGATGTTGTTCATAAGAAGATAAATTTGGCTGATGAGATGTTGGCATGGGAGCATGAACGTCACAGCATTAGACGTCTACCAGCTTTCACCCTCTCGGCACTCAAGGTAACAACATACAATACATACTAATTATCCTTAATGAAGCTACGAAATATTGTTCACGTGTGTTTTAAGTGGTTATAGGATAGGTAATTAGATATATGATGACATTAATGCTAGTACTAATTCCTAGATTCCAACAAGAGCATTAATAAACATTACTTTGGGACTTTTATTTTTGTGTGAACTTTTAATAAGTTTTTCTTATTGAATTTTATGAATAAATGGTTATTTTTATTGGCAATGCTTTTGTAATTCTTGACAATACTACAATTTATGATCTATTATTATTGTTATTCTTTTGTTACTTGACAGAGCCACCAGGAATTATCTCGAGGTTCAATCTTGGACAATAAGGTAGACACCACGCGACTCTCACGTAATGCTAGAGTAATAGCAGAGTCACTGGCAAGATATATCTACAATGTATCAAGCGAGGAGGTCTTCTCAGAAAATCTTGTAAGTTAACATTTCAGTGTATTTCAATGTTCAAGTCAAACCAATTTTATTGTATTTTTCCAGGATATTGACTCTACCTCCCTTGATGGAGTTTTAAACTTCCTGACTTCTCAGCCCAGAGCTGCACAGATTCTGGCTACCAAACAAAACCCTCTAGTCTCTAATTTACAAATTATTATGACTAGGTAATTAACCTCAATTTTTAATTTCTATATATGTACTTATGCATTATTTCTAATTGTTGTACTTCTTGTAGGTACTTGAAGGATGTGAAAGTGACTAATTTGGTACCAGATAAGCGAGAGCCTGAATTTGTATTCTATGATGTTACTAAGGCTATCGTCAATGTGTATAGGTCAGATAAATTCCCTATTTACTGACTTATAAAGTTTATATCCTGTAATGCTAATTCAAAACTATTTTCTTTTACAGTGTAAAGCCTGCTGTGTTTGATCTCTTCCTAACTATTGCCATTGTGGCCTACCTTGGGGCAGTATATTTGGTCATTCAGGTAAGTTTAGTTATGTATTATTATTATTGAATGAGGTTTTAAAACATATGATACAAAGTCATGTAATGTGCACATAATACTGACATATTTACTGTTGCTATCTCTGTGACCTAAATTAGGCCTTTCTTAAGTTGACAAAGTTGTTAATTTTAAGAACTCACTCTCCATATACCACAGTTTAGTCTCATTTAGAATTTAAGTGTAACTAATATTAATTGCAAAAAAATAATAACTTTGCAATGTACTTAATAAATTCGGATGAAGAAAAAAAAAAAAAGATTAGCGCATGTTAATTGAAAATTAATAAGACATGAAAATTCTCTAATGCATAAACAGATATGATCACAGGATCAGTTTTCTAGTGTAGTTTGTTTATTTTATTTATTTATATATTTCCTTTTTATTATAATTACTATTATTGATATTTACTCTATGTTATTTGTTTCAGCAATTTCCTTGGTTGTATGGGGTCGTGTCAAGATTTGTCACGGCTTCCTCCTCCAATTCTAAGACCAAGAGTTACTAGTCCTCACATCTCTCCTACTCCACTTCATACCAACTGCAAGCTTTGACTGTGATGCAACATCGAAATTAAACTGCAATAATCAATTGCATCCATGCTTCAGTTGGTCTCACCATCCCTTCACACTAAATGCAGTAAGTTTAAAAAAACTGCATTATATATATATATATATATATATATATATATATATATATATATATATATATATATATATATCTTCTCGCGTCAAGATGAAGCTACAGTACTACACTTTACAAATTTCCAATGAATGAACGATCTACACTTTACAAACTCGTGGCTACCTGAAGCTTCTGCTATATACAACAGGTAGGTAGCCGCAAATTTGTAAAGCGTAGATCGTTCATTCTTCAGAAATTTGTAAAGTGTAGTAGCTTCATCTTGACGCAAGAAGATCGATATATGTATATATATATATATATATATATATATATATATATATATATATATATATATATATATATATATATATTCACTTTTCAAGACAAAATAATGAAGATCTCCCAACCCATCTGTTTAGAGAAATTTACAAAAATCTAGCAGAGGGCACCAGTGCTTCTAAAAATTTAGGTTATGGTATCATTAGTGTGGTGAAGAAACCTTACTGAAGAAAGTGAAGTAGTTGTGCCATCTCATACACCATTCATCCAATCATTCTAAATACTCTCCTTTGTTAATTCATCAATATACCCCAATTTGTATTTTGGGATGTGTTATGTTTTGTTGTTTGGCTTAAGTAGAACAATTTTTAGCAATAAATATAAGGAAGTTAGCATGTAAAGTATTTTGATGTTTTTTGTTACACAAAAAAGTAATAATAATTTTAAGTTTGCCAGTGAGAGTGCCTTCCACTTTTTCCATTTGTAAAATTTTTGATGTCCATAAGTGCACAGTAACTGTGCAATTTTTCAAACTTCATTGTGTCTGCCTTCTTACTTGTTATGACCAAATATTAGTAGGAACATAATACAAATAAAAGTGCTCTCCTTATTATAATGTTTTATTTATCATCATTATTTGTAGTATTTAATTACCATACTATCCAATATTTGAAAGCAAGAAAAAAGAAACGATAGCTTGTAGCGTGACCAGACGTGGATTGCAATAATTTAAAGTTAAACAATACCTCTTCTCCATTCAGGTACAGCTCTGAAACAATCAAATTGCTTTAAGTGCTTGTTAAAAATTTATACACACACACATGAGAGAGAGAGAGAGAGAGAGAGAGAGAGAGAGAGAGAGAGAGAGAGAGAGAGAGAGAGAGAGAGACTTATTGTTAGATCATATTTCCAGCATTTAGCTACAAAATAATGAGTATTTTACTGGTAGTTGTTTAGTTCAGATTCTCTCTTGGAACTGACCAAAAAGTGATTACATACATTTTTATAGTTTTTCTTTTTATTAATATTCATTGATATGCTTTACTTGGTACTTACAGATGTGGCATATTGCGTATATGAATAATAGACTTGACAGAGTTCGATTTGGTCGTACAATGAGCTTGCCACACCTTGGTGTGCTTGAGTACCCTCACAGGGTCCCTGGCAACTTCCACACTCATGGCTACCTTGGGTAACACACTTGAAGTGGCTGAAAGTCTTTCTCGTAGCAACTTCTTTTTCTCTAGGTATATCTTATCCAGCTTTCTACAGTACAAAAATTAATTCAGTACTATACAACCCCTCCCCTCTTTTGTATTATTCCTCTGTATGAACATGTTACAGGAAGTTCAATGGTTAAAACTTAGTAACTGTTTATTAATCTCACCTAAAAGTTCTAATTAACTTTTTTGCTTGTGCGGCTTTTTCTTCTCTTTCCTCCTGTTTTCTGTGCTTCTCCTGTTGTAGTCTCTCTCGTTGCTCAAGAGCTTTCTGTTCACGGAATGCTAGAACTGCAGCACGCATGTGAACCTTGAAAAATGTTAAAATCTATAAGATAAAATAATCATTTAAAATATGGACCTTATTCCCTTTATGTATTTTACCTTCTTTTTTATTTCCATAGCTCTTCTCATTTCTTCTGCATCTCGTTTTTCTCTTTCTGCTTTTGCTATTGCTTCTTCCCGGAGCTGTCTTTGCTTCTATAAATGGTGAATATAAATATTTATGAAATTCATTATTCTGAACATTAAAATCTAATTGATATTCAGCTAAATAATATCTCACCTTCCATTCCTTTATTTCAGCCTTAACTTTACTATTTTCTATTGATTCCAAATTAGTTGACATTTTGCTCTCAATGTCTCGACTAGCTCTTCTTCTCATCTCTGACTTTATCTTGTCAGTTTTCCATGCTTCTAGTGCATTTTTATGCTTAACTTTTAAATCCTCAAAGTCTTGATACCACTTTTCATGTTCTTCAATCACTTCTAATGATAAATCTATTTCACAAAATAACAAAAATCATAGGCAAAATTACAACAAAATATATAAAATATCAGGTCTTCTGGATAGAAATGTCGTTGATGCGACCTTGAATCTTACCTGTTCTTTTCATAGAGCTCATAGTCGCATGGCAAAAAATTCTAACAGACATCTCTATTTGGAAGAACTGATATATATTTTTTTAATAAAATATTCCAATTATTATTTTTATTCAAAAATTATAACAATATATATATAGGCCTATATATATATATTATATATATCAGGGGTTCGGACCCGTCACAAAAATTATCGGGTCCGCGGACCCGGGTCCGGGACCTGAAAAAAATTGTCCGGTCCGCGGAGCCGGGTCCGGACCCTTTAAATTTTTTTTCGGGTCCGCGGAGCCGGGTCCGGACCCGTCAATTTTTTTTTCGGGTCCGGGTCCCGGCTCCGGACCCGATCAAAATCTTCATATGGGTCCGGGTCCGGGTCCGAGGTTATTATATAAATTTGTAAAATTAACTTTAAAATTAATTTGAGATATTGTGAATCTAAAAAAGAATACACACTTTTTTTTAGATAGAATAACAAATAAATATTTTTTTCAGTATAATATGCTTTATTGATTTTTGTTTCCACTTAAAGCCCTTGTCAACTTACTTTTCTATCATTTAGAATACTAGACTGATAATTACCATACCTTATTATCCATGAATTAGACACCATCACGTTAATTTTGTATCTATTTTCATTTATTTTACTTTTTGCGGTTATATCACGTATCTGACGTCACAAATTACCGATGGGGCCGTGATAGGGGTAAAGAACTTGAGGGAGGGGCTTAAATTTATGACGTGACCAAAGCGGTGACTGTGATTGGCGGTGGTACAGTGTGATGTCAGATACGTGATAGAACCGCAAAAAGTAAAATAAACGAAAATAAATACAAAATCAACGTGATGGTGTCTAGTTCATGGATAATAAGGTATGGTAATAATCAGTCTAGTATTTTAAATGATAAAAAAGTAAGTTGACAAGGGCTTTAACAAAGTGTTATTTATTTCTGCTTAAAATCAGCTTGTCAGTCATATTCTATGCACACAAATCTATAATAGCTAATATCACAAGCATTTAGTCAGACATAATATTTAAAACAATAGTAATAAAAATATATTAATAGTCAAAATTTCAATTTTGATTTACAACACGAGTCATTTTTTTATTTAATGTGTTTGTTCTGATCAACATTATGTCATTTATTTTTTCATTAGTCATTTTTTTTCAAAGTCGGGTCCGGGTTTTCGGACCCTTTTTTTTAAAAGTTCGGGTCTGCGGAGCCGGGTCCGGACCCGTCAATTTTTTTTTCGGGTCCGCGGAGCCGGGTCCGGACCCGTCAATTTTTTTCTCGGGTCCGCGGAGCCGGGTCCGGACCCGTTAATTTTTTTTTCGGGTCCGCGGACCCGGGTCCGAAAGACCCTTCCAAAATATAGGGTTTTGGCCGGACCCGGGTCCGGATCCGGGTCCGAACCCCTGATATATATATATATATATATATATATATATATATATATATATATATATATATATAGGCCTATATAATATATTATAATATAATATAATATAATATAATATAATATTCCAATTTTTATTTTTATACAGGTATTTATTTTGTACCTGGTAACTGGGCTTGCACTGAAGCAAAATATGCATCTCTTCCCCTAAAATGTCTACGTCGTAATCTTAGAAATAATAAATGGTCTTGCTCCTCCCAGCCTCCTGTTAACCCTCCATGTTTTTCTACAAATTTCTCAAATTTGGTAATGTCCTATAAACAGTTCATTATGTACTGATTTCCAATCAATTATCATTGATACATTCAAATTTATACTCACTTGATATTTGTGTTGTGATTGAGTTTTTAATGCCTTCACCCTGATTGTGCTGCTGGCTACAGACTCAAGTGACACAGCTCTCTCTGCATTACTTCCTTCCTCTAGCCTACGTTGTGCAAGTACAACTTCTAAATGTAATTTTTTTTGTTCTTCATTCAGAATGTAATTACTGTAACGTTTCAAAGTTATAATTTAGTTCTTGACATACAGAGTACATTTATTTGACAGCTTTTATCAATGTCCCTTGCATGTCTTCCGACTCTCGGCAGATTCTTTAGACACAAGTTGAATTTCTCTCTCTGGAGGGAACACTGCAATACGTCATGGCAATACATTTGGTGGCTATTTGAACTAGTTGGACTAGCTATTCTTATCGAACTGATAAGGCTGACTAAAGTTCAGAAATAATATAATACATGACGTAAACACTCGGAATGCTTGCGCTCAGGTAACAACAAGACCTCGAACTTCGTGAAGCAGTATTAGTAATAGTAGTTTTAGCTGCCAATTGAGGCGCTAGAGTGTAAAAGCTTGATTCAGACTTGCCTACAGATTTTCTATTTATTTTTACTGGGAGTCGGAAGACATATGTAAGTGACATTGAGCTTTTATTACCTTTTTTCAAGATCTTCTCTCAAAGTTGTGATTTTCTTTTGTATTAAAAGTAAACGTTCTCTACAATTATCAGCATCTAAAAAATACATTGTTCTATTTTCAGTTTTTTAATAAATAAATAAAATAAATAAATCAGGCATATTTAGCACTTACTAAAAATTTTCAGCTTTTGACTATCCTTAAATTCTGTTCCTGCTTCCTGCAGTTTTTCAAAAATTTCTGCAAGTTTTATTTGCAGAGTACTTTTTTCTTCAGCCCTAAAGGTTTTGATAAAAAAAAAAAGAATAAGAATCGTTCAAGTAAAGTTCAAATAGTATATTGATATAATAGAGCAATGTAATAAAGTAATTTTTTTACATACTTCAAATAAGAACCATACATTATAGCAGAATTTTGCTATATTTCAGAATATGTGAAAATAGTGAAAATACCTTAAAATTGAAAATCCACTTTTTAAAGACTAACATTTTTTTTTTTTTTTAAATAAAAAAGCCATGCTTATTTATTTTACAGACAGCTTTTGTTGATCATACTTTTTAAAGTGAATAAAAGTAACTTTACTTTACAGTAATGATTGTAATGATATTACCATATAAATAAAGAATATTACCTTTGTGCTTGAAGTTGGTTGTCAAGTGCTGATATTTCAGAGAGAAGTGCCGGGTTGCAAAGTTTGAATGCATTTACTGAAGCTTTGCAGCTTTTAGAAAGAAAAATTTGTTGCACCTTCAGTTTAGCTAGTTTTTCCTTTGCATTCTTATTTAAACTTTCAACCATATTTGAAAATATGTTTTTTTATAAATAAACTTATTCTATATGCCGACAAGGTTCTAGTTTAATTGATGAAAGTTGTTTGTAAATAAGAAATACTGTGCTCAGTCATGCGGAAACATTCTTGTTTCATATTTTAAAATGGCGCGCCTTTTTTACGTCCAAGTTTGAGCGCATTTTTTAAAAAAAATATATCATCCACTCATCCATTTGTAGCAATTATCCCTTACATCTTCCTACTCTTGGCAGTTTTTTAAGACACGAGTTTCACGCGTTCTCTCTAGAGGGAACACTACGCTACCTTTGGGGACTACTTGAACTGTTTGGGCTGTTTGAATCTGGCTGACTAAATGTCAGAAACAATATAATTAATGACGTAAATAGAGATAGCCACTCGGAATTCTTGCTCTCAGGGGACAACAAAACCTCGAACCTTGTGAAGCAGTATTAGTAATAGTAGATTTAGCTGCCAATTGTGGCACTAGAGTGTAAAAGCTTGAATCATGCTTGTTTACAAACTTACACGGAAGACATGTAAGGGACATTGCATTTGTAGGATATGAAATTAATGTGCAATCACATTAAACATGCATATTTTAAGCAATTGCTTTTGTTTATTTTACTCAAAATCAAATCATTGAACGTTATTTACCACTTCGGACTGGATTAACTTGAACCATACCATTCATATCCCCAGTTTTAAAATGTACTACAGAAATAAGGTGTCATGAACTTACTACTAGGTCCTTTCTATAATCTATTAATAAAAATGGATGGGTTTCAATGGTTGTAAATAAATATTCAAATTTAAAGTGTTTCTATATCAAAATTTTGTTTATTTCTTTATCATAGGTTGTATGTAGCATTAATAGCATTAAAAAATTACACAGAAAACATCAAAACTCTGACCCACAACCAGATCTCTTTCCTACCATTAAAAGCTTATACTTTTCTTACTTTTATTTATTTTACAAAAATTTTATTATAATTATTAATTTAAGTAACAGCTTAAATCATACTTTGCAGTTTCATTCAAGCAAAAATTAAAACAAAACAAAAAAAACAGTAAAGAATCTGTGGTAGGTGCTGATAAAAAATGCAAATAACTCACTCATATTGATGTTCATTACAGATTTTGGAATGGAGCAATCAATCACTCACTCATACAAACAACCACATTTATACCTTTTCTCTCTCTCTTTCTCTCTCTTTCTTCCTTTTTTTAATTTTTTTATTCATTTTATTTTTTCTTCTTCTTAAATTTTGCCACTCTCACACATATTGATAGGCAAATAAAGTTCGTGTGTGAGTTGATTTTATATTTGTGCTGGCACACACTCACTACAGCTCGACCTTCTTAGCCTTGCCCTTGCGATCATAGCCCTTCAGTTCTGATGTAGAATGCTCTGCGATGTATTTAATAAAGTCATCCAGGTCACGACCACCCTGAAACAAATAAATACACATGTGAATACAAATTTCAAACTAATGCACTACATCAAAAACAATCCCAACTACTTTTATTACATACATACATACATATCATGACGCTATAATCCCTTTCGGGGTAAGCCAACAACACAGATGTTTTATCCTGACCAAGTGATAGACCTCCACAACTTCCTATCCTGACATTAATTAGATACCGTAATTGCCTTGCGGAGGTGGGCCAGGACAAAACCTTGCCGCTAACTTGGTTATGAAGTGTGGTTCACAAAACCACAAGCCCCCCCCCCCCCCCCCTTCACCAAAAAAAAACAACAAACAAACAAACAACAACTCTGGTCTCTTGCTTTCAGACCTGTACAGCTCAAACCACCTTTTACCTCATAACAGAAGTGCTCATTACTATGAACAAGCAAGCAGTGGTTGAACTGTCTGGCATGCCTCTGTACCGTAATGGTAAAGCACAGGCTTAAACGCACTGAGACATCACAGCTTAACAGCACGCACTCACGAGCTGGTCATCAAGGCCAGCAAGCACAGATTTAGTATCAAATGCTGATCCTCATACAAGCATGCTATCCACTAGGCCATGCATTTGTTTCAGCAAATCACAACTTACTTCATATCTGACAGGACTGTCCTTGCTGTCTTTCTTAGCCCAGTAGAGTGTGGGGAATCCTTTTACATCAAACTGTGAGGGCACATCATTTGCAGTGGCATCCATCTTTATAATAGCTACTTCCTCTTCCTTCATCTGAAATTAATAAATGCCCTATTTAATTTTATGACATCTATTTACCTGGCATTATTTAACACCACAAACAATAACAACCAAATAGTTCATTTATGGTGTGCTTTGCTTACCTTCTCTCCTAGCTCTTCAAAGGTAGGAATCAACTTCTTGCAGTGTCCACACCAAGGAGCATAGAACTCAATGAGAGTGTCTTTGTTATTATTGACAACTACGTCGTCAAAGTTCTTGGCAACAGCCACAGTAACAGGTCCACTGTTGTCGTCAGGAATTGGCTCAGATTTGAGGTATGGCTCCAGCTTGTCAGATTTTATGTCAGACAAGAACTTCTCAAATGTTTCCATTCTATTCAACAAATAAATGTTTTATTAGCTATCTGTATATACTACTATATACTGAAAAAACTAAAGCTTTTTAAAAAAATCTAATAATCCGGCTTGGACTAGCCATAAAAGCAAGTTCGCAATAGCGGACAAGGTCCCCCTTGTTTGAAGGCCCCTAAGGCTCTAAAAGGGCATAACCAGGGTGTTACGCCCCCTTTTGTGGCCCCCCTTTCACAGACATGGCCCCTTGAGTGCCAGTCTGACCCTGCTAATAATAATAATTAAATCAAAAGAAAATATATTTAACAATTAAAGAACATCATAAGGAAAAATTGTAATACCTACATGAAAATCTTGAATTAAAAAAAAAATGTGGGATTAAATGCAAGATATAGGTTGCGAAATATAAAAAGGATTGGGTATTTTCTAATGCCATGAATTGCAAACAATACCTGCATTATCAATAAATCGAGTTAAAGATTGCAGACACATTTTGTGATCTATCCATTTCAAATAATCAACGAATTTTCTTTCCTCCATTCTCTACTTTGCAGCCTACAGCTTGCATTTTAATCCCACATCCCATATTTTGTTTCTATTAATTAAGAAGTTTCACATGATATAATGTTCTATGTGCTATGCTTTAGTTGTAAAAGGTATTTTCTTGCTTTTAGTTTAGATTATAAACCACTCTAACTTACATCCATACTGTACATATTATGACCCTTCATATCCCTTTCAGAGTTAGCCAACAGCATTTCACTTTGACTTAGTGAAATTAATAACTACTACTAACAACTAATATAATATATAGGAAAAAACCATCGCGGTTGGTATTAATTACGTTTAAAAAAATAATTAGAAAATAGTTGGTAGAGATTAGAGCACGTTGAATTGAAAATTAATAAAACGCGAAAATTCTCTAATTTAAATAGTAAATTGGGACTAGAGATGCAAATCATTATAGCTTGCGCTAAATAAAAATAGACGTTAAAAGGGATGAGGGGTATAGTGTCAATGTAAAATACGATATACCTAACATCTCACATTCTCACACTACTTCAAAGGCACAACATTATAAAACAGTATCAGACTTACTCTTGGCCTTAGACCGGTTTCGTCCTTTACCAACGTTTTTATTTTCAATGTTTTATTAATTTTCAATTCAACGTGCTCTAATCTCTACTAACAACTAATATGTATAATAATAAGTCTTTGGTCAAATATAAGCTAAACAACTGAATTATGTTAATTGATTGAAGGAAAGTGGATATGTATATAAAGAAATTTGCATTAATGATAATCTTGCAAAATTAGCAATAATGTACAAGAGCAAGTTTTATAAAATTCTTTCAGTTTTTACTAACTATATATTTTCTCCTTAACTTTTAAACTAACTAATGCTTTAAATTATTGGCTATAAGGCTACGAAATACTCACGAGAAATCTTCTTTAAGCACAAACTTGCGGTTCTTGGCATCCTTGGCAAACACAATGGGCTTTTCTCCAGCAACATAGTCGTAACCATACTCATTGAGTTCATGTTGGAAGTCATCCTTGGAACTCACGGCAAAGGTGAAGTCATCAGCAAAGTTCTGGGCTACCTTCAGGATTCTGTTACGCCAGTAGTTAGTTCCTGTAAATGTATACAATGAATTAGAGAACATATTAATGATACAATGGTATCATGGAGAGGCTTTTGTCCCCTCCTAAGTATACATAATATGCTACGCTAACTTTTCTTCCTGTGTCTAAAGTAGCAGTTGAAATTTAAAATACACTTAAATGACTGTTTTACAGACAAAGGATGTTATAAATTTGGCTGCATTTATTAGATTTACCATATAAATTGCCTAAAAATATTTTTCATTGTTGTTCAACTGCGAGACTACTGAGGACATTATCTTTACATGTATATTTACATGATTTATTGCATTTATAAACAAAGGAAATCATAGAAAACCCAACAAGGGCCTTGACATGATGATGTCCATTCTTAGGCGAAGGTTTTGATGGCACAAATATTTACATTACAGTACTATAAGAAGTTTCAAGGGTTCTCAAAATATCGTGGACTGCAATGTAGATATTTGTTAGCTGTGTTATCAAGATTTTCATCTAGCAACTGACATCATCAAGGTAAGGCAGTTGGTTAGTTCTTACAGAAACAGAGAGTAACTATAAAATGAAGTTGAATGATGCATCATGAATGACGAAGGCAAAACAAACTCTGATCCTCTTGGTGCTTAGTGCCAAAAGCTATCCAATATGAGTTAGTTTTTTATCTCTGATGTGCTAGCAAGATTTTCACCGAACTATGCGACTCTCTTCATTATGGTAAGGCTTTTACTAGTTTTCCCCTATTATTTTCATTTCAATTTATAAATACACTTTCAGGGAAATATGTTTTGGTTTTTGAATTAAAAACATAGAACACGGCATTTATGAAAAAAAATGAAGTTATGATTATTTCAAAATACATTCCATAACATGCAATAAAAATTTGAAATCCCAAAATATTAAATAATTTACCATGATTTAACTACATGCAGCACCATTAAATAAAAATAAATAAGCTACCTTTGGGATTCTTAGAGTAATCTACTTGATAATAGGCAATCACAAGAGGACTGTCAAAGTCTTTGGTGTTGTCTCTCTGACGGTGGCCGACAAGACCGTGGCTACAACACAAAACAACAACAAACATTCAACATGCATTCACAAACAGCTTACCCTTAGCATTTTTCACATAATCAACATTGTAAAAGGCAATGACCAATGGATCCGAGAACTGGTTAGCATTGTCTGCTACTCTATGTCCACAAAGGCCATGACTGTAAGGTATATAATAGGTTAATAATTAAATCAACTAGATGTTTACAGTGCAGTAGTAGAGGTTGTGAAATAAGCTTATACATAAAACCAGGTAAAGGTATCAACCTGATCAAGGCTGTCTTGTACTTCAATATAGCTCACACATTAATCTATTAACACTTGTAAATTAAAATTTTATCAGATCAATTTACTAGAGCAGCTATCTTAAAGAGGTTCTTGAAAATTTAATTTCCTTGCAAAAGAGATAAGTTATATCTGAACGTTGTCAATTTGTTCAAAATATATAGCAGATAGCAAAAGCATGCAAACAGAAGACTCACTAATTCTTGTTGATCCACTTTTCAATATCGTCCTTGGTGGCACCACCAGAGTAAGTTACAAAGTCAGGTTCAAACTTGTTGCTCAGGTGCTTGGGTCTGTACAGGATGACACCATCTCTGAAACACGAAGAAGAGCAATTTAGATTTGAGATTTTAAGGAAAATAGTTAACATTGAAATAGTTTTTCAGTACTTTATATAGCACCAATCAAAGGTGCAATAAAAAAAAATTAAAGAAAAAGGTGAGGACCCCTAATTTATCATTACTCTTATGGGGAGAAAGTTGTTGTTTTTCTTTTTCTATTTTTTTTTCCTTTTTTTTTTTTTTTTTTTTTTTTTTCTTTTTTTCTTTTTTTCTTTTGAGAAAAATAATCCACGAAGTATTGTGGATTTATAGCACATTCAAATGTGCTATAAATCCACAATACTTTGTAAAATACCGGGTCCAGCTAACTAGGCAACTTTACGACAGTATGAATTGGCATACCAACATGTATTAAGATCCAGAAAAGCCCAAGGGCTGCCTGAACTTAATATTCGCTAATAAAAATCCTTTTAAAACTATTCCCGCTCCCTCCCCACCTCTTCCCTTACTCCTTCATTCACACTCTTTCCCTAATTCCTATGACTCCACTCCCACCCCTCCACCCCCACCCCTCCATACCAACTCCTAACCAGCAAGAGCATAACTCGGCAGTACAAGACAAGACACTGCTTGGTGATGTGCTCGAGTAATTTTCTTCTTTGATTGATAATGTCATTAATATATGACGAAAGCTCTCAGTTATAAAATGAACTTTTTTATAACAAAACACTGTGCCATGCGAGACTTCGACCTCTCCATAGAACTTCTACTGTGGTAAGGCCCTTGCTGGTTATTCTATCCTTTTCTTTAATATTGAAAATATATTATGTTGGGGAAAATTTGACTGCAATGATTGATGATTAGAAGATTTGATAGAAAAACACATAGTTAGGTAAAAAATTAAGAATGGGAGATAGTCTAGAAAATATTAATTAAAGTAGGGGGGAGAATTTGTGACTAATGAAAATATTTCTCTGAAAAATTGGAGAAAGGGAGGTAAGCATTAGCTGAAAGGTATGACTTGAGAAAAAAAAATCTAACCCATGACAAAATTAAATTCAAAAAAACGTTAAACGGAAACATGTATTATATCTTCTTACCTTTTTACTATTAATACCAAAACTAGAACAACAATAACATTAGACTTAAAGTTAGATAAAGTTAGACTTACGAGACTCCACTCTTAGCAAGAACATCAGCATTTCCAGAGTGTCCAAATCTGACTCGTTCTCTCAGTATATCAGCCAGCTTAAGGAAAGCTGCTTTAAGATCTGAATCTTCTTTGAAGAAACCAACCACAGCAACATCATCCTTGGCAATGAACACTTCTAATTCTTTGACAGAAGAGATGTCCTTGGAGCTGGGACCAACCTGGGACTTCATGTATTTCACAATGCCAGCTGTAAAATATAATCATAGTTACGTTTTGATTTAACTTTGAAGGAAAATAATCACTAGGAAAATTATTAAAACCTTGAATTTGAAACTAAGAAAAGTTTTATATAAAGCATGTATACACACACAAAGTTTTGTTACTTATAATTGAAATAAGATTTGAAAGCTTATTCCACATACCAGCTTCTCTGGGTCCGCTATATTCCTGTGAGAACTCTCCATTGCGGAAGATCTTGACTGTAGGGTAGCCAGTGACTCCAAATTGAGAACAGCTTTCTTTGCCTCCCTCTGTACAATCCACCTATAGAATACAATGTCATCGTCATTTACTCTATAAAATATGACATTATCAGTACTGACTTTTGGCTACGTACCTTAACTAAGGCAATAGGAGGATCATTGTCCTTGAGAATACTGGCTGCCTTCTCATACTCGGGCTTCAGTCTCTTGCAATGTCCACACCTGAAAAAAAAAAATTAAGGGGTCTCTTCAGTTTGCTTGTATCTCAAAATCTAAAAAGGAAAGTTTCTAATTTTTTGATGCCATCTTAAAGTTAATGGCAACAGCTACCCTTGATAAAAATTTCAGCACCCGTGACCATCAGATAAGAGAGAAATTAATTATTGAAATTAACATGGGCTCTTATGGGACTAAAACTTCAAAAAAACGTAATTCAAAATCTAGCATGGTGACCCCCCAAAATTTTTACATTTTTCAAGTTATCTTACCCTAATCTATCACTGTGTTAAATTTCAGATTTTTCCTCCTTTACAACTTTTTAGTCAAATCCCGCAGTAGCTGATTTCCCACCTTAAACAGTTAACTCACCATGCTTTAAATTACCATAATCCAGATTACTGTATACTGATTTTGTTTTTTCTGTTTATACATATCAAAACACTGTACTATTTATAGTTTTGTTTGTATTTCATTTACTTGGATTACTGGATTAACTCTAATCCTCAACACCATGCTAATGGACAAATTCTGCTACAGCATACTGTACTGTCGTTATGAATTATAATTCCTTTAATTGAATTAATAATGAAGTGAGAATATTTAATTTAAGATGTACAGTATATAATAATAATATGCACTTATTAATAAACGTAATTAAATTATAGTCATATTAATATATTAACGTGATACATCATATATACATATATAAATAGAAAATAATAGGCCTAATAATAATAATAATGGGTCGTAATAAATCAAAGGAAATACTTTGATTTATCAGTCTGTAATAGACATAAAAAAAAAGGAAATGGAAAAATGGCTACATAATTAAATAGCAGTATTTTTAATTTAAATGATAAAAGTGAGTTATTTTATGTTTGAAAAATGTTGACTTTTATCTTATTATTATTTTGCACAAATTGGAGGTGACACATCACCACATATTATACCCCCCCCCCCCTTTCCTGCTCTTACTGATCAATAGCCAATAGACACCTGACACTTTCTACCTCCCCTCCCAACCTCTCTACACAGGTTCAACAGTGAGATCATAAATGTTGACTTGGGAAACCTATATTTACCACAGATTTATAAAACTAAAGCAGGGGGGGGGGGGGGGGGGGGAAATGCCAGCTCATATATGAAACTGTTGACAAGCATTTCTTTGATTCTGACAACTCAGCATTTTTTTTTCTTTAATTTTGAATTGACATATTTTATAACTTAAGCCAAAATTTGCATATGAACCCCAAAAAGAGAGCTCTGATTACTGAACATCATATTATTTTGTTCTCCCGTCTATTGATACGTGATTTTCATGATGGACAGCAGTGGGTTAAAAAGGACTTTTTATACATATTATAATAATTTTACTGACATAGAAGTATAATTGTAAAATTATTGTTATATAGGACAGTATTATTCCCATGCCTTCCAGTCAACATTTTAAGGCAGCAGGGGGGAAAAATGAGCAACATCTCCAGTAAAAGCAAATCATTAGATGAATTATGTACGTACTCAAAAATGACCTAGTGCATATAGAGAGGGTATTGGCATATTGTCCATAAAAGGGAGACTCTGACTTTTTTTAATTGTTTTAGCTGCTGGTAACAGATGTCTATGGTTGAGATATACGGTACGGAACCAACAAATTTTGGTCCCATGACCACTTACATTCAAGTTTCCCCATATATGGTAAAGGGACCAGTTTTTGACAGACCCCCAGTTTTTGGCACTTTATTTTTTTGTGGGAAAAACGCCCACAGCTGAGCTTAGAAAAAAATCAAGGAGGTAGGGGAGGTTTATATGTATGACACAAAAAATCATCAGCTCTTGGAATTGCATTTTTCTGGGGTTAAAAAAATATTAAAGTAGGCTGCCGAAAACTAGTTAGGGTGCAGAAAACTGGCGCCTTTACCATAATACATATACCATTTGGAGAAATTACGCTTTGGTTAGCATTTAGTCGGCACTATACATATGAGGCTACGTATGCGTATATGCATTTATGTACAGCATAGTCAGCATATGTATAACGATAATGTGTTTGTACCTGAATCATTTGTTACATTTCCTTACGTGTACAGTATCATATATTCGATTAGTAAAGCAATATCTAGTGTATATAGTTCAGAACCACAACGAACAGCTTATAATTAATTTGTGGGCAGTTTTTCTAAATCTATGGTGGATATGCGACATATATGTTTGACATTTTTTACACATACATATATGCATACATACCGGTACATATATGTTATTCTGTAAATAAAAAAGATGATAGAAATCCTCATATGTATGCCCATAAAATTAACTACAAAGTCTGAACAATATGTGTTTATTCAGCACGCATGCCCAAATATGGAACGACAGACTGGAGAGGACAGAGTGTGGAATAAACAGGGCGCTATTTAGGAGGGAGGATGCAAATCAGTGCAGACTTGCCCATTTTTACATGCTAAATATTGCAAATTTCTTGTTATGCTACCGAGGGCCTTTGTTTCATTGTTTGTAGTTCATTGAAATTTTTTGAAATACTAATTCAAAGGGAAATGCTTTTTTCTTACCAAGGTGCATAAAACATGACCAGGGCAACATCATGCTCCTTGATTCGGGTGGAGAAGTCATCGTCGACGAACTCTAGGACGTCTTGTTCTGCCCCTAGACTTAAAGCGCACAGAGCTGATAACACCAAAAGTTTACAATACATTTTACAAATTGTCTAAGGTAGAGATAATGGCCACAGACACACACAAATTTAGATTGCCAGATTTTCAGCCGACTTCAGCAACGAAAAAGGACAGACACCGGGCAGGACGTGGCTGGCTGTCGTGTGCCGGTGGCTGACCAATCATAAACGCCGTCGCTGTGTTGTCGAAATTTGATTGGCTCGTGTAGTGGTAAAATGTAGAAATTGTTGGCTGGTAAGTGCTGCGCCCTACAGCACATTCAAACAAGTTTTAGGACATTGGCCCTTTAAATTTTCGAAAATCAGGTGTTTTTCTAAAGGTCAGAGAAATATCAGTATGTAAATAGTAAATAACATGCTTAAAACTTAAAATTTTGACGTCAAGTAATGTTTATTTAGTGCTATATAATAATAAGTAACTATTTTAATTGAAAATGCTGCGTCATGTCACTAGTCAAGCTTTTAAAAATTTAGGAATCAATGAAGCAATCAAACAGTTGACCGTAGTGAAATGCAATAGACTATTGTTTGCAGATTCAAAAACTATCAAATGTTGGAAATGTGGAGCCCAAAAGTCAGATAGCTTATTCTGTGATAAATGTAGTGTTCTGCAGGAGCCTGACAAAAAATCTACTTATTTTGATGTGATGGGAGTTGAACGTCAATACAGCTTACAACCCTCCGAGCTTACGGCAAAGTTCCGTAAGCTACAGAATATACTCCATCCAGATCGTTTTGGTAATAAAGATAAGGTAAGTTACTCTCAAAGTTTGTGATTACCTAATAAATTAAATCCCTGCTTTTCTTAACCAGGAGGAGCTAGCTGTCTCAGAAACGTACTCATCTCTTGTCAACGAGGCATATTCCACATTGTTGAGCCCACTAGAAAGAGGCCTGTATTTGCTGCAACTAGATGGTATCAGTATTGAAGAAGGTTCTGTGCAGCTTGATCCAGTCTTCCTAGCAGAAATCATGGAACTCAATGAGGAGTTAGCAGAAACAAATGACACAAACACTGTTCTCAGGCTAGCTTCGGAAAACCAAGTTATAATAGATAATCTTTCCAAGTATGTGCATTGTAACTAAAAGTATATTATACTGTACCTTGTGTGTTATAGAAATTAATTATATTTTTAAGATTGGGTATAATTTAAGAAACAAACACTTTGAATAAGCTATTTCATCAATAAGATCCTTTTGAATTAGTCAAATTTTGGGAACAAGCATTTTCATTTTAGCTTTTTTCTGAAGTTTTTAATTTTTAAGCCAGCATTTGAGCATTTATTATTTTTATTTATTGTTATATTACTGTAACTGTTCCAGACAAATTGACAAGGCCTTTCTAGAGAAGGACCTACAAGAAGCCAAGATGCTACTCAGTAAAATGAAGTACTACTGTAGCTTTGTGGAAAAAATTAAAGAAGCAAAGCAGAAATTAGGAATTGTTGCGTGAAATAATATTATCTATTTGCCATAGAATTTATCAATTTGCTAAATATTAAAATATTGATCCAAATTTAGCAAGAAGTGTTGTTGGCTTACTCTAAAAAGGAAGTGTAGCATCATGATTATGTGTGTGGTTGAACTAGGATTGCAAAACCTTGTGTGTGTGTGTGAGTGTGCGTGTGTAGCGGAACATGAAAAAATTATTCAAGGTAACCATTGGGGGGGGGGGGGGGGGGGGCGTAACAGGTTGACTGACAAGCCTATTGCATGAATATTAAATTTGAAGTGTTCGTTTTAAAAATAAAGACCCGTGCAGTTGTCTTATTTTATTTACTTGTTAGTACTAAATTAAATTTAAAAAATAAGCCGCTGTGATTGGCTGAGAGTCGACTCTCAGCCAATCACAGCAGCTTATTTTCTTACATTAATTTGGTACTAAATAAAATAAGACAGCTGCGAGGGTCTTAAAGGTTTAATACATAAAATAGAACATCTCTCCCTTTCTCTCACACACACATTTCCACACACTAACTTAGCTGTTCATGACTGAATTTAAATTTAAAAAATATACAACTTTAAAAAAAAAATATATATATGAATTCTTAATTTTTTATAACTATTTTCATTGATAAATGCAAATAAATCTAGCAGATACTAAATTTAATATAATATGTATTTTATTAATATTTTCCAATCTGTTTCTTTACGAAGTCTATACTAGACTTGTTCATAAAAATAATAATGCCTCCCTCGTCTTCAGTAAATAAAAAATCATCACTATATTCATGTGAAGGTTTATTAATGTAAACATGACTTAATTTTTATTTTATAGAAAGCAAATCACATACACATTCATGTGTTAACTAGGTTAAATTCTACTACAGATTGTAACACAGGATGTATTATATTTGATTGCCATTCACTGGGAAAAATATAGTACATAACACCAATCATTTTGTAAAATGTTTCAAAATAAATGATGTAAAGATGTACTTAATGCAGACTTTGAATTACTTTGAAATAGCAAAAAGTATCACAATTCATTAATGTCACTGAAACAAGGGGGTATTTTGTGGAATAAAACCACTGTATATAATATATAAACCATGTTGGAACCTCTATGGAGTTTAATAATATAAGCAAAATTGCTACCTAAATTATCATTATTTCTTGAATGATATTGCAGGATATCAATTAACCTGTTAGCAAAAACAAAAATATAACAAATTCCACAACCAGTCCCAGTGGCGTAACTTCAAAAATTTGGCCAGGGGAAAAAATCTGACACGGGCCCCCCGGAAGGGGGACAGTGCCGTGGAGAAGGGGGGGTTGTGCGCCGCAGGCGAAAAATTTTGGAAAAGGGGGCGTGGCACTGAAATTTTAAGCAATTTTTTAAAATGAAAATTAAAAAGTGTCACTATAACATGAAAAAAAAAAAAAAAAAACTTAAAATGGTCTATCATACATGATTTTAATTTTTATCAATAATTAATTTTTGCTATAAATAGAAAAAATACACAGGATATTTGAAGAAGACAATTATAGAAAATTTAATTAGAAGGTGCAGTGACAGTTCAAAAATGTAGTTAATATTAATACCCTCTGTCACAAAATGCATATTATTTGATTGATCCACCTTAACTTTCAAATACTGTTTTTCAACATAAAATTTAATTTTATCAATGTAGTATTGTTATATATATATTTTTTTTTTTTTGCGCCAAGCATCAACGGGCCCCCCCAGAAGCCAACGGGCCCCCAGAAGTCGACGGGCCCGGGGGAACTCCCCCCTCTCCCCCCCTGGTAGTTACGCCACTGACCAGTCCTATAAGGTCCTAAGAAATATATATCGATTATCACAGATAGTAAACAGCCGCTTGGATTTTTAACTTTACAATTGAAAATTTAAAACTTGACACATTTATTGTCCGATATGTGCACATTACGAGGGTGTTAGTCTTAATTTTTTTTTTTTTTTTTTTTTTTTTTTCAAATTTGTACTGTGGTGATATTACGATTTAAATTTGAACAATACAAAAAGGCTGGGGGCTGTTTAGTACTATCCGTGATAGTCA
Source organism: Ecdyonurus torrentis (assembly GCA_949318235.1). Lineage (NCBI taxonomy): Eukaryota > Metazoa > Arthropoda > Insecta > Ephemeroptera > Heptageniidae > Ecdyonurus > Ecdyonurus torrentis. Next base: position 33,676,196 of record OX439131.1, on the reverse strand, counting down.
ATATACAGGTATACTGTAGGCCTATAGATCTTGCGCATTTTAATAGAGCCTATTTTTTATTTATTGAAGTTGTTATTTTCCTTTCTCAATTTTAAAAATATGTTACTGACTTAAATGTATTTTTGAAAATACCATTGAATTTCATGACAGAACTCTATACCATGTTGCAAGCTTTGGTAAGCTTTTTTTTTTCTCTCTCTCGCTCTTGTTGAAACTTTAAAATAAATAAATATGCTTTTAGTGCACCAAGAAATCTTAAATAATAAATTAATGAATTTTGACTTAAAGGTATTAAGGAAAATAAAGCATTGAGGTTAGGTATTATAAATTTGAAAGAAAAGGATAGGAGAAAACCAGCTAGAGCCTTACTACAGTGAAGAGAATCCCATAACGTTTGTTGATAATCTTGCTAACCTAGAGATAAAAAGCTAAAACACATATTTGATAGCTTTTGGTACTAAACTCCAAGAGAAACAGAGTGAGTTATGACTCCGGCTTTGACTTAATTTTGTTATTTAGTTATTTTATCTTAGTGGAACTGTGATTTAGTATTAACAAACCATATAGAAACTCATAGGACTTAAATTTTAATAAAGCAAAGCTTTAAAAAAAAAATACAACTAATTTTTTGCCTCAATAATCAGTTTTGAAAGCTTAAATGCAATTTCTTTACATATTGAGGATTATTACTATTTTGAGGCAAGTTACCTGAGGTTCCACTGTCTTGTCCCCAGAGTCCTGAAGGTTGGAACTAGCCTATCATGCAAGAGTCCATACAATATAATACACAGCTATCACTACTATGATGCAGCAGTGGGTGTAGCTTTCCACTGTTCCACCCATGATGTGATCCGTTCTACGTTACTCTCCATATCGTTAACAGTACAACTCTGAAGTTCAAATACGAGGTCTTCTTTGTATGAAGATTGGGCTTCCTCCAATATTGTCTGGAATATCTCACACTGGATGTTGTCTTCTAGTTTTTTGCCTCCGTAACCCCTGAAACACGAAATAAAATAGATATAGATTACTCTTACTTCAAGTCCTTTATGTGTAAGCCAAGTCATGTGGCCACTATTTTGTACCAAGCTTATCCTATTATGACATTCGGACTGTACACTATAATCAATTTTAATAGGCTTTTCTGAATATTCACTAATGCAATACTACCCTTAAAATAGAATCTTAATTATGTCAGTAAGTATCTTACAGCAGACATTTTAAGTGAGTTAAATTAAATTTTATTAAAAAAAATCTAATAAATAGCTTGCACATTTGTAGCAAATAAAGATGAAAACAAATGTTTTTACAGGAGAATTCATGTCTATCTTTTGAGTAAAAGTAGAATTTCACAATATTTCAACAATACGTGTTAAAGTTGAAGATTCTCAACTATAAGAAGGCATGTACTCATACTGCTTATGGTGATGGCATCACTTGCTTTGTACTGTCTTTAGTGGCCACTTAAGCAAGGGAAGTGTGGCATTATGCCTATAGTGTAGAAATACATCCCGTCAAATTCAAAATTTAAAAACATGCAGTGCTCTAGCCGAAAGAGAGAGATGTGAATTTATGCACGTCAAGAATCTCGTATAACAGAAAGTCAAAAAATTGCATTTCTATAGGGTATAATACCATGACTAAATTTCCCTAATTTTCATTCATTAAAGTTTCTAGCCTCTATAATTATTTCTACCATAAAATGTTCAAGAATATTAATGCTGGTGTAAGAGTGGGCCAGACATGCAAACCTCTAACTTTCAAAAATACATCTTGTATTTGAAATTTGAACAGAAGATTATTTAATGTAATTATAAAATTTGATAGTTAAAAGATAGATAGAAACACATAAAAAAGAGAGGTAAAAGATTTTTGGGGAATGGGAGATAATGAGCTTTGTTAGTCAGGGACCCGGCAAAAGAGAGAGAAAAATATTCAAACCCAGGCCGAAATATGACACATAGTGCATCGTATGCACGGGTATGAACTATATATAGCAGCTCGTAAAAGCAAATAGAGATTAGTTAATTAATTAGAGGGTTTTTTGGCTTACAAAAGCAAATTAATTAGCAAAAACGTCACACCAAAATACTCGGCGCGACTCTCTCTAACCATGGACAACGCTGTTTCGGCCTGCTGGGCCTCATCAGCATGGTGAGCAGAGAGAAGCAGTGATCTACCAGAGAGTAGCCCTGGTCAGAGATCGACTGCTGGAGTAGCATAGACTGCGCGGCCTTATATACCCGCAGTATCGGTGGACGCTTAGCTTCCACCGCGGATTGGTTGCCACTCCGAGGCGCGCCAAGTATTCGAAATGCAACGAATATACCAAAAAACAAACTTTATGTAAGCCAGGGAGTAGAAAAATAGAAAGATAGCGGGATAAAATAGAGGGTAAAGATGGACAACACATAAGAGAGGAAAAGGAAAAAATAATCGACATTGCGATAGATATAAATATATTATATATATATATATATATATTATTATAATTATATTAATATATATAATATATATTAATTATAAAATTATATATTTATAATTATAAAATTTGTTAGGCATAAATTATGTAATGCAGCTAGTTTTCTGCCAATAATTCTAGTTTTACCTAGTAACTAATCTGTCATACAGTCGAGTATTATCAGTGCGAAGTACAAACACAATGTCGAACCATCGCTCGGGAAAGAAGTCGCAGCCGTGGTAATCAACAATTTTGCCTCCTTCAGTCATCTTCTCTTCCATCTCGTCCAGCAGCTGAAAATATAATCTTTTTATCTTAAAACTGCTTTGTAATGCTGTTGTGTTACTGTACCAAAATGTTGTATTATTAAATTATAAGTGTATACAACATGTTGTAACATATTGAGGGCTAAGCCGGAATTTCGGTACTTCTGCAAAATTCACTTTCGTACTATTAAATATTCTCCATGCTCCTTACTATTGAAACATCTACATTATTCGCCACATTGCACCTGCTATTGGTATACCTGAGTATGCTAGGCCTATTAAGATGTTTTTATAGTAGGCATGGAGAAATTTGTAGATGTTTCATTAGTAAGGAGTGCAAGGAATACACATGTTTCATCAGTGTGCTTGCATATTATGTAAAAGTACTGAAATACCATGTAGCCCTCCATATGATGATTTTTACCTGTTCTTCATCAAGAATGGGGCATTTTAAAACTTCATCAAAAGCCTCTAAACATTCGTGTTCCTTGGCAAATTTGCTGACTTCGATCCATTCTAATCCCAGATTTTCAGCTAGCTGCTGACATAACGTAGACTTTCCAACACCAGGAGTTCCTAAAAATTACAATGCAAACATGAGCATTTTACAATAGGCTATATGGCATATGTACTAGTTATCGGCAGGCTCTTTTTACGGCGAAAGTGTTAAGTTTACGAGATTTTAACTACAACCAAAACATATCTTAGAATTCCGTCTACTTGCCATACCACTGCTTAAAACTCTTTTATCAGTAGAGGGGGCCGAGATAAATAGGGGTGCCGATAACATGGGTGTCAAGAATCTCGTACAATATAACAGAAAGTCAAAAAATTGCATTTCTATATACTGTACCATGACTAAATTTCCCTATAATTTCCATCTTTAATGGTTTAATTTTTAGTAGTTAATTGGGCTGCTTTTCTCAACAATACTATAGGAATTTCAACCTTAAGACCCTTAAGCTGCCAATAACTAGTCCTAGTCCTATAACACACAGGCATATTTAAGTCAATTTAAGCACATTTAATGTTTTTATTTGAGTTGGATATATGATAATATTATGAATGTATGGCCATATCTATTTCTTATAAAAGTCTAAATTGTCAGCTTAGAGTGTAAGTGTCATATTTCCACAAATGTTTGATGCGATTTTAAGCTTTATTAAGAGAGGAAATAAGGGTCAAAATCCTATCAAAAATTTTGAGCTTTGCACTCTAAGGCGACAAAATGCATGCATTATATTGACTAGGTAATAAAGGAACAACTGTTTTGAGGAAGACTATATATTTTAATTTGATAACGTTATTTACTGGCCCACGCTTTCATGAGCCGTGGGACGTGGGGGTTACATGCCTCAGCAGCAATTTACCCTCGAGATGTAAACCAATCCGTATTTCTGAATGGAACAGTAACCGATTATGAAGAAGTACAAGCGGAAGACGTCCACATGTAAGATTCGTGAAAAATGTGCCTATTGAAATATGTGTGTGAAATATTGTTTTTTGTGAAGCCGGTGCCTGGTAGTAAAAAATTAGTGGAAAAAGAACACAGTAGGTTTACAAAGGAGTAGTGGTTAAAAGAAAGACGAACAATATTTAACGGCATAGTAGAAAAGTTCACAGGCACCGGCTTAGGTTCCGATGCATAATTCTCGCCATCTTGCGCGGAACATTTCAGGACGACTATACAAGCGATTTCACTATAACACCTGCTTCCGTTTTGAGGTAATGTGCAGGCGTAGTAAGTAGAAACAGAAGATGTGACCGGAACCGCTTAAAGTCAGCCTCAAAACAGTGTTGTTCCATTATTGATCAATATGGCATGCATACCTCAGGGTCATGCTGACCACATATGGGTAGACTGGAAATCCCCGGGTGGACCCTCCCAAAACCACGTAGTTGGACCCTAGGATCCCTATTTGTTTTTTGGGCCTTGCTTGGGCCCTTATGGTGTAAGCCCGGCATGGAGTATGTGCAGGGGGTATGTATACATACATACATAATATAATTATGTATGGTAAATGTACTATGTAGTTATCGGCAGCTTAAGGGTCTTAAGGTTGAAATTCCTATAGTATTGTTGAGAAAAGCAGCCAAACCGACACTGCCGCAGTTATCTGCACCCCCCATTTTCGGCAGTTTATCTCGGCCCCCTAGTGATAAAATAGTTTGTAGGTATACATAGTGGTATGGAACAGGTATGGAAACTAGACGAAATTCTAAGATGGTTGGTTCTAGTTAGAATCTCGTAAACTTAATACTTTCGCCGTAAAAAGAGCCTGCCGATAACTAGTACAATTACCATATAGTGTGTGCATGTGTATTACATATTTTTGTAGATACGTAGTATATTGTACATACGTATAGTATGCATATTAGTCCATGACCTTTATAATACATTATATATACATATGTATTATAACCATAATACATTATACATATGTATTATAACCCCTATACATAAAATTTATGCAATGATTTTACTAATTTACTCACCAGTTACAAGAATATTAGGACGAGTCCTCGCGGGTGCCATGGCTAATATAGTAGCCAAAACAAAGCACGTGGCTTGAGGTATGACTTCAAAAATATACAATATTGTTTAATTACAGTACCTTTGCAAGCAAAAAATTTAGTATTTTTTTTTCTTAGTAAGTTTTTGCAATGCGTTAGCAAGTTAATTACCGCACCGTGCTTGTTAATATCAACGTAATGTGATTTTTAATTGCCGTCAAATAATAAAAACGTGTGTCACAGACGTCACAGTGACCGGAAACACGACTTTAATGTTTGGAAACATCGGCAACGTCGCAATTTGATCAGCTGTAGCTGTCAATCATGGCGTCAAGAGAGGAAAGCTCTCCTGATACTGACGATGACCAAAAGGATGGGTAAGATAATTTTAACTTTGATTTTGTGCAATATCATTATTTAAATATCTTAGCTAGGTTTCTATTTCTCCAAAAAAAAATATTTGACATTTTCAAAGAAATCTTGATATTTTGCACTTCAAAATGCCCAATGTTGCTGGTGCACTTGCTGCTAGATTTTTTTAGATTTAGATTTTAAGTGAACAAATGCAGACCCAGCTGCGATGGCTCACTGTTTCCCCACAATAGATTTTTTAAGTATATACTAAATGACTTAAAAGTATCACTGTTTACCAAATTCATTGGTATGTAGTCCATTCCAGTCCTTCACCGTCATATAGAGATGAACGAATGCTTTGCATCATTCACTGATTAGTGTTACCATTCTATTGTATTTCTTATTGTGATCACCCCTCTCCCATATACGTCCCTTCTGTAAGTTTCCCTCTTATCTCCATCCATCCCTTGTACCTTCTAACAATTTTATACATCGCTGTGAGTCTCCTCTCCCTCCTGCGTCCCTCTAGGTCCTCCTGTTTTAGTTCCCGTATACATATATACCATATATTTGTGACACTATCATAATAGTAAGTATCACCTTCTTTTCTCCACCTCATATTTTTGCCCAACACCCTTCTAGCTGCTCTCCTTTGTACCCCCTCTAATTCCTTCTTGTCTTTCACTAAATATGGATCCAAATACAACCATATTTAATCATTGGCCTAATAAACCATGGTTTTGTATGCATCACTCCTAATCTCCCATCTTGCCCCTTTTAAATTCCTCATCACAAAATCAAGATTTTTGCTAGCTGTTGCTTCTACTGCTTTTATATGAACCTCCCATTTCATAGAACGATGAATTCATACTCCAAAGTACAATCGACTTGGGTGACTTTGAATGCCCGGGGTGACTTTGAACACCCATTTATCTCTACTTTATTGGGCACTCATTTCAAAAATTTGAAACATGTCATTAAGATTAAATACAAATTTGAAAAAAAAAATCTAAAACGAGGCCCCCAAGACAGAGATAATTGGGTGTTCAAAGTCACCCCAGTTGACTGTACTTATATTCATTAACATCCCCCAGTCCTACATTATCAATTTTATAAATACATTCATCAACATTTACCCTCTTACTTTTTTCAATTTTTAGTAAGTCTTCCTGCAGAACCTTAAAGTTATCCACATATTTTATTTATCTATACATAATGCTATATATTGTTAGGAAACAGTCTCAGTGTACTGCTATGCACATACATACTGTAATATATTACATTTTGCATTGTTTTGTATGTAGTACATTACATATGTACCAATATGGATGATTTGAGATGAGACGATTTTAAGTCTACTTTTGATTTTACAGGTTTTCAATGGGAATGGATGCTCTTTCCAGTCCCATTCACCCTGATGTACAGTACAACTGGGTGGACATCACTGCAGAGTTCCATGAAGAAGTTAAAGGTAAGTGGAAAAGTATAAGATGCATACGGTACATATACATGCTATGATGCTACATCTGGTGTGTATGTGTGTGTTTTATATATAATGTAGTATGGCAATTGTACTAGTTATCGGCAGGCCACAGTTATCAGCAGTTGCATTTTTTAAATAATTAAATGCCTTTCACTAATTTTAGGGGTTTGAAATTTATGTACAATAGAGATTCTTAAGCAATTATTTTTGTGTAAAAATTTCAAAACTCTCAAATGAGTGGAACGTATTATAAAAAAGCACCAAACACCTGCCGATAATTGCGGCAAGCATGCCTATAACTAGTACAATTTTACCATACGTAACTTACTTATTAATATCGCATGTAACAATAGCAAAACTTGACGTTTTCCAGAGCTGGAGCTTGGTGAACTATTGCATGATGAGCTATTTGGCTTACTGGAGGCAATGTCAGCAATTGAGATGATGGATCCTAAAATGGATGCAGGAATGATGTGTAACCGAGGCAGTAAGAAAGCACTCACTTTCGACCAAGCCGTGGAGGTAAAAACAATCAGTTTGCCCAATGTGTGTGGTTTCCATTGTAACTGTCAATAAGATAATATCTTGATGTGACAATTGAGAAGGTGTAGTACAATAACATAATGTGGCAAAATAATACAATTAAAATTAAAAAAAAAAATCTTAATTACATTATTTTTTAGGCTGGTACCCTGAAGCTTCAAGATCTGACAGCTCCAGAGCAAATTGGCATCATTGATTCTACACTAGCATGTGTTGTCTCGTGGTTAGAGGGTCACTCTCTTGCACAAACAGTATTCACCAACCTCTACTTGCACAAACCATATCAGATAGAGGATCGTCCAATCAAGGCTTTCAGTATTGCTATTCTCAAGATTGTTGATCTTATTAAAGAATTTGTTACAAAGTAAGTTAACTATACATAAATCAAAAACAATGTTCGTAAACTTTTTTTTCTTTTTTTTTTTTTTTTAAGGGAACAGGATTTACTAACATCATTATGATGTGTTACGTTGTGTATATGTGTGCTTGTAGCATACTATTCTGTTGTTATTTTAGTTGCCAATATTGCAAGTAGAATATTATTTGTGTTAATTAAGTATTATCTTCATGTTTATAGAGCAATGGTGTTCGAAGAAGAAGACTTCCAACCTGTGGTGTATGGGTATCGTCTTGTACCTGACGTGACAGAAAGCCGCGCTTTGGGGATGTTGCGTGAGGTAGAGGAGGAACTAAACCGCAGGCTCAAGACCATGCGCACCAGAGCAGTGGAGGAAAGAACAGCTGACACAAGAGAAGAGGTAAGAAGTTTTTAGACAAATAGGATAAATCATATATTATTTACAATTATCTGTATTGGTCTTCATATTTCAAGCATCAGAGAGGATAGCTCGTTTTGAAGCACTATCAAGTAATTACATAAAAATAAAATAATAAAATAGATTGTTTGTTGTTCTGGCACCTGCAAAGGAACAAAATTATAATAAAAATAATTATAAAGTGTTTTTTTGTTTTGTTTTTTCCTTCAATAATAAAAAAGATAGAAAAGTATTTTTAATAGTCTATTTATGCACAAAATTAACATTTTGCATTTTGTTTGTAGCACGAGGACTTAGTAGCACTGGTGGCTCGTATCAAGTTCACACGGCAGTTCTACCAGGCACTTATTACACTAGGACGTAGAGATCAGGTATCCGAGCAACAGCGCTATTTGGCAGGCTGCTCCGAGGTCCTGCAAGTGCTGCAGAAGTCAGTGCACCGAGGTGTGCAACCTCAGCCACAAACTAACCAGGGTAACAGCAGAGGTAACTCCTCTTTTATTTCATTTATAAATATGTAAACAAAGACAAAAACTATATTTGCTAGACTGTTTTAAGATTCTCATCCCCGACGATCATCATGTTCATTCTCACCCAGCACTGGGTAAAATCCAAGGAAAGGACTCTCATACAGAGATAGCGAAGATTAGAAGAAACCCTGTCAAAAAAAAATTATACATAAATACAATGATCTTCAAAAATATTATTTCATCATATTCAATTTTTTTTTTTTTTTTTTTTTTTTTTGTACGATCTACTTGTCCTTGCTTGATGGCATTTTGTCAAGTACACAGTATTAATGAATCATGTCATACAGGTGACCACCCAACCATCATGGGCTTTGATCCACTAGTCAACCAGAGACTTCTACCACCCACCTTCCCGCGGTACACCAAAATAAAATGTCGCGAAGATGCATTAGAGTATTTTGACGAACTTCTCTGTCGCCTCAAAATTGTGTGTAGGATTACCACATACACATCATTTCATAGCGCTCTGGTATGTTGAAAATGAAGCAATTAAATAAAATTAGTCTACTGTCATAATTTATTACAATGTTCCTTGTTTAGGATTTCTTCTCGGAATTTAGCCGTGGCAGCCCATGTATCTTATCACGCTCAATCCTTCAGTTGCTTTATCTGCCTCATTGTAACCGTGTTCTGGGAGTCCACAACTTTGCCGACGTTTTGCGTGATTCTGCCAAAAACTTTATCTATCCCCCATCTCTCTTGCCAAAATCTACAATCTTGAATAACCCGCAGGTAAAGTCGTAGAACACCTTCAACAAAAAAGTAGTGTAATATCCTAACAAAACTGAAAATTAACGTTGATTTTCAGGTTTGTTAGGATATTACACTACTTTTTTGTTCAACGTGTTCTACGCCTGTAAGTAATTTTATGGAATGTCCTACAAGAGATTGATTTTAATATTATTTCTTATTTTGATTTAATCTGAAAGTCAATGCAGATTACAATTATGTGGCAACTGTTCTAGGCTAAGGAATACGTGGATACATTTTTCGGCCACTGTGTGCGTCCTCTAGGTAGTTTGGTTCAAATCTGCGGTCATAATCGTGCACGTCAACGAGACAAGTTAGCACACTTATTAGAAGACTTTGCAACTCTACAAGATGAGGTAAATAAGATACAGTACTGACAATGGTGACTAAGACCATATGAACAATAATTAAGAGTTGAATAATTTCAGAAATTAATGTGTGTATTTATGATTGTTATTTTTCAGGCGGAGCGTGTGGATGCATTTCTCCACAATTTGTCAATGAAAACAGACACTCCTCGACCTCATCTAGCATGTCTTGGCACTTGGATCCTATATCATACTCTTCGAGTAATGATTATGTACTTACTGTCGGGTTTTGAATTAGAATTGTACAGTACTCATGAGTACCATTACATCTTCTGGTAAGTTGCTGAGAAATCTTATTAATTTATTAATATTATTAATTTAAGTTTACATTAACAATTAAAAGATTTGATAGAAAAACATATAGATAGATTAGAAAAAATTGGTAAATTGGGAGATAGTATGAGCTTACACTAAATATAAATTACTTATTTATTAAACAACAGGCAATTAAAAAAAAAAGGAACAAACATCATAATAATAATAATGCAATATAAAAATGTATGTACACAATATACTACAATAAAATAGTATAAAAAGAAGACATGTATTAATTTGATCCTGGTAATTGATTTTATCTCTAGGTATTTGTTTGAGTTCCTGTATGGATGGCTTATATCTGCGTTATCTCGTGCTGATAATTTCTTACTAGAGCAGGAAGTAGCACTGGAGAATCTCAAGTCACGGAGCACTAAGAAAAACAAGCCGAAGAAGAAGAACAAGGTGCGACCTTATGGCAGAGATATCAATCTCAGTCAGGCAATGCAGAATATGTGTGGAGGGTACTATAAGGTGAGAAACTGCGTTGCAAATTTATTGTGTCATACTTTTGGTTGCTATTATATTATTACTGGAAATTAATTTAATATTAAAATTTCTATATTACTGTGTTTCAGGCATTGGTAGGCTTTAAGCTGGATGGCAAAATAAAATTACCTCATTATGAATTTGACAATGAGAGAGTGCGATATGAGCATAGATTTGCTCCATTTGCAAACTTGATAACTCCTCCACCAATGCACTATCAGGAGTTCATGGACATGACGACCTTGCATCGCTTCAAGCAGCCACCTTCAAGTATGCAACTGTATGTGAGTGGCTGTGAGCACTTCCATCAGGCTCGATCTCTACTGGAGATGATTGTCAACCCAGACCAAGAGGTGAGTGTGCTTTTTAAATACTATATTCTAAAACTTGCCTAATATCCTAACATACCTAAATATCAACATTTATTTGGCCGGAGTCATTCATTTTAAATTTGTTTCCCATTCACAGTGAAAAGAGTCCCATAGTTCGGTGAAAATAAAATCTTTCACCGCGATGGTTTATTTTCCTTAATAAATCTTATTCATCATTAGGAGATAGTATGAGCTTACACTTACAGGGACGCGAGGTAGAGAAAATATTCTAACCCAGGCCGAAATAAAATTTTATGCGTATGTAAAGTGGCTCATATTGCTCTGTAGAAAGCGAGCTTCATTAAAAAAGGGAATTTTAGCTTGCATGTTGGTTTAGACGGCGTGAGCATTGCGCATAGCACACTGTCATTTTCAGCACCTCATATCTCTAGCCATGGACAGCTGTTTCGTCCTTACTGGGACTCATCAGCATGGCGAGGAGAGAAAAGCCTCATGCCCTACCTCCAGCCTCCTTGAAGGCTGGAAGAGAACTGATGGCCTGACTGACTGGGCTGCGGCTATTTATACCCGCGGCCGTGCGTCATCAGTGAGGCGCGGAAAATTCCAGACGCGCGCGCACTGTTCAAACTTCAAACCGCCAAACCAAGTTGTATGCCAGGGATAAAAAGTAAAAGATGAGAACTAGCGGGATAAAATAGAGGGTTAAAGATGGACAACACATAAGAAGGAAAAGGAAAAAATAAGCAAACTTTGCGCTGGATAATAAATATTAGGAAAAAATCGTCTGTGCGATAGTTGATAATATGTAAAAGGGGGCTGGAGGTAGGGCATGAGACTTCTCTCTCCTCGCCATGCTGATGAGTCCCAGTAAGCACGAAACAGCTGTCCATGGCTAGAGATATGAGGTGCTGAAAATGACAGTGTGCTATGCGCAATGCTCACGCCGTCTAAACCAACATGCAAGCCAAAATTCCCTTTTTTAATGAAGCTCGCTTTCTACAGAGCAATATGAGCCACTTTACATATCGATCTTGTTGCGAAAAAAAGGCCTATCTCGTTTTTTGTCAGTGAAAGCAAAAGGCGTATCTCGTATTTTGTCAGTGGAAGCAAAAGGCCTATCTCGAGCGCTATCGCCATAACGTTCGGAAACGAGATAGGCCTTTTGCTTTCACTGACAAAATACGAGATACGCCTTTTGCTTCCACTGACAAAAAACGAGATAGGCCTTTTTTTCGCAATAAGATCGATATGCATAAAATTTTATTTCGGCCTGGGTTAGAATATTTTCTCTACCTTGCGTCCCTGTAAGTGTAAGCTCATACTATCTCCCATTTCCCAATTTTTCCTAATCTATCTACGTGTTTCTATCAAATCTTTCATATATTAGCAACTATCGCACAGACGATTTTTTCCTAATATTTATTATTCATCATTAGTTTAGTTTTTATATATGAGGGGGGGAAAACACTGTTATTAATAGGGTATATAAATGTTGAAAATAATAATACAGTAATAAAATAAAAAATTAAAATGTAGTTGTTGTGGAATGCGTGTTTATCGTCATCACATGAAAGAATACTGTAATCACTATTTTAATAAAAAAAAAAAAGGTTTGATTGATTGGATAGGGAGTAATAAACGAAACAACATTTTTTTATGCTAAATTTATTGAATTTTAAATGTGTTTTTAATACAATGTTATTTTATATAATTATAAGGTTGCATAATAAATCCAGTAAGTAGTGTACAGCTAATAATAGCACACACAAAATAAATAATAATAATACTGTAATTGTCCTCTTGTTAGTATCTTTCTAATTATATATTATATATATACACACACACAAACACACACGCATATTACATTTTTGTTATTGTTGTAATTTATTACACCATTATTTGCATTTTTAAGCTGCTGTGGTGATAGTCATTAAAATTACTCACTAGGTTTATTGTAAAATAATGATATAATAGATTATATATGTATTGCTCAGTAAGGTTACATAGAGTAATATAAATATTGTCATAATATAATAACAGAACACACAAAAGTATTTACAAAATACATTACAAATTGACAAATATGTAAAAAAAAATATATATTACATTGATATTACTAATAACAATGGGGGAAAACCATTGTGGTTGCTGTATGCATGATAAATTTTTATTTATATATACAGTATATTATAGAAAATAGTAGAGAGAAATTAAAGCACTTTAAATTAAAAATTAATAAAACGGCAAGATTCTTTAATTTATGTACTTAATTGGGAGTTGGGATCAAATGTTCTATCATAGATGAGAGCTAGGTATTATTTTTATTTAAATAAACATCTTTATTATAAAATGACATCAGACTTACTCATGGCCTGAAACCAGTCAAAAGTAAGTACATAAATTAGAAAATATTTGCGTTGTATTAATTTTTAATTCAATGTGCACTAATTTTGCTCTACTATTTTCTAGTATATTTTTAATTTTTTAACATGCATACATTGGTGTTATGTAACAGTTAAAAAAAAAAGCTGACCCTTAAGCAGAGATATAATTGTATTGTTTTGTTTCAGGTCAGTGACCTCCTGAAAGTGGCAAAGACCAATTTTGTGGTGCTGAAACTTTTAGCTGGGGGTCATAAGAAAGAGTCACAAGAACCTGTTGAGTTTGATTTCTCAGGACATCAACATTTTCCCATCATGAAACTGACGTGAAAGGAGACCCATTCTGCTGTTTTATAGTTTCAAGAAATGTGTGTGAGATTCATTAGTGCATGTTTGACTACGTAATTAACAACCTCTTTGGAAATTTGCTGCTCTCCTCCTCCTCCGTAGACTAATCGAGATCGTAAGTTATATTTTGTATTGTGATTGTTTTTATGTTGTGCTTATATTTGCCATAATAATTTGTTAAAATGAATCAAATTAATTTAGTTACTGTATGTAATATTTTGAATTAAAACAAATTAAGCTGTATTTCTATTTGCTGAAAAAGGACTGCATTTTAATAAACGAGAATCATGTTTTATATCTCTGAGTTTAAAAATCTCTTGTCACAAGAATAAAAAATAATAATAAAACTGCAAGTCTTGAAATTTGAAATAATATTTTATTTTGTACCCAGTTTTGTTAAAATAAATATTGTTGCAAACGTGCTGGTTGTACAGTACTTTAAAAAATATATTTTTTGATTAGGATTTTTAAATTAAGTATGTTTAGGAAAAATTAATATAAAAAGTGCTACACACACACTGCATTTATACACTGCATCAAAACAAAGTAAAATTCTAAAATACAGTAATAGAAAATTTGCAAAAGTGGGTTTAGTGTGAAAGATAACAAACTCGGTGATCAGAACTGCTAACAAAGTGCTAGCAGACAACTTTGTGTTCTGGTGTCATTTTAACATACTTTCTTATGAATGTTTAAAGCAGCTGTAACTCAAATCGGAAATTTTTCTCTATACTGAAATTTGTACTGTAGCATTCTGAGTTTCAACCCTTTTGTTTCCATGATTTTCCATTAATTTTGTTACAGATTGTTTTCTCATCTTAAAAGCATGCTAAATCATGGCAGTAACACAAAGTTATCTGCTAGCTTTTTGTTAATTTGCTAGGCTCTCAATTTGCTTATTTGTTCACTAAAACTACTTTTGCAAGTCTTATAATTTAATAAGAAAATAATAATAAATTTTGGCCTCAAGATGCAGAAATGTAATTCTTCTAAATTTTAACACTGCAAAAGAACGAATACTATCACGTTTATCACTTGACATAAGGCCTTAATATTAAATATTTAAAATAAATAGCAATAAAATAGTAAATGAAAATAAATATTAAGTTTATTAAGTTAAAAATTATATATATCTTTAGTATTTTAGGTTATATGCATCCAGTTTTTAATATTAAGCCTTGGTTCCCCATGATTCTTTAATTAAATCGGCAGCTTTCTCTGCAATCATGAAAACTACATTGTTGAGATGCGCTGTGGGTATGAATGGCATAATCGATGCATCGACCACTCGTAGACCTTTGATACCATAAACTCTGAGTTCAGGGTCAACCACAGCTGCAGGGTCAATTCCCATCTTAGCTGTACCACACTGATGGAAAATCGTCAAAGTGAGCTGTCGTATTGCACAACGCCAATAGTCATCACTTCCAAAGATAAACTTCTTACATGCGGGAAATGGAATCGTATTCAAACGAACACCGTATTTTTTAAATGCCTGAGTTTCCGCAATTGCAATTGCGATCTTAGTTCCTTCTACTAAAACATCTAAATCATCTCCTTTGGTTAAATAATTATGATAAATTAAAGGATGCTTAAAAGGATTTTTAGTTTTCAATAAGATTCTGCCTGTACTTTTTGGCCTCATAAGCATTGGCATTATCATCATTGTATCCCTTTGTTCTATTGGTCTAAAAACAGTGTCATACAGATTTTTTTTAATTCCAAAATTAATTCCTAAAGTTGGGTCACTTACTGTTGAAGCACCAAAATACATTAGTTCTATATCTGGATAATCATAAGTTTCATTGTTTAATTTTGTATTTACAAATGCAATTCCTTCAAAACCACCTGGTACAGTTAATGGTCCATTTCTTTTGTTAAAAAATTCCCCAGCCGTTTTTGGAAAATTTTTGATGATTCTAGTGAGGATAATAGAATCATTTTTTTCTACTGTGTAGATGATACCTCCAAATGCAATGTGATCCTGCAAGTTATACCCCACTTTCAAGTCTTGAATAACTGGGATATTTAGAGATTGGAGATGTTGACGTGGACCAATGCCACTTAACATAAGTAACTGTGGGGTCCCAATTGCACCTGCAGATAAAATTACCTCTCTCTTTGCAAGCACCTTGTAACTAATACCAGCAGATGACGTAAATTCAACTCCATAAGCTGTCTTTGTCTGAAAATTTATCAAAACTTTGGTAACCATCGCAAATTTCTTTACATGTAAATTTCTTCTATTTCTAACTGGTGCTAAATAAGCACGATTAGAGCTAAATCTAGTACCATTAAATGACGTTGCTTGGATATAGTTAAAACCAGTTTGATCAAAACCGTTGTAATCTAGTACATCATAACCGATTTCTTCTCCTGCGTCAAGAAAACTGGTAACTAAGTTTGTCTGGTAAGGATTGTTTGAAACTTTAACGGGACCAGTAGAACCTCTCATTCTTGAGTACCTAAATTCAGGAATTTGAACGTCTTCTAGCTTGATAAAATAAGGAAGCACGTCATCAAAACCCCAGCCAGGGTTGCCCAGATCACGCCATCTGTCAAAGTCTTTTCTGTTACCGCGAGTAAATGCCATCCAGTTCAACACGCTCGAGCCACCCAGTACCTGTGAAACACAAAGATAAATCACGGAGTAAAATAGAAATGTATCTGCACGCGTTGAAAATTATTAGCAACTTTTTTTTATTGTATTATTATTTATTTTTGTAATTGACATGATTATTTAAATTAATTCAAAAATCGCTCAAAGTATGGCCGCCCCGTAAGACCGCAATGCTTATAATTAAATATATAGGAAATTAGCGGTCCCGTGACTTGCTGTTTTCCCGCGCGCGCTTCCGATTGGTTGCACATCACCACCGGTAACAAACATATTAAACAAATTAAACAAATATAATTAATTAAACTAACCTTTTTGATTGTATTAAAATTTATAGTTAATTATGATGATGCAAAAATGCCAAAGTTCTGTCACAGTATCACGTACTTATAAATAGGTACAGAGGAAAAAAGAGTATTTCATCGATGAAGTATTCACTATATATATATATATATATATATATATATAAATAAAATCAGGGGTAGAAATGAGGCGGGACATGGCGGGACCTGTCCCGCCATGAGATTTCCAGGCGGGACGAGTCCCACCTAGAAAGATTGGTCCCGGTGACCGTTTTTCTGATAACAATTGATAAACTTTACTACAAAAGATATCAGAACAAGGAAAGAAAAAAAAAAAGTAACTGGAAATTTATTACTTTATTTTTCATTATTTTATAAAAATATTATTATTCATTCTGCTTTCTTCTTCTTAATCTACTATACAGTAACTATATAGTGTAGAATTATTAATATTATTATTAATTTGTTTATAAATTTTATGATGATGATTTATATTCATTCATTCAAGCAATAAGCAAAAAATAAATACTTTTGATTTATTATTATTATTATTATTTTATAAACTAGCACAATAATATATAATAGTGAAATTAGAACCGCAGTTTCAATTTAACTAAACTTTAAAAAGACGAAGATAATTTAACTAGAGCCTATCCTATTAATAAAACAGAAAAAAACTCTTATTCAATAAAGTTCAAAAGTTTGTTGAGGTGCGATTCGTCATAGGCCTAAAAATCATAATAAGCGGACAGATTCAAGTTTCTCAGCCGGTGCTCCGTAGGCAAATTCATAAAAAATGATAATTAAACAGCTAGTGTATTATTGTACTTAATTTTGCCCCTAAAAAATTATTCTTTAACGTCTTGCCAATTCAATATAAAATGTTAAAAATAATAATAATAATAGGAAAGTGTAGTTTCAAAATAGCATAATAATAAAAATAATAAAGTAATATTTTGAAATAGATTTCACGTCCTTCATAAAAATGTAAAATAGTCAATTTTATTTTTATTAAATTTTGATAAAAGCGACAAAAAAAAAACAAAAATCAAAAAAACAATTAGCTGCATAATATATTTTATTAAAATTTTAGTAATTAATAAAAGAAAAAAGCAAAGTTTAAATATTTTGCCATTTACTATACAACATTATGAGTGTAAAAAAATAAGATGGGTGTTTGGGGTGCTGCGCAGCCCAAAAAGTTTGAGAAGCCTGCCTTTAGAGTATAGGCTATCTTATTATAGCCTCATTATTAGGAATTTTAAAGCCTGTTGGTGACCTAAACTATAGTGCTGTGACGAATTGCACCCTGACATAAAACAATAATAATAGTACTAAAAATAAAATGTATTATTATTATTATTTTTTTAATATTGGCATAATTGTTTTCCGGTCACGGGTGGGCCAAATTTTTCTTGTTTTTAAAATAACAGTTTTAGATTCAGCAGAATACGTGCTCTACGATAAATCTACATGCATATAATGATTTTCCTATTGTTCATTTTTAAGATTTATTCTGAGCTCAATACGAAATGCTACCAGAATATTGCATTATTTTTCAAAGTATTATTAATTTGACCAAAAATTTGATTAGATTTTTTTTTTTTTTTTGTTTTTTTTACCTTATGTCTTAAAAGAGGAATTTTAACTCTATTTTCAATAAAGAAGTTAAAAATCAATGTAAAATTAAATATTAAAAGTAAAACATTTCTATTTGCTTTTGCACCAATTCGTTTTGTGCATTAATGCAAAAAATATAATTCTTTGAAATTTAAATCAGAATAATCATATAGTATTAAAGTTTTAGGATGAACAGCAGCAAATATAAATGTTCATTATTAATTAAATGTTGGTGCAGCATATGGCATTAATCAAGTTACTACAAAATTTTAATTGCAAAATAGTTAAAATTTCAGTATACTATTAAAAAAATTGCGCCTCCGGCGGTAAGGGGGTTCCACCCCCTTAACCCCCGCAAGGGGCTGTGCCCCCTTGACCCCCTTCAGGGGGGGGCTACGCCCCCCCTGACCCCCCCACATGGTGCGAGCAATCCGAACAGGTCCCGCCATGAGAATGAAACCACTTCTACCCCTAATATATATATATATATATATATATATATATATATATATATATATATATATATATATATATATATATATATATATATATATATATATATATATATATATATATATATATATATATATATATATATATTATATATATATATATATATATATATATATTTTATATATATATATATATATATATATATATATATATATATATATATATATATATTATATATATATATATATATATATATATATATATATATTTTATATATATATATATATATATATATTATAGCATAAATTATATACCTTGCCGCGTGGAAAATGACAGCGTCCATCTTTGAGTCCAAGGCACGCTGAGGGTTGCGGCTGCGTTCTGTATCCCCAGTTGACGTCAAGTATTTGCAAGTAACTGACCAAGATTGGGATGTCCATTAAGAAGCTCTCATCTCTCCCAGCTTCCAATAGCAGTACGGACACCTGTATGATAAATAATCCTGATATAATAACTAAGAAAGTGTTTTCAAATCATAGTAATTGCTTTCTAGTAATTGCTAATAGAGCATTATTTTTACTTATTGTTAATAAAATAAAGATATTTACAATTTATTTACTTAAAATGCAATACTATAGAATATCTTGTCTTATATAAGTATCTTATTTGATGATAATAATGATTTTTTTTATCACTATTATTATCACTATATCATTTAAACGTTGATACATATCACTCACCTGAGGGTCTTCACTGAGTCTACTTGCTATTACGCAGCCCGCAGTGCCGCCACCCACCACAATGTAGTCATAAGAAGCTAACACGAACTTCGTGTTCTTCACCTTCAAATAAAACCGAAAAGGATTTTTAAAAAATTCAGACGAGCATTATATATATCATATCTTAATAAGGATTTTTAAGAGTAAATTGCATATAATTAAAGTGAAAAAAGTAATAGCATATTTCAGTTTCAAAACTAAAATTGTCTAGTGAGTTTTTACTACGTATAATTAATTCTCTGAAATATCAAATATGTGAATTAGATTGTAGCCTGCTGTGTTTCTTAAAATTTGCGCTCATTTGCTGATGTTTAAACAACTTTTATAAATATTTTTTTCCCTTTTAAATGAGCAATTTAAGTGCATAATATTTACAATTAGTTATATATATATATATATATATATATATATATATATATATATATATATATATATATATATATATATATATATATATATATATATATATATATATATATATATATATATAATATATATATATTACAGTATATTATAGAAGAGAGAGAGAGAGAGTTCTGTTCAGAGTTTTGTTGAAATGATTATAAAAATTATTGGATTTTCTATATAAGCTAAAACTTAGTTATAATTATTATTATTATTATGTTTTTATTAATATTATTATTTTTATATATATATATATATATATATATATATATATATATATATATATATATATATATATATATATATATATTTATTATTATTTTTATTATTATTATTATTTTATTTTTGCTTATTCTCGTAAACTATCGTTGAATCTCTAATTTTTGCAGTAATATATTCTATACAATTTAATATACTCTTGAGAATTGAGAAAGTTAAACGACCATCCTGACCACCGCAACAGCTATATCAACAAAATTCTAATCTCTGCAGTAAATGTACGCAAACATGCAAAAAATATAATGAAAACATGTATGTCAAGATCAAAATAACACAGTTTTAGAAAATTTAATTATTACATTATCACACTTACACTTCATATATGTATATATTATATATATATATATATATATATATATATATATATATATATATATATATATATATATATATATATATATATATATATATATATATATATATATATATATATATATATATATATATATATATATATATATATATATATATATATACTATTATACTATATTGTTATTATTAATTTCATAATTGCAAATTACTTATAGACATAAATGCAAATTAGATATCCAATTATGAAAATAGAATTTTAGAAATAAACAAAAAATAACGAGCAACCTTTAGTGAATTACTAATAAAATTAACATGCTCAATAATTTCGCACTATACGCAAAGGGCCTTTAATTAAGGAACTAATTGTACAACATAATTTTGTCTCTATTTAAAAAAAGAAAATAATAATAATAAAAAACTTTATAATATGTAGTAAGTAATTATAGTTAGTTGGTTGGTTAGTTAGTTAGTTAGTTAGTTAGTTAGTTAGTTAGTTAGTTAGTTAGTTAGTTAGTTAGTTAGTTAGTTAGTTAGTTAGTTAGTTAGTTAGTTAGTTAGTTAGTTAGTTAGTTAGTTAGTTAGTATTCATTATACAGCACAGGATCATTTAATTTGTCATTTATAACAAATTAAATTAAACTAAAAAGTATTTAAAAAATGTAATTTGTTCATAGCATTATAGTATTTTATGCAGTTTTTTTTTTCTTCAAATTTAACCATGCATAATTAATTAAATTTTGAATGGATTTTTTTTAATGATTTTGTAATAATTAACTGTTCGGGTAATATAGATTTACTTTAATTATTACTTTTATTTTCTTGTTGGATTTATAAGAGTGTATTTTTTTTAGCATAAATATTATTCAACCTGCTGCATTAAAGCCCTTGTCAACTTACATATTTATCATTTAGAATACTAGACTGATAATTACCATACCTTAATATCCATGAATTAGACACTATCACGTTGATTTTGTATTTATTTTCCTTTTTGCGGTTATATCACGTATCTGACGTCACAATGTACCGCCGCAAATCTCAGTCACCGCTCTGGTCACGTGATAAATTTAAGCCCCTCCCTCAAGTTCTTTACCCCCTATCACGGCCCCATGGGTACATTGTGACGTCAGATACGTGATATAACCGCAAAAAGGAAAATAAACGAAAAGAAATACAAAATCAACGTGATGGTGTTTTATTCATGAATATTAAGGTATGGTAATTATCAGTCTAGTATTCTAAATTATAAAAAAGTAAGTTATTGACAAGGGCTTTAAAGGTTCAAAAATAATATATATGTTAAGAAAGCTGCGGCACATGCAATGGAACTTTAATCTATATATTCCAAACTTAATTTTTAGTTTTTTTGTTACAGTATTTTACATTATTACAATTAAGTTATCTCGTTGAGAGCGTGGGAACAAAATAAGAATGTATGATCAAATTCATATTTATTTATTACTAATACTGTGCGTCTGTGCGTGTATGTGAAAGTGTATGAAGGCGGGAAATCAGGTACCGCGGGATTTGACTAAAATATTGTAAAGAAAGAAAAATCTGACATTTTGCACATTGATACATTAGGATATGATATCTTTAAAAATGCCAAAAAAAAAAAAAAAAAAAAAAAAAAAAATTGGAAAGTCACCATGCTAGATTTTAAATTATGATTTTTTGAAGTTTTCGTCCCATAAGAATAATTAATCAAATTATTAATAGAATAATAATTATTTTTTCTCTTCTGAAGATCACAGGTTCTGAAAATTTTATCATAGGTAAAGTTGTTACAATTAACTTTTAAATGGCATCATAAACTTTCAAAGTTTTCTTTTAAAATTTTGAGATGCAAGCCATCCATATAAAACCCAAGTGAGTTATTTAACAATTAATACAATAAATAATAATACAGTATATAGATACATGCACTGTGCACTACAATGTGGCAAATAATTTACATTTCACATAATGTAGAGGTAGTGAATATGAAATTACTAGATTATTGAAGTTCGAATCTTTGTATAATGTATTTATTAAACAATTTTTATAAATATTTTGTCCCCTTTTAAATAAGCAATTTAAGTGTATAATATTTACAATTGTTATTTTTAAAAAAAAAAACATTATTTTTTACATTTTTTACGTATTTTTTATATGTAAAACAAATGTAACAAGAACAGAAAATTAAAAATTGAAAAATAAAAATGAATATTAAATATTGTTTAACTGCCCGGTTGCTGAAAGAATCTTATCGCAAATAGTCAGCACACAATTCTTAAACATAAAAGTAAAGTACTATGATATGCAAAAACTCTTTATATATATATATGTGTGTGTGTGTGTGTGTGTGTGTGTGTGTATACATATATATATATATTATTATATATATGTGTATATATATATATATATATATATATATATATATATATATATTATATATTGTCTATTCAACACACCACAAGCAATAAAAATTTCAAATTTAAAACATGAGGCCAACATTTTGCAAGCAACACTTCCGTTTTATGTGTCAAAATTTAAAGAAGATTTTAAAGAAGAAGAAGAGAGAGACAACGAGAGAGAGGGAGAGAGAAATTTTGCATATTTATGGGTGGTTTTAAGCTCAAAAATTCTTAGAGTGTCATTTTGAATCCCTTAAACGACCTTTTAATAAGAATGTAAGTATTTTATTTCAGTGACAAATTTTGTGTTTTGCTTCGTTAGATTTTCTAAATACTGCGGGTTGCGGTCATCAGGCTTTTTAGGTACTGCGATGCAGGCTGCATAATTATAATCATATATGCTCGGAAGTTAATTTTTCATAATTTTAAGTTTGTTTTAAGTATTTTTTGAAATTTGAACTTTTTCTTTTCAAAAATTTATATGTCCCTATAATATTTTTTAGCTTCAAACAACTGATAGAAAGTAAGATTTTATTATTATTGTGGCCAGGCGGTGTACGTTGCGTGCAAAATATTTATTTTCAACAACACAGTATGAATAAGTAACATTCCTTGACTTATGTATGATTATATTTAAAAGTTTCAATGATTGTGGTTGCATAGAAATATTTTAATTTCTTGTTTTTTAAGGCAGCGCAAATATACTGTATAGGGTACATATAGTTTAGGGTTTTACTAATTAATGAATTATTATAGCTATATACGTGTAGTAGCACTGTTTGCGATAAATTTTTCAAATGAGCACATTAATTTACTACTAAATACACCATACAACAAAAAGATTTTTTTATTATTATTATTTTTAACATCTTGTTTTTGCATTATGACGCTTTGAATTTCAAAAGTTTGGGAATTTCTTATCCTATTTTATTTACATCATATACTCTTGTGATTTAATTTAACATATAATTTACGCCTGTATTACAAAAGATTTCGTTATATAACATCGTCCTAATACTATAATATAAATATTATATGGAATATTCATTTAAGTCTTCAAAACTATATAATGTAATTTGTCTTTTCTTTCCCTGCATGCAATTTAATAGTGCAGATTAATTTAAAAAAAACTAATAATAATAATTAAAAAAATAATAATAAAAATAACATTATTTATGCTGTCCCAAACCAGTCATAAATCATACACCAATAAATTCTATTTCAAAAAAAAAAAAAAAAAAAAAAAAAGATATATAATATAATATATTATACAAAGTAATCGGAAATTTAAATTTTGAAGTAAATTAACGAAATATAACATACCTGGTTTGTGTGATAATTGATACTTTGTTGAATAAAAGAAGATGACGAAGACAGCAGACTTAATAACTGAAAGTTATCTGACAGTCGCACAATTGATATTAACCAAAATAATTGAAACCACATTGTAAGAGCTATATTGTTTACAGATGATGTGAGGATTGATCAAAAATTCTTAGAGAACAAGCAGATTTCAAGTAATGTTTGTAAGACGTTGCGCACATGATAATGACACTTGCCAAAATTCTGATACACGTGCACTCTGTTAGAATGTTAACGTGATCTCTTCCCTTCCACTTATGAAATGACCCTCCACCTAGCATGACAAGCCCAAGCAATTTACCCCACAACACTTTATCTTCAACTCCTCCCTCCACTCCGCAACTTACCTAGGCCAAACTATTAAAGCACGGATAATTTAATGTGCTGCATGTGTGTTTACTGTTTGCATATATTACATAATTATGTCATTTGTTTTTGTACTTACATGATTTTAATTGTCAATAATTGTGTGTGTGTGTGTGTGTGTGTGTGTGTGTGTGTGTGTGTGTGTGTGTGTGTGTGTGTGTGTGTGTGTGTGTGTGTGTGTGTGTGTGTGTGTGTGTGTGTGTGTGTGTGTGTGTGTGTGTGTGTGTGTGTGTGTGTGTGTGTGTGTGTGTGTGTGTGTGTGTGTGTACTGTGTGTGTGTGCGTGTGTAGAATGTGTACACATAAATATATACACACACATTAAACATAAAATAATTTTCCTTGTCCCCCTTAACTTTTTTTTTTTTTTTTTTTTATTATTATTATTAATTGCTTTGAATTAATTGTTTTCGATCAACCGTATATACACGTGTAAATCGATCAAATAAATATAACAAAATAATAATAACAAACCTCAACCGCATTCTGAACACTCTTTCTCCTTCATTTTCTTCCTTCTTGTGGACACGCAGCTAAACCAAATAAAGATTGAAAATTTGTTAATTATACTTAGACACGTAATTATAAAACTCTTCTAGATATGAATTCTAATTGACCTTATTTTAAATATTGTTTTAATTGCATTCATCAATGAAAATTTTGTATATCACAAATTTATTCTCCTCTCAAATGCGTTTGACCCAAGGATAAAATAATTAAATGGCAATTTTGTTCACCGCACTATACACACAAATTTGCACTTCCTCACCTTCGATGTTTTAAATCTTTTTCTGCAACTAAAATTCACAAAGGGGAAAGAAGGTAACATTTATTTATCTCATCATAAAATTGTTATCTCGTTAAACTAAAGTAGGCATTTATTAAACTTTTTTGTTTAAGATAATATTGCATTTACAGACATTAATTTTAATGACAAAGAATTTTAAGAAAACAATTTGAAAATAATTTACGTACTGTGTAATGCAAAATTTTATATATATACCATGACCGTGTAAAATTATTTAATATAACAAGGCGGATATTTGCTATTGGGCATATGCAATACAACCCATAAGGTTACTATCATTATAACAGCATGATAGAAAAAAAAATTAAAAAAAAAAGAAAAAAAAGATTTATAGTCACACAAAAAATATCGTGAGATGGAAATTTTTTATGCAAACCAAAAAGTTAAAATCATTGCAGTTTATTGTTTCTTTCCAGACTGTAGTTTAGATATAGATGAGATAAATTTAGTACGTAAAATGGAAAAGAATTAGTGAAGCAAAACCATCTATTAAATGCGTTAATTTTTAAATGCCTATTTGATAATCATTAATGATTAATGATTATAATAACAATTTGGTTTTGTTGTTATATTTAATTATTTTTATAATAAGTGAATGACGTTGCTATACTAATTATAAAAATGAAGCAGTTTTTTTTAATAAAAACTTAAATTATTATGAAAAAAAAATGCTTTTAAATAAATCAGTTAAATAACTTCTTCTTATTATTATTATTATTATTTTTTTATTAAAAAGCTTTTAACAAAATTTGCATGTATACATCATACGAGTACTTGACGTCAATTAACTAAATGTCAAACTCCGTTATAATAAGAGAAATTTTATTTGTAACAGAACAAATATATTAAAAATTGAACAAAATTCGAAATTATTTAGTAAGATATATAACGCCATTAACGTGGATTTTATTGTAATGAAGCGTACCTCAAAATATTTTCAATTCATACTTTCGCGTCAATATGATTTAGTATTGAGCCACGTTTTTTCAGTAAATGAGGAAGTCTACACGAAGTTAACCCCTATGTATGAATACGTCATTAGAAAAAGAAAAAGTAGTAGATAAACTTAGCATAGGCAATTACCTGGAAATATGACGTTTTATTTAATAAAAGAAGAAATAAAAAAAATTCAATTCCCAACCCTTTGCCGACTGTGACGTCATTTGTTTACATTCGATTTTCATTTGTCTTCTGGATTTCAAACGATCCCATTGTTGAAAGGCGGCCGTTGGCCGTTAATTTTTTTGAATTTGTAGCAGTTGCATGAAATCCAGAAAACAATTGAAAATCGGATGTAAACAAATGATGTCACAGTCGGCAAAGGGTTGGGAATTGAAATTTTTTATTTCTTCTTTTATTAAATAAAACGTCATATTTCCAGGTAATTGCCTATGCTAAGTTTATCTACTACTTTTTCTCTTTCAAATGACATATTCAAACATAGGGGTTAACTTTGTGTAGACTTCCTCATTGTACCGCAAGGACACGACAGTATTAAAATATTGGTTCGCTTTATTGTTGGTGTTTTTAAGAAAAATAATACTATTTTAATAGTATGAATTGGGCCAAGATTTTTCTCCCTTTAATTACTTATACTTGTTTTAAATTCAGCGCAAATTTAATTTAAGCCATACTTTATATATTTATAATTTGAAATATACTACTGTATAACATATTTTTCATGGTATATGTGTGATATACTTATTTAACAAAATTATAGGTATATATTATGCTATGAAATATCAAATGTTTCTTTAGAGTCACTTTTAAAATTAAATTTTAATTATCGTTTATCCCATGTAAATAAAGTTTTTAGAATAGAAATCGAAATATTTTTATTGATCACCCAGGCAGTTCATAGCAACATTGTACAAATGTTACAACAAGCATTGGTCTTTCAATAATATAGGCAACATACTAATTAATTCAATAATAATAATACTTAATCAAATAACAAACAGAAAAGTCTTAAAAAAGAATAATAATAATAATGAAAAGCACAACATGTATTTTATTGACTTTTATTGGGCGAAATCAGGCGTACGACCTCTAAATTTAATCCAACTGTTTAACAGTACAGTCATACAATTATAATTTTTTTTTTAATCAGTATAAATGAAACTATTACTAAAATAAAAGCCAAATTATATATAGTGGGTGGTGTAAATCAAAACATCAATATTATCAATTCTGTTATTATTATTATCAAAATAGGATTCAATATTATATAGTATTCTTTTTTAATTAAATATTTTTAAATTGGCCAACAATTTTTCATTATTTACATCTTGTAATAAGAAGGGAGGTATAATCATAAATCTTGACTGCTTTATGTAATAAGGGCTTTTTTCAAATAATTTGAAAGTTATATATTATGTTTAGGTTCTTCAACTTTATTTAAATTGCATGTTTCCATAATTGTGAATATTTCACTATCAATAATATGAAATATAATGATATTGGAGAAGCTATTATAGGGTTCTTCAGACGACAAAGTGCGACGCATAACCTTACTAATTAGTAAGTGAAAATTTAACATTGACTCTTTTTACTTGAAGGTCATTTTACCGCAAATAAACTTTCAGTTTTAGGAATTATTATTATTCTTAATTATTCTTTTATTATTAATAATTATTCTTTTATTATTAACAATTATTCTTTTTTGAAAGATATTGACATTGTGATTATTTTAACGTTTTAACTGCATGACTATGAGAACAATGCACTGTAAGTTAAACTGAATTGAAATTTAATTTAACAGCATCTCTATTGTATATAATATCGCAAAACAATTGTAATAATAATCACTAATACTGTGCTGAGAGATTAATAACATTCTCCACAGCGAATATAGGGTGTATCCGCATGACATCATACTGAATGTGCTTCAACGCCATAGTGGATCAATGAACAACATTGCTCAGCATAGTACAAACTTTGTTTTTGGCCTATTTTCTTTTGAAAATTGCTGTTAAATTTTTTGTTATTGACTGCTTATGTTTACTCAAAATGCGGAAAAGGAAGTGCCGGAAAAGGAAACCACGTGACGGTAAAAGTGGGAGGTAGCTCAGGCCTAGCTTCCTGCTGGCACTAACTAGCACCAACTTTTCTCCCACTTTTACCGTCATGTGGTTTCCTTTTCCGGTCACTTCCTTTTCCGCATTTTGAGTATAAACATAAGCAATCATTGTTATTTTCTCACATTTTTTTTAGATACGAATTCAACCTATTAACAGTATTAATACTTTCAAAAATATTGCTAAGTATTTTTAAACTGGCAAAATGAGTCATTTTCCTATATCGGCTCATGTTATTGAGTGATCTAACATGGCGTTGACTTTAAGTGTTGTTCGTAAACCCTGTTTTCATGCACCAAAAAAATGCATATATTCTATTTGAATGGTGTAATTTTAAATGGTGTAATTTTTTCAGGATGTAAAAGTACCTGATAAATCCAAATGTTTCTATAGAGAAAACAAAATCCATTGGCAAATATCAGTCAAAACTAAAAGTCAAAAGCATTATTTACTGGATATACCACTCCATCTGCCTGTGTTTATCTGCCTTTCCATTTTTTTATTTTTTATTTTTTTCATTAGTTTTAACAGTCATTATTTACATTATTTTGTTGGGTTATGTAGGAGTCATTTTTATTTATTTATTTATAACTGTTATGGTTATGCATATAACGATTGTGACAAATAGTAAACATCCACAAGGATTTTGATCAATTAAAAATTCATATCGCAATATAACTTCAATGTGATATTGAAATAATAATAACACTGTCATCTAATGCACATTTTTTGCCCATTGAAGAGCTTAAAAAAGGTGTTTTTTTGTGTGAATATTATTTCGATGAATATCATGGTGAGCCAAGAATACATATGTATATAACAAGAACTGCAGTAAACCATCTTTTTATACCAAAAATTATAAATAGATTTACTGAAAGACTGAAATATTATTTACTGCTTAAATTGTGCAATGAAATTCCATCTAATTTAAAATGTCTAAGTTCAAAATCAAATGTCAAAAAGAGTATAAAATTGTTTTATATGAATAATTTGTAAGTGGAATTAAAATATAGTATAAAACTATAGCTAAAACTAAATTAAAAAAAAAATTGTTTTGTTCTTTTTTATTTTCTCTTTATCTTGTTTATATTGATACTTTTATTTTCTTGAATGTTGTTGAATTATTCTTTAAAAAAATATTATATTAATAATAAAGTTAATTAAATAAGAAAAGTGTTCTAATTAATAATATAAAACGACAGACTTTTTTCTTTATGTGTGAACCAACCGATAAGGCGTTGCCTTGGTTGGATATATTATTATTGTGTGTTAATGATAATAAAATAATAATAATAACATTGAGTAAATGTGTAAATTCAAGTGTCAAAAAAAACTGCAAATGATTCACTAAAACTCAGGACTTTCAGCTGTGTTATGTTATCTGTATAATCAATGGTAATAAAAATTTCGTATTTGATGGACAAAATAAACGCGGATGCTCGCTTACTTATGTAACGCCAGTTAAAAAAAAAACGCAAATTACCCTTTAGCAAAAAGCGTAAACGTAGATCCACGTAAAGTTATAAAGCTGAAAATTTGTTTCTGGGTAATCAGTGGATTCAGTAAAAGAATCAAATAAAAATATCCTTTTTGGTTTCTTGAGAGTTGAGTGTTTTGATTTAATGTGCTGCGGTTTGCGTACTTCAGGCTAAAAATAACTGAGCATAGGCTTGCATTAAAAGTCTATGTATGAGCATTCATTTCTCTCAAATTCAAAAAACAAATTGCAACTTCTCGTAATATAGAAAAATATATATATTTTTACATATTTTATTACATAAAAAATAAAATTCAGTTTTAATAGTGACCTTTTTTTTTCTTTCTTTTTTTTTTTTTTTTTTTTTTTTTACAAAGAAAAATTAACTGCGTTCCATAATATGCAATATCCGTTTACTTTTTCCATTAAATATGAATTTTCTTTCTAAAGTCCAAAAAGACTTCAAAAAAAGTGAAGATAGCCAAATCGGTGTTTTATGTAATTATCATTTGCGAGTGACACCATGAACGGAGTTTTTTTTTATTTTATTATTATTATTATTTTACACTTGACTTAACATATTTATTGTCATATTATATTTTGATTGAGATAGCGATGTTAACTTCTATTTTATCAAAATCCTGGTAGATGTTTAGTATTCGACACAAACCAAGCTTAATTATTTTAGGAAAAAAGGGCCCCGTCTTTCCAGTGTAAAGCCTTACAGATTTTTTAATGATAATTATGAGAAGAACAACTAATCAGTTATCAACAAATAAGTTTAATCAAACAGCTCATATATAAACAATAATATATTATAATAATGTTAATAAAAGAAGGTAAATTAATGTATAAATATAAAAATTGTTCTAAATATTTGTAACGCCTATATCATGACTTAAATTAAAATTGCACTATAGTCTTTTATATTGATTTTTCAATTCTTCAAATTCAAACATCTAAAGTTAACGAGAAGAAAAAAAAAATACAGATATACATAGAGAGATAGAAAAAAAAAACTCTTAATTTCAAATAATT
The DNA here is from genome assembly GCA_949318235.1 of Ecdyonurus torrentis. Lineage (NCBI taxonomy): Eukaryota > Metazoa > Arthropoda > Insecta > Ephemeroptera > Heptageniidae > Ecdyonurus > Ecdyonurus torrentis. The sequence goes on along the minus strand of OX439131.1, from coordinate 33,644,996 downwards.
CAACAAAAAAATCAACCTTCTAATAATATCAGGTTTAATGTATAATCTCTATTTGACCGAGAAATTAAAAATTGTGTGCGGGAAAACTACCTTGTATATACGCGAAGTTGTTTGGTAAAGTGAACTATTGCGTGCGGCTAAGAGGTAAAAAAATAACATTAAAGTCATTATTAGTTTTCAAATAACGCATAAAATTTCGCACGAAATGAAAGTAAAAGTTGCTGAGAATGTTAAAATACTTCTACTTATTCATAATTTTAGTGATATAAGATCTCCAGATTTTTTTTTTTTTTTTTTTTTTTTTTTTTGGTGCTTAAATATGATATAACATATTGGGATCTGGGTCAATATCTAAGATCTAAATAAATGAGAATTTAATATACACACTACTGAATATTATATTTTAATTTATGATTTATCTAAGATGTGAGTTTGTAGCTTTCAAATTTAAAATGAACAAAACAAGTACAACTAATTGGATTTTTTATATTAATTCTTTTTACTTTTAGTTTTCTGCAAAAAAAAAAAATAGACAAAAAAATGCTTGTGTTGGTGTTTTTAATTATTAAAAAAATCAGTAAAATAAAAGTAGTTCACTAGGAATTAAAAAAAAAAAAAAATCAAGAAGGTTAAAAAAGAATTTCTCAGCAATCTCAGAATTAATTAGTATCAATTTTTTTGTTTGCATGTATCTAATTGCTTATATTGCTTGCTTTAAAGGTCAATTTTATATGTACGGTGACAAGGATTTTTCTAGTTTTGATAAACTTTTTTTATTATGTCTCTCAAATATAGAAAAGCAAAAGCATACATATGCTTTTCAAAAATATTTAATTGTATAATATAAAAAAAAGTTTACAAAATAATAATAATAAAACTAATTAATTTTTTTTAATAATGCATAACATTGCTAACAATTCAGACCTTGGATGCAGCTAAAAATGGAGTGTAAAATAATTTTCTATAACAAAATTGCTAATTTTTTATAGCATCTTAAAAATTATACTCTAACTCCCTTACTACTCATTCAAGGTGTTTTATTATTATTATTTTTATTATTATCTTTATATATAAATATTGTATTCAAGTACAAATGACTTCATACTTTATCATATTATAAAGCACTTTTTTTTTATAAATAATAACCACTTTTCATTTTTTTTTTTTTTTTTTTTTTTTGAATTTGACGTTAAAAGAAAGTAAAATCATATTACATAGCAAATTTATCTAAGACTGCTCTGAGCTATGCTTGTGGTTAATAAAAAGTGCGTCACGTAACAGAAAAAAAAATAGCAGTTTTGTAGAACAAAAAAAAAAAAAAAAAAAAAAAACACAAAAAAAAATCAGATTAAGTCAATTAATAGGCAATGTATCCCAAGCATGCATGCATGCATTTATATCGTCTTTCGTTGCTCGTCGGGTTAGAGCACAAACCGTGTATCTACAGAAGCAGCAAAGTCAAAACTCCCTTATTGACCAAACAATATTTTTTTGGTAGAAATATTTTGTACTATTATAAAAAGTCATACTTGCTCCTTTTATTTTTTTATTTTTTATTTTTTTTTTTTTTTAATTTCTTTGCGTATATTGGCTATTTTCCGTTTTGCCCATATTAAATATTTTTCGCCCTTTACAAATGCTTATAATTTTTTTCAAGAGAACTCTCAAGATTTGATATGCCCTAAATTTTAGTTCAGCGCAGGGTAATAAATAATATATTTTTAATACAAAAAATAAAAATAATACACAAAGAACATAAAAAAAAGTTTAAAACGATATCTTTTTGTTGGACTAGAATAGCTTCCTCTATATATTATATATATATATATATATATATATATATATATATAAATTTAAGATATTGTTTGACGCCGAGGGGAGCGAAGCAAAGACCCTTGCTCCTGCACACTATCCTGGTCCTGCAGTAGTCTCGGCTCCACGTTGCCCGTTGGAACCTCCAGGTCGGAGTCCCAAGCAACGCTCTCCGCGTTACTACCTTGAGCTACGGGACCACCTGCAGGACCCAGGATGGTATGCAGGAGCAAGGTCTTAATTCGCTCCCCTCGGCGTCATGTTTGCGTTAATTGCGTTTTTGTAATTAAAATATTATTGATATATAAATTCTGAATAAATTCTTTCATAAATTTATAATAACTTTTAATTATTTATAATTAGTTAAATCACTAGCAGTAAAATTGATTTTAAAATGTGATAATGCCTGTCTGCATTAGTGCACAAATGAAAAAACTATTTTTTCTTCCGATAATGTGTTCAAGTTTTATAAAAACCATTAATAGAAAGGTACTTAAAGAAAAGAAGAAAAAAACTACGCATTTTTTCAAAGTAAGATTTTTAGGACCAATTGATTTAGAATATGAAAAGGAAATTGTGTCATTGTATAAATTATTGTGGAGTACTCTAATCCAAATATCAAATTATGAAATTAGTGTCACCTATATAAACCAGCTTTTAATATTAGAGGTCACAAAATTGATATTTTCTTTTTTATAATATTATTTGCTCCACACGATCACCCACGTGCATGAAAATAATATTCTCTCTCTCTTTATTGAACGATATGCTCGCTGGGATAGAGAAGTGTAATTGTAAAGAGTCAGTTTTAGTTAGAATTTCATGCAATTAAAACTGTGGGTAATTGTAATTTATATCCCTTATCTCGCTGATATCGTATTTGTGAATAATAAGTCTGGTATTATGCTCATACCGTCTCCATAAACATTTTTCTTGTTTTTGTTTTTTAAAGAACTTTTATTAGCATATATATTAATAAATAAATATATAAGTTTAATGATCAGAGGATTACATAAAGTAATATAGATCTTGTCCAAGAAAAAACAAACATAAAAAACACACAATAAATATTTACATAATCTACAAAATAGTCCCTCCTCTACAACTCTTATTAGGTATGCAACTTGGTGCTTATTCTGAAATATTTGTATAAATAATCCAGCGTCAATCTCATAGAACTCTTTTAAATTATACAAGACACATTTTACACATCAAATCAACAACTATATTACTCACATTTTTAATATTACAATTTTGGGATATTAAGAATTTTGAAGGATGATTGTAAATTGATGTACATTGATTTTTAGGACTTTTAGTAGTAAGTGTAAGATTATTATATTCATTATGTATTAGATTGCTTGATCTAGTCATATGCTGATGAACGTCCATGTTTCTTGTAAAGAACCATGGGTGCTTGTAAACAAAGCATATCACTTCAGACCATTGTCACTGTTAGTATACGATTTTGGGCAAACAATAATAAATAATATTTATTGTAATAATTATGTAATAATATTATTGTCATTTTATTTGATATAATAAATATAAAGTAAAAGTTAATTAAAGAGCAATCATTCACATTTTCTTAAAAACCCTAAAATTATATACTATACTTTTAAAATTGTATCATGAACTTTACATTGTATATAATGAATGAAAGTTGTTAATTGGTAATAGCTCGTATACAGCTAATACACTTACATATTTTATAAGTTACATTTTACCCTTGAAATATATTTTCTTAAGTCTAAAACTTGTTAGCTAGGTTACATATGATTTAGGATGAAGATAAGTCCTTCAGTAAAACTATATTACAGTATATTATCGATGTCACTAAATTAGTGGTTTAGTCTACATATCTGGGCAAGAAAGGAGAGTCAATATTTGTATCATAATTTACTATTTATCTGTTATTATATTTTAATAACTCCATGTTTGTCAGGAAATTTAATTTAAATACAGTCATCATAAGGTTTCCGTAGCCTTAATTCATCTCAATGCAAGGTTACTTTAAATGATTTTAATTGGAAACTTTAAAAATTGCAAAATCCAAATTATTATTATTTGTTTGCTAATTCATTTTTTTCATTCATTCATTCATTCATTCATTCATTCATTCATTCATTCATTCATTCATTCATTCATTCATTCATTCATTCATTCATTCATTCATTCATTCATTCATTCATTCATTCATTCATTCATTCATTCATTCATTCATTCATTCATTCAATCATTCATTCATTCATTCATTCATTCATTCATTCATTCATTCATTCATTCATTCATTCATTCATTCATTCATTCATTCATTCATTCATTCATTCATTCATTCATTCATTCATTCATTCATTCATTCATTCATTCATTCATTTAAATAGTGAATTATGTGAATAATTATTATTTGCAAAATTTGCAAAATTGTTTGGAGTATATAAATTATTCTTAAATTCAGTATTTGTGGACTTAAAATAAATTATGAAATAATTTAAAATTTTGAATTTATATTGTTGTATAAAATGTAATTTTATTTTTATTATTTTACTGTAATTTTTATTCGCACATTTCAACTTTTGAAAATACGTCTGAATCTATGCACTATCTTACCTTGAGTAAAGATATAATATAATATATATTATATAATTATATATATATATATATATATAATATATTCAAAGGAATAGCGTAATTCTAACTCCAATGAGATGGGGTACTTATGTAATAAAGGTATTATAAATTTTATATTTTAACCAAATATACCGGATAAATAATGATACATCTTATCAAATAGTAAACGTATGTATGAGTTTAGGTCAAACATTTAATCCAATTAAGACGCATTAGATCAATCTTCTGTATATAGTATATACCATTATATAACTTTAACTTTTTGAATAAATTTAAGCCATCAGATCATTGAAGAATTTTTCTCTCTGTGTTTTAAATATCGAACAGGAATAAAAAAATCAATGAAATTATCCAAAAACAAGAGGTAAAAGTACTTTATTATTTACACTCACTATGTATACAAGTTAAAACATGTTGATATTTTTCTGCATTCTGGTTACTATTTAATATCGTTTTACGTATTACAAACAAGTAAAGCAAAAGTTATAACTTATAAGTATTGTAATCATATCCTACAAAAACTATTTTGTCATATTTAATGGTTAACTTAAAAAAATTGTAAATAAAAAAAAAAAAAATTTTTTTTTGAACTTATAGGATAATTGTTTTAAATCTAGCTAGCTATAAAAAAACAAAACAATTAAAGTCTATGTTTCTTAAAAATAATATTTGAAAATCTTTGCTATATAAATACAAAACAATTAAAAGCTATGTACATGCTATATTATATAATTATATACATAATATATATATAATATATATATATATATATATATATATATATATATATATATATATATATATATATATATATATATATATATATATATATTATATATATATATAATAAAAATATGAGTCTACTAGTTGCTGCAGAACCCGCTTCTTCCATTTTCAATAAAAGTGAGTTTCTTAAAACTAAGGTAAGATATCACTTTTAATAAAAATGGGTTTTGGAACTATAGTATAGACTCATATATATATTTATATATGAGCCTGGGGTAATTGAACCCACGGGTAAAAATAAGGTATTATAAGCTTATTCAATACAATTTTAAGGTGCAAAGAGTTTCTGAATTTAAGGACTTTGTATTTCTTCAATTTTAAAGCGAAATCTGTAACAAATAAAAAGGTAGCATCTGGGATAAGTTTGGGACAATTTCCCAGGGTATAGTGAGACGTCTTTTAAGTGTCTCTAATTTTTTCTTTAAACCAAAGTGAAATTATATATTTCAACATTTTTCTTGCATCTTGTGATAGTGTTCCAAAATGTACATAAAAATCATTTTGGTCTGTACTGTGGAAACATTATTATTTTCCAAGGTAAATATCGTGAACACCTAAAGTAAACATATTTAGATACTTGAACGTCCTCAATATAGTATCAGATGTAAGTGTCTCATTAATTCCAATACTACTGTATATGCCTATATATTGCATTTTTTTTTTTTTTTTTTTTTACCAGGCAAAAAACAGACCAAAGTTACAATACATATTGTGGCAGCATTTACCCCAGAACTGGGACAATTGATGTCACTAAGAGGCTATTTTTAAATTAGATTGGTTCTATATATTATTTATATACAATTTTGCATATTAATTCTCATCTATAGTATGATTCCCAGATTTTTGCCCATGCTCTACTAAAGCCAGGTCCGATATCTGCACCTAAAGCTCTTAAGCTTCTCATATTCTTTTGGATTTCGTCTTCATTTTTACTAAGTTCCGCTTCATAAGTTGGAGTGAGGGTTGCATCAAAATCCTCGGTGGTGAAGTATTCTGTTGTCCATGATAAATTAAAGTCATCGTCAGTTGTTGTAAAAGTATCACCTAAAAAAATTTACAGAATATCACTTAAATGATATAAACATTTAATTTAATTTTAAAATTACTAAAAAAATATAAAAACAATTAAGTTTTTTTTTTTAAATATCAAAAATGTTTTATGATAAAAACTAGATGTAAGAAAAATTTCAATATTTTTAATAATATGTATAACTTAGTAGCTACGGTTACATTTTTTTCATGATTTAATTTTAATACATGAAATAAAATTCAATAAAATATTTATTATACTTAAATTGTCTATGGGTATTTTGAAAAAGCATGCAGTAAAACATATATATATAATATATATATATATATATATATATATATATATATATATATATATATATATATATATATATATATATATATATATATATATATATATATATAATATGTAGAGAGCGAGAGAGTATTTATGGAAGGGAGTAAAAAAATAACTTTCCTCTATTGCGTTACATACACGTAATAATAATTACTGTAATTTTGGCTTGTCTTTGTCGTATTTCTGATAATAATCCATTTGAATAACATGTAGGATATAGAAAGTTTTAGTATTTTATTATTTATTAAAATAATGTATTATTAAATTTAAATAATATTTTAGTATTATATTATGTATTTATGTAAAGGACATATTTTGTAATTAAAAAAAAATCGTTTAATAAAAAGTTGTTTTTTGAAAAGGTATTTTAATTAAACTATTCTTACTCTTTTTCTTTCAATCAGTTCTGCAATAAAAAAAAGTAATAATGATAATAATAATTTAAAAAAACAACAACAAATAAATGATAGGGAAGAAACGAAGCACAGAGTTCTTCTTCTTTCCTTCACTTTACGTTAGAGCTTAAATCACACTGCGAAAGTTTTATACCCCCATTGCTTTAAAATTGACATTGCTTAATAAAAGTTCCTAAAGAAATTTATAAGATATTTAAAAACTCATTTGGTGTGTTGGGGGGTAAATTATGGAATATATATAAGTTACCTACTAAGTAAGAAATTCACCCACAGCATTTAAATCACAGTAAAAAAGACACGATCAGCAATAACACCCTTTGTTGTTCTAAAATGTATAATAAATTATCAATAATATGTATCAATATAAATATACAGTATTCTCAAAATATTTTATTCCTTTTTACTAACAAAAATTTCCAGTGTATATATTCTCAACTATTAAAATTTAATTGAAAGGAAACTTAACTTAAATTTAAAATTCTAGTTATTAAATTAACAAATTGTAATTAAAATTTCTCCAAAAAATTATTAATATAATTTTCACGCTATATGTTGATGCTTTTTTTACTAACAAAAATTGTAACTGACTGTACTGTTAAACAGATGGGTTAAATTGCAAGGTTGTACGCCTGATTTCGCCCAATAAAAAGCCATTAATTATTATTATTGTTTTAAAATTGACATGGCTTCTAAAATTGGCAAATAATTATTATCAAGAAAAATGAGGCTGACAATTTTTTTTTCTAAGTTTTAAGTTACATTATATTCTTAAAAATAAACATTAGAGCTACTTAAATGCTAAAGTGCTGCTCTTAAAAAAATGGAAACAATACGTAAATATATTAGTAAATAAAACAGCTTATTACAGGACCTACTACTTACCTACATTACATTCATTTGAATATTAACACACAAATCATATTTATACTTCAACCTACTTGGAATAACTTCGTTAAGCTTGTTGGTGGCATTGTTTCCAATCACGCGCTTGGGTGAAGTAGAGTTCGTAATCGTGGTGAATAACTCTTTGAAATTGAAGTCAATGCCAGTTTCGGTACCATTCATCAGAGTGGACGGTTTTACAACGGTTACTCCACCTGGACCAAAGCTCAAGCAGTCAAATGCGAAGTCTACTAAAGTGATAGCTGCTAACTGCATCGATAAATTGATACACACAAACACCTTCTCTCCTTCTACGTGAACGTTGTGTATTCGCACGCAAATTGATATTGCAGGAAATTGAGGCACTGGGATGCACAATGGGGGTGGATTACGACCTATGAAAGAATTATATATATATTAATTCAAATTATGATAGTACAACTAAATAAACATACATCATTAAAATATAATATAATTATATTACATAAATATAATTACAAGAAACGTGGATGTTCAATTGTTCATAAACATAAGACTAGATCTAGTAATCTAATACAATGAATCTAGTAATCTAACACTTACTACTAAGAGTCCTAAAAATCAATGTACATCAATTTACAATCATATTTCAAAAAATTTAATATCCCAAAATTGTAATATTAAAAACGTTAGGAAAATAGTTGTCAATTTGATGCGTAAATGTGTCTTATAATGGTCTTATATAATCTATAGTAACTAAAATGTATAATCTAAAATAGTTCTATGAGGTTGAGGCTGGATTATTTATACATATTTCATGATAAGCACAAAGTTGCATACCTAATGTGAGCTGTAAAGGAGGAACTATTTGTAGATTCTGTAAATATATATATTTTTTTCTGTGTTTTTTCTTTGACAAGATCTATATTACTTGTATGTAATCCTCTGATCAATAAACTTATTTATTTATTTATTTATTTATTTATTTATTTATTTATTTATTTATTTATTTATTTATTTATTTATTTATTTATTTATTTATTTATTTATTTATTTATTTATTATTTTATATAGCATTATAATATGTATTGAGAATTTAGATGATTTACTCCTGCACTGCACATGCAATGAATCACGTACATGTCTATATTATACAAGAAAGCAAAGAAATTTGTAATAAAATAATCATAAAACTGTGTATTAAATTACATTAAATATAAATAAATTACTATTATTAGTTTGTATAAATATTTAAAGCTGTGTTATACAGTATATAATTCTTATTCATATAGAATGTAAAACTATACTATAATTATTATAAAAGATCTTAATTATTTAATTAATATTTATGTGTTTTTAATATAATCAGTAATTAATATTTTAATTTATGGATCTAATTAAGACAGTTTTAGTGTTCTTAAATTATTGTATTTTCTTTCTTACTTCCTTTAATTTTATAAATAAAATTAAGCTCTAATTTCATTAGTGTTACTGATAGTAATGATAAAATTGAAATATAAATTGTTTATAACTATTCTGCGTAGAATATTATAACTCGTTCTGAAATATAATAATATATAAAAAAACTTCTAACAGAATAGTATTTAAAAAACTGCTATTTGCAAAAGCTTAATTACCCGATAGCGTTGCCTGGAAGATGGAAACGTTGCTGAGCAAGATACTCATGGAGACCGCGAGGTCTTGAGGAATGTATGTTGTGTTGAGACATGCTGCAATAATTAAAGATGAAAGTTATGAATTAATGTCTGCACCTCGACTTTCTGGTAACATCATACACGTGTTCTTAGTTTTCACTTTTCCTATCCACGAAAATAAAAACTAGAAATATCTTTATATTGCACAACAATTTGCTAATTCATTTTATCATTAACCATTTTGTGTTATTTTATTAAAGAGACCGACCCAGTCTCAAAAAAAAAAAAAAAAAAAAAAGTTTTTTTAAAAAAACTCTTCTTAGTTTATTATTGGTTTTAGGAAAATATGAAAAAGAGTAAGTTTATCGTAGCGTTTTTAGTTCTAGCGCACTATAGTCTTACATTTTGAGCATCCCGGAATATTTTTTGGGGCAATTTTTATTTTTGGATTACTCAAAATGTAAGACTATTGCGCGCTCGACCTTACCCTTGATGACTTACCCTTGGGCATTTTACTCTTGGTCATTTTTTGCCTGACCTAAAACCATAATAAATTCATCAGATTTTTTTAAAAACATTAATTGTTTTTTTAGACATAGATCGGCCCCTGTAAAAAAAATATTTTGCTATCTAATAAAAATGAATAAAATAACATAATACACTAATAACAGTAATAACTAATATTATTGAATAAAAACAGATAAATGGAGAATCTTGCATTTCAAAATATCGAAGTGTAAACCATAGTATATTATATTATAATACTTAAATATCAATCTTTATATTGTTACCTTTATTGTTAAACTTTAGTCACAACATAATTTATTAAACAATCACTTTTTTTTTTTTGCTATAGCATGAAACATGTAGCTTTGTATTTTAATTTTGCTATGAACTTAATATTAACTTGTTTCAATAAAACGGAAAAAAATACTCACTTTGTTGATTGAAGTTTAATTTCTGGACATACAAATGAGCGCAGCACCCACACACATTGTCGTGACACTCGCACAGACCTTGTCGTGTTTTATACGGAGGGTCTGGTTGCATCCATGATGGTAAATTAGGCATTGTGCTCAACGTCACTGTAATCATATTCATTATGAATTACCTTAATTGTAAGAATTCCTTCAACTTTTTATCTAACCAAGATTTTTTTTTTTTTTTTTTTTTTTTTTTTGTAATTTCAAATAAGTTTTATACAGTTAATAAAAAGAATTTACGTAACTTAATATATCCAAATCAAAAAACTTTGCTAAAAAAACAGCAAGTTTATTTATATTTTAAACTTAAAGACTATTTAAGTTATTTCATTATTAAAGTAAGTGTAGTAAGTAATTATAAATAGTAATTTTTAAAAGAAGTCAAAGGACCATGTAAGTGGGGTTGTACCTTTGTTGGTCTCTAAGTAAAAAAAAAACATTAATAAGTATTAAGTGTTGCTGCATATTATAAGTAAAATGGCTCAGAATACATCAGGCTGATCTGATAATACTCTTATTAAAGATTATATACTCGAATTATGTATGTGTGTGTGTGTATAATATATATATATATTACTCAAGATACTCAACATAATATCAAATTTTTGCATATCATCTAAATGCTATTGCTATTATTTTAAACTACTAAATTATTGTGGCTGTATTTCATGATTATAACAGCAAATAATATTATGGGTAGTTTTTTCATTTTCAAATCTTTTTTTTTTTTTTTTTTTTTAGAAACGGACAAGAACCATAAACACTGAAAATAATAACAAAAAGAGTCCCAACTTAATAGTGCATGTAGAAAAATAATATAATAATTAAAATCAAAAAGTAAAATATAATATAACTATACATGCATATAAAATCCATTTAAGTAAAACAATTTGAAATAATTTTGTGATTGACTTACCTTCAGTGAATGGTTTAGCCTCCGTGGTGTGCAGACCTACATAGGCAAGCAGGAGGGCGAACACATAACCCGAGAGAACCAAGCGAGGGACCATGACTAGCGAACTCAGCTCTCGACTGCTGCTAAAAATTAATCAACCGACGTTTAATTAAGTGTTTGTGATAAAAAAAATGCGTGCTTTTTTTATTTATTTTATTACTTAATGTTTAATTAAGTTCATAAATAATCTGCACTAGCTTCTATTTTCAATTATTGTGAAACAGTTCTAGGAATATTACGTACTTTGAGTTTTTGTTTGGCGTTCAACTTGCAAATAAAAATAAGATAGCATTTTTACAAAAAGCGTCATAAAGCAAACTCCTTTAAGATATCTTGATTTTGTCCTTTCTCCCCTTCTTTCATTTGTCAATAGTAAAACATTAACAATACATTGAATTGAACAATCCCTCATTTAGCTATTTTGATTTTATATATCTATCAACTTTTTAAATTGTAATAGACTTGTCTTGAATTTTTAATCCTTTCATTTTTATCCTTTCATTTAAAAAATATTTAGATAGTTTTATATACATTCAGTGTTTCCCTCCTACGCTATACACTAAAATTTAAGTTGAAATAATCCAGAATTGAATTATTTTATTGCGAGAAATTTATATTTAAAAATCTCAAAATGCAAAATTACCGTAAGTATTATTTATGCTGCCGAAATTAAAATTAGCCGCAACAAAATATAAAAAATCACTTTTTTTTTTTTTTTTTTTGCTAACTCGTGCATGAAACATATAACCTTGTATTAAGATTTTGTTACAATTTTTTAAGGACATATAATTTATTTATTTGTACTTTTACTTCTATATATGGAGTAAAACTAATATTAAAAAAAGACAATTATTATTATTGTCTGTGTGTCTAACATTAAAAATAGCGATGATGAATATTTAAAAAATAAAATGACATTAAAAAGGAATTTATAATATGTATAATAAAAGAAAGAAAGTGAAATTTTTTATGAAACTGAAAGTATAAAACATTTTATAAATTTTCTTTAGAAGGAAAGTTGTTTAGGGAATAATAATGCAGAAAATAAAATAGATATAGCATAACACATTGTCTATGTCTATGAAAAGAACTATTAAAATATCATTGTGATAATATTTTAACAGATCTTAATTTAATTGACTATAGTAAATTATTTTTCTACTAACTATACCTGTTTGCGTTTATTGCAACGTGTGTTTTTAAATGATATTTGGATGATTTTTAATAACTATGTGTACTATTATATAATAATAGATGAAACACTCTACTATTTAATATTATTAAAAGAAGTCAGAGTACCATGTAAGTGTGTTTGTACCTTTTTTTGGCGTTTAAATAAAAACCACTTATTAACAATATTAATATCAAATTTTAGTTATAAAATTTATCCTAATAATAAACGTAATATGATATACGAACATATCATACGTTGATATGTATGGAACGTAATACAATCTAATATCATAGCTAATATCATATCTAGTATCATATGATTAAAATGTTCTAAATTTAAACTTAAAATGAAATGAACCATGACAATTATAAGACATATTTTATATAAACGTGTATAATATCTATATATGAACAAAAATTAAACATCCACTTACCTCGCTTATGTAAATCCGGTTTGATTGAATGTTATATTAATACTGATGTAATATTATATTATCTTAATATAGAATGTGTGTACCGTGAACGTACGTACCTGTGTTCCCGCTCACTGCTGCTGGTCTGAAGAGAAACTATATACTGAGAAATACACTGCAGTTATTAGCCTAGGACACCACATGACCATACAAAACTTTTATAATACCGCCCCCAGTTTCAATCAACTATATACATAATAATAACAATAATAATGTCAATTTTAACTGCATCATTCAGCCGTGATCTTTATTAAAAATTTAATCGTTCCAATAGAGTTAATTAAATCCACCCGCCCATATTATATATTAGCTGCAACGCGTCTTGCATAATATATATAATTATAGAACATTATAATAACGGTATCATTTGAAATTTAATGTTAATAAGTTTGGATGAAGGTTAAAAATACATTATCCTAGTTATTATATTACGGTGATCAAATAATGTTTTATTTTATTTGGTATACTGAATTGCATCATGTAATCGAATTTAAATATAAATTAATAATTGTATAACAATACGTGCTATATATGAAAAGTATACTGTACTGTGTAATTTAAGTAATTTTGGTATATAGGAACTATATTGTAGTTTCTATTTTTTTTTAAATTACTAATTCAGTATGCTATAATAACTATAGGGTTTAAAAAAATTTAACAAAGAAAAGATCCCATGAAGCAATTTTTACTACTCTCGCATGAATAAAATTTATCATGCAAAACAAGATTACAAAATTATTTGTTGGCAAATAATATTGTGAGATAACTATAGAGGAAGATGTGACACAGTAAATAAAATATTCTTATTTCATCACACATCAAAAATACACATATTCTCTATTGCACATGATATTTAACTTTGCCAAAATATACTAATATTTTTCCCTTTTATTAGGTACTTTCACGTACAATGAGTTGCGTTTTATTTTTGATTTTTTTTCTTCTTCTGTTTTTCTTTTCAAAAAAAAATTACTTGTTGTTTTCTTTAAAAAATTTAACCATAAATTCATAACGCGGTAGTAGATTTTTCCTATAGTACGGAAATATAACTTGTAATCAAATTAATCAACTGTTTTACACTTTTGACAATTTATGTAATTATTTTAAAATATTTCTATATATATATATTAATAATAAAGATACAGGAAGTAAGAAACGGAAATTAAATATTGTATGATATTTTCCTGATATAATTGAGTGTAAAAAAAAAAAAAAATCATAAGAGAAAGAAAAAAATTCTCGCCGGTTATAAATTTTTATTTTAAAAAAATGTTTAGTTATAGGCATGTAATAATATTTACTTCAAATGTGAACTACAACTTTCGCAAACGTATATGACTGGAGAGACTCGCGTGATATTGTTAGTCTGTGCTGTGGCAGGCGTAGCTGATCGCTCGCCAGCCCATGAGGTGAAGGTTGTGGCTTTCTCCCAGATACGCTGACAATTCATTGATACGCTAAAATGATCTGATACATTCTAATTCATAAATTTTAATTCCTGTCTTGTTGCATTCACGCAGTTTAGTTTTCCGGTGTAATTCTTACGGTGATAAAAAAAAATGATAAAAAAAAAAAAGTAAAATGCGTTTAAACGAATGCAAACAACCATGAAAAATCTATTATTTTTTTGGTGCATGTTCACTGACAAAATTATAGAAAAGGTTACTAGATCATACGTACTGAACTGAACTGTACACAGTACATACACTTTGATATTCAATTTTATATCGAAGTATCCATATCTTGGCAAAAAATTTACTTTCATTATACGCATGAGTAAATTTACTTCAGTGGTATTTAGTATGCATGTAAATTTGATAAAGCATATGCACATAAAAAATTGATGCTTTACTTTTTTACTGTAAGTGAGCTTTATTAAACGTACAGTATTGTTGATTAAAACTTTGTCCAAATTCAATATTTCTGTATTATATTATAATATGCGTGTATATTAAACGTTAACTCAAATTATTTCATACTTACTCAATGTGCCAGGAACCAAAGGTTAGAGACCGGATAAAGGAAAGTATATTTTCAAATATAACCTAAATAAAATTTAAATTAAAGGTGTTTTATATATTATTATTCGTTTAAAATGTCAGAGTGTGTTCTTATATTCATTATACACTAAAATACAATGAATGTAATTTAGTATAATTAAATTAAAAGCAGGTTATATAGGAAATTAAGTTATAATAATAAGTTAAATTGCTGCTAACTATTACATATTTTGCACTGATTCTGATCAAATAAAAAAATAATAATAAAAAAACTCCCACTGAAAACAAACTGCGCTAGTATGTATAGTAATTTCTAACATTTCTGTCACGAATTCTGTCTTTTTGTTTTTAAGTTACTTTTTTATTTTTTATTTATTATTATTATTTCTGTATCTCTTTCGTTATTTTTATATTATAGCTCACACATTTGTGGAGGTTAGGTGTAAAAAATGGGCTATAGACTTGTTAGGCCTAAACCTTGCCCTTTTAATATATTATATATTTTTTTAATAATGATAATGACAATACTTAATTTGGTTCACAGAGTTTTAATGAATCATACACAAAGAGAAAATAAAGATTTTTTTCTTTCCAAAGGTTGAAAATGATTGTAAAAAATTATAATTGTTAATTTTTTTTTAAACTAACCTGTTTATTATGCAGCATTCAAACACACAATTTTTTTCCAATATATTTTTGTACACTTATTACACTAAACACATGAGCATTGCAAGCACACTTTTCCTTAATATTTTAAAATTTTCTTTCTTTTCTTATCAATTCGCATCAAAATACACGTCATAAATACTCTAGAACAGTAAAATATAATATTAATTATATCGAACAATTATTATGATACCACGAGGTAAAATAAGAGTTACTTAAATCTTCATGAGATAAATAATTTTTTGAGCCTCTCACAATCAATATAAAAGTATCAACTGACCGAGAGGAAGTATAACTGCTATACTATACCATTAAATGTCTTTTAGTAATTATTACAACAGTCTCGCGGTAAAATGCAAAAGGCATAACTTTAAGTTTACTGTACCTTACTTTTTGTCAAGTCATCTATTTATTTTGTACTTTTGAAACTGTAACTAATTTTTGTCTTAAATTATTAATTTATATATTATATACTTTTTACTTTCTGTTTGTGTTCTTTATAATATTATATATATATATATATATATATATATATATATATATATATATATATATATATATATATATATATATATATATAATTATGTCCTGTTTGTTTATATAAATATAGATACAGTAGAATAATATATTAATTGTTATATGGAATAATTTTTATAACTATTAACATATTTAGTAACACATAATTATCATACTATTTAAATACAAATATAATAGTTAATGAACTAAAAGTATATTAAATGTTAAAAGTTTGACATATATCGATATTAAATCATATCATATTAATTAATTTAATAGAGAACTTGTATTTTATTAACTTGAGCGTTAATTTATAACATACATAGTCACATAGTACTCCTCAACATGTTATTTTGTTCTTTTGTTGAAGTCCAAAATAATATATACAGTATAGGCAACGTTGTTGTTTTTTCTGTTTAAATATATAAAATTGTTAATTTTAGTTTAAAAATAGCAGAGAATACGATAAATGCGTATAAATAATATATAAGTTTTGTTTAAAATTTTTATTGTAAATAAATATAGCATAAAAATTAGTATACATTTGAAACAAAAACATTTCTAAAATCTAAATAATGAATACTTAATTATACAACATTATTAGGCCTGTTAATATTTCATCTCTTGAAATGCGTTACAATAAATTAAATGAGATTGTAGTATAGTGAGTACCCGTGAATTTCAAGACTAAGTTCAGTTGCCTTGTATTATAAGAATAATTTACTATGTATTTAGTTCTACATTAGATTAAAGAAAAATAAAAGTCATTATTAATACACATAATCAATACGGAGTTACTTATATATAAAATTTAATTAATTAATATTTTCTCCAAAAAATGTTTCTTGTCCCTCTTTCTCAAAATTATTTTATGATTGTAAGACTATATATTATATAAAATCTACTGAGTTTTCATGTCAGAGATTTTTTTTTCTCGCGGTCACGGTAATATTAACTTCCCTACGGTGCTGCAGTGGATGACGGCTTCTTGGGTCTCTTGTTTCCAGCTTCAGGGTATTCAGGATCGAGAGGATCATAGTCTTCACTTTCTGCACCCTCCGAGACTCCATAGTCACCACCTCCAGCGCTTACGTCAGGCAAACCTCCGCCGGCGTCAGGTTTGACGATAGCAAATCCATCAGCTCCTATCCGCATACAGTCGAACTGGATCTAAAAACATGCAATGTGTGAGAAATATTGCTATACGAAGTACAAGTAACAAACAATATAAGAACGTGAAGAAAATACGTCTTGAAATAATAATAATGCTATACCTCAAGTACTGGTGAAGAGTTAATCTTTGTTTGAAAGTCCATACACGCGTGTAAATTGCGTCCAGGAGTAAAGACGTTGAAGAGACGAGTGCAAAACTCAACTCGAGGCACAAACGACACGATACTGGGGATAGGGATGCAAAGTGGTGGTGGGTTCTTTGCTGTAATGAGACATAAGCTTTATTTTCTAGTATTTTTTGTTATTGAAAATGGTAAAAATATTATTTTTCTATAAGCAAAATGATGATTTACAAAACTGGGAGAACTCTGTAATCAATTAAAATATCAGATTGGAGAAAATTACTTGGTATGTTTAAAAATACCATTTGCATTTTATGCTATTAAAATTGAAAAAAATTACAGTGCATGATATCTTAAAATAAAACAAATCATTTAAGTATAAACATAAAAGATATGCATAATTATTACCTGAAACACTGCGTCGCATCAAGGCTCTGTTATTCATCAGCATTTCCATTTCAATAGAAAACTCGTCAGGGTCATACTCAAAGTTTAAACACCCTATAAATGATTTTTCAAATTAATTAGATAGAAATTTGAAATTACATGATATTTATACTTTTAACTATATCAGGGCAGTAGTATTTAATATACATTAATTGTATAGTGGTTTGTTTTTTTTGTATAATTTTTAAAAACTGGTTTGTATTTATATATTAATAAATAATTTTAAAAAATCAAGTAATTAATATTGCATGTGTTTTGAGTAAAATGATGACGGAAGTACCTCTCTGGCTGATATTGAGTCTCTGGAGTTCCATGCCGGCACAGCAGCCGCACTTGTAGTCCACACATTGGCATGGTCTTGCACGTTGTCGCAGTGGATAAGGTCTCCTCCTCCACCAGGGTACTGTCTCGTTCTTACCTCCAGAGCCATCCTTGAAGCTCTCTTGATCAGTGTCAGTCGCATTTGACCCTGATCTACCGTCTTCTTCAGCAGTCAAGATCTCGGCAGTACCATTAGTCAAATTAGCTTCGTTTGTGTTGGTTTCCAAAATAGTAACATTCGACCTTGATGGGTTATTGATCTCGGCTGTAGTATTTAGGGTCAAATTTATGCTCACTAGGTCAATGGTCTCTACTTTTTGTAGATTACCATTACCTTGCGTTACATTCGATTCATTTTGAACAGATTTGTCTATGGATGTGCCCTGTAAAAATGATGATTTACAAACAGGAAGAAAAAGGTTATTAGATTTTAATCATAAAACAGTTGCCATTTTTTTTTCATTAATTTATTACATAATAATTTTATTGCTTTATAGCCTCGTAAATTATGCAATACAATGTTATATTGATTACCTGCTTATTTTGTTTGACTTCGTCGATTGACAGAGCGTTGCAGACTTGACAAAACAAGAGAACCAACAAAGCCGCAGCCACCTCGCACCGCGACATTGTTACACTGATGAGATGAACATGCGAGACCGACTTGGATCTCTGCCAATAATATTATTCATATATGAAATGTTGAACCTGATCATGACGTCACCACATCTCGACACACAAAACACAAGAAGGAAGAAGAAAATAAAGAAATATAAAAATATTGTTCACTAGAAATGAAAGTCATGCGTTCAAATCTCTTTCCACGTAATTTTGTGCAATACTAGATATATCGGGAAATACTCAGGATATTAACCTTTCTCCTATTTTTTTTTATCTATATTTTGTATAATGAAAAAGACATTACAAAACATACATCTTTACCTTCATTTTTTTTTTTCGTCGTCCTAATTAAATGGAAACACCAAGAAATTTTCCGCCCAAGAACCCACACATATTCTCATTGTTAACGGAGTTTATTTATTGAACAAGTTCTATGTCAAGATACAGTAAATAATTTGCTTGATTTTGCAAATTTTATTGCTTATTCACGATTTTGAGTTTTTCTTGTACCTTTTTAAACAATGAATTTTCTTTCATAATTGCTCTAAAATGTCACTAATTGTCTCTTAATTACTAGGATAACGTATGCGCGAGGTATTTAAGTTTTAAAATAAAACTCACTTTTTTATTTTTAATATTTTTTTAATAACTTACTAAGAGCTGACCTCTAGTTAAACTTTATAGTGATTTTTTTTTACATTTTTGCAATAATATTAACAAAACTTAACTACAGTTTAACTTTAACTAGTGATTTTTTAACGGGTGTAAGAAAAGGGTGTATGAAATCAGTCTTTTGTTAAATAACAAAAACAAACATAATTAATCAATAATAAAATATCCGCATTCACATAATTCCAAGTGCATAATTGTAATTGAGTTATTTTAAGTTTCACAATATGATTTGTTACAAATTTAATCTATTTGTGTTGTTTTATTTTTACACCAAATATTATTCAAGGAATTGAAGTGGAACATTATATAACATTTATTTTATTATTATTACGTTAAAAATAATACTTTCATGCATTTAAATTTGTTTCCGCATGATTTTCATTACTTGTGGATATATATATATATATATAATTAGTATTTTACATTTAGTAATAAATTATTATGATTTGAATTATTATTATTACAGAGGAACGACTTTACCAAGTTTTGAATTATTATTTTCAGTAACTTGTTTTTTTACTGTTATATTTACAGATTGTGCAGTAGGTTTGACAGGAATAGGATCTGGGCTAAAATCAATTGTTGAAGCTATTGTTGTCGGCGTTGTGGTTTTCTTAGAAGTCGGAGGTATGGCTGTAGTTGTTTTTGAAGTCTGAAGTATGGTAGTTGCTTTTTGAGTAACAATGGTAACTTTTTTCGGACTAGTAGTAGTGAATTTAGTGGTAGATATTGGTGCTGCAGTGGTGCTCTTTATTTTATTACTATTAACTTGTTCCTCTTCCACACTTCCCTCTCCTTCAATGTCATAATCTGGACCTTCATCGGGTACGTCATAATCATCAGGTACACCTCCTCCATCTTCAGGTTTAAGTAATGCCACTCCATCAGCTCCCATTCTCACACAATCAAATGCCATCTTAAACATTTGTGATTCAAAGAAGTGACCTTCCATATCGATACATGCGTGAATATTTCGTCCAGCTAAATACACATTGGTGAATTTGACACACATTTTCAGTGCTGGTAGTCGAGGAATTGGTACACATACAGGTTGAGGATTTTTGCCTAAAAAAATATTAAAAATACAATAATAATAAAGTGAATACTTTTATAATTACAATATTCTTTTCTTTTGTTTATGAAATCTTAATTTTGAAAAAATAAAAACAAATATACATATAATAGCAGAAATTATAAGTTAAGAAATAAAATGCAAAATTTATCAGCCAATTATATATATTATTGTATTATATATAATAATAATATAATACTTTTATATAGTGCCAATTGTATTACATATTTATAAGCCGCAAGTAAAAAGGGTTTTATTCAAATAATTGTTAATTTTTTAAATTTATACTCCGTATAATATATGTAAAATAAAATATTTATTAACCTTGAAATTACTTGTTAAATGATTAATTTTTATTCCATGAATATATACGTAGATAAATACCTGAAACACTGTTTTTGTAGACGGTGCGATCATTCATGCTTACTCTCACACTCAACGCGAAGTCGTCAGGGTCGTACGCTAAATTCACGCAACCTAACACGCGACAGCAATCAATGGAACAAAATTATAACACAAAGTATCAGTAATTGAACTTTAATTTTTTTTCCTAACTTATGTAAAATTTAATTAAATTTTGAATCTGTATTAGCGTTATTTTCAAGAAGTTTTTTTTTTTAAATTAATCCGATATTTTAATATAATACATACTAATATAATACATCTTCTTACTTCCAAAAAAAACACTAACTTTTAATCATGTTTTGTTCCCCAAAATTAAAAAAGAAAGTAATGTTATTCAAAAAAGCAAAATAAATCTAGTTTTGTAGAGACAAGATAAATATCCATAACTGGAAAAAAAAATAAATAAAGTTCTCAACTTAATTTTAAGAATATGGCTATTTACTGATATTGTTTTAATACTATTAATATTATTATAATGCTGCTTGAACACTCCCTATTTTTGTGCATGGCATTTTCTCAAAATTGTGGTAAAATTTTTCGCACTGTTCCAGGATGGAACTTAACCCTTAAGTAATAATATAAGGAATAAAAAAATTGTCATGTTCTTTTAAATCTAAAATATTTACCCTTTTGGTTAAACTGTTGCATGAGAACACCTGTACAGCAGCTACAGAACCCATCCTCACACGTGCATGGCCCTCGTGTTGCACGTAATTCAATCGCTGACGTGGGGTCACGACCTGTATTTATCACGTCAAGAAACTAAATATTTTTTGTATAATTTTACTTTATATTCTACCTATCCAGCTAACATTCTTTCTGGGTTTTATTTTTTACATTTTTATCATTGTTACCAAATAATGTGAGATTTTATTTGAAATAGTTGGGTTGACAACAAAACAAAAATATATAATTGCATTCATTTAAGAATACAATTAAACGTCAAATTACACATGGACTATGCAACATATAATGATGAGCTAAGCTAAAAAAGTGGAACTAAATTTAAAATTTTCACGATGTCCTTTAGCGATAATTATTGAAGACCATGGAAAAATTATGGTAAATGAAAAGGAGCTAGTTAAAGTACTAAGAAAAATAGAAAGAATACGCAAGAAGATATTATCTTCTTGTATTATATACACGTACATGCAATCTTGGGTTGTTACGTTGTTACAGCATTGGAACGGAACAATTAAAGAGATTAGGTTTATCTTTTTAGTAATTACAAGTTTTTAATTGTAAGTATTTAAAAAAAACTTTTAAATTATCAATTATCATATACATATCTAAATTATATAAGCAAAGTGCGGAAAACGTCAATTTAAAGTAATAACTTTACTGTAAATATTAATATTAAGGCCTTCAGTGAAAAAAATTCAATAGCATCACTATAAAGTTTAAAATATTGGCATAAAGTTACCATCAAACTTTTCCACTGCTGCTAATTACTTAATGATAAATAAATAAATAAATAAATAAATAAATAAATAAATAAATAAATAAATAAATAAATAAATAAATAAATAAATAAATAAATAAAATAAGTTAATTATTAAACAAATTGAATAATTAAAAATCAAAATCCATATTTTCAAATCAGTTTTCATAAAATTCCACTTACCCTCTGCGGGGATTTGAACCGTGACCGAGTATCCTACATGATGTGAACTGGCAAATATTGGCGCCAGTGAAATCACTAAAGCTGTGATAAGCCACCTCAACATGTTATAGTGACTTATGTGTGCAAAGCTTGATTGTCAACTGGCACTAACAAATAAGGCTAAGAGTGGTCAAGGAAGTAGATAATATGTAGAGTAAACATTAGAGCTACAGACAGGGCAGGTCCCCCCATCTTTGAGACTTGGTCACCAGCATATATGCAGGTACCGCTAAAGAGTCTCACTTCTTATACAGTGTACCGTTAAAACTTAACATAGGAGAGAGAGAGAGAGAGAGAGAGAGAGAGAGAGAGAGTAGCTGTTTGTATTGCTACATCATCGTTCCTTAGTTAGCGCTTCGATCTTTGAGGTAAGCGGGTCAGGAGGAAAATAATAATAATAAAGAAATAAGTAAATAAAAAACACAATGACTACATGTCCTTGTTGGATCATTTTTTATTTAAAATTCATGCTAATACAAAATTGTCACACAAAAATAATGAATGTTAATTTTTTATCTTTTTCTTTTTTCAAAAAGGAAATCATGGCAGTATAATGAATAAATATATGACACAAAAAAAATGTTTTACAAAAATTTGTTCAAGAATAAATCTGTATAAAAAAAAAATAATAAAAAAATAGACAAATAATAAGTTTTGGATGAGGTGAAAAGTTTTAATGCCTGATAATGTAGAATTACTTTACTTAAATCATGGTAATTAGGCAATAATACTTTCAGTCTGTTTTTCAATGAAATCTTTCATGCAAAAACTGTACAATTTAATAAATTAAATAAATTAATTAATAAATAATTATAATTTATATTTACATTGAGCAGATCTTATATATTAATTTAATAAATTAAAATAAATATTTAAAAATAACAATATAACAAGATACTTAAATGAATTTTTGTTTCTATTCAATACAACGATTTTTTTTTCTTTTTGGTTTCACTATATGATTCAAAAACAAATAAATTTCAAGTAACAAAATTTCATTTAGTATCTCTGGTAATTAAAGAATTAATTATGCTACGCTTGATGTCTGGAAACTCTATGAGTACGTTTTAAAACTGATTTGGGAGCTTTTTCTGTGGTGTTCATTCTAGGCTCTCCATTCATAGCTACTCCAATTTGCGGAGGTGGTTCATCTTTATCAGTGCCTGTTACTTCCTCTGCTAATTCCTCAACGGCTCCCAGAATGTCCAGATCTTCGTCTTCAGATTCCGTGGTGCTCGATACCTCGGCTGAAGCAGACGCAGGTTTGCGAGTGACTTCTTCGTCACTCGAATCCTCCACTTCTATGTCGCCAACATTGGACAATTCCTCCTCTACGCCCTTGATCGCCTCTGCCAACTCACTGCTCAAACTGTCGCTGTCACTGCTCTCTGTTGTTTCATCGTCATCGTCGTCCAATTCAATGTCAAAGTCGTCGTCGTCATCGTCTTCTGCAAAATAAAAAATATGTATATTATAATTACTTCAAATAAGACAAAAAGAGCTTTTTTTTGTCGATCCTAAGCTTGATGGTTGCTTATACTTCAGAAAGTTATAAAAATAATAATATATATAAAATAGTGAAAACATCATTTTATTTTTTCAATACATGCTCAATAATCAAGTTCAATAACAATTATTTCTAAATAATGCTGTCAGCTTTTAATGCTGTATAAAGTAAATAAAAAACTAACTGATAGATTTATTAACTATAAATTATATAGTTTATTATTTTTGTATGTATTTTTAATTTATGAAAAATTGAAACTTTTGTCTCTGACATTGCAAACAAGAACATTAAAACAAATAGTTAAATAGTTAAATTTAACTATACAATCTCCATTTAAAACCGTTATAAATTTCAATGTGCTTAAATTTATAGCGCAACGCAAGTATTGCTCGGTGTGAAAAAGGTCATAAGTCATAGAGCAACAAAATTCAAGCGAGCTCACATAAAAAGCAAATTAACGGTGTTTTTAACGTGATAAAAAGAGGAATAAGGTAGAGAATCATATCCACCTCATATGCTTTTGGTTTTTAGTACTATTATTTTTGAAAGCAAACATTTGAAAATTGTTAATGATGCTTGCTGTTAAAAATGTTTACTGTTTCTGACATTTGAAAAATATATGAGAATCTCACTTTAAGTCAAAATTTTATGTAAAGAGTTTAGTCGCAGGATAGTTTTATATACGTATTTTTTATTTCATACAATAAGTGCTCCTATTTTAAGTAAAAATATTGTTTTGATTTTTGTCATATTCTAAAATATGACTCTTTAATTATATATAATTACCTTCTTCATCTTCTTCTGGCTCTTCTTCCTCGTCTTCGTCATCCTCTTCTTTGGTCTCCTCAGACTGCTTGATGGGGTCTGGAACTGGTGCTCTCTTAGTGGTGGCTTCTGACATGGTCACCGTTACTGATGAAGTTGGGGACAAAACAATGGTAGTTGGCTGACGTTCGGTAGTAGATACAACTTTATTATTAACAGGCTTTTCTACTTCCTCAATTATAAGGTCAATTTTATCATTAGCTACAGTTGGTTTGTCATTTTTCACCTTGTGAGGAGGCTTCTTCTTTTTCTTATTTCCACCCTCATCCTCAAAAAAAGAATCGAAAAATCCTCCGAATAGTCCTGGATAATCTTCAGTTTCATCTGTTAAATCATTATCAGCAGGATCATTATCTTTGTATTCTTCATCATCATCTCCGAAAATTCCTTCTTCATCAGAATCTTCATCTTCTCCTCCAAATCCTCCAAATCCGAAGAAATCATCATCGTCATCATCGTCTTCTTCTTCTGCAGGAGGCAGAGGAGGTGCAGGTTCCATGGTTACACCAGTGGGACTGAAGCGGAAACATGACACTCTAAGAGATGCCTCGAGGTCAGCTAAAGCACGAAGTTCAAGTCCTAAGCAAGCTCTGAAAGTCTCATCTTGACGAGAAATACCGTAAACACGACCACAGAATTGAGAAAATCCACCAGGAAGATTCACACAAGCAGGCTTGTTTTTGCGACCTGAAAATTAAAATTATATTGTTAATAAAAATATGAAATATAAAGTTGTTGAATTAAATTAACCTGTTTTTCTATACTTTAAAATTTATTTTTGAAATTACTATTATCTTTATACATTCGCTAAAAAGTGTGTGCATATTAAAATAAAATAGATTATCTTCATCGTGTGAACTCATTATAAATTCATTTTTTTATCTTTTATATTTATGAATTAACATTATATTTTAATTTATAAGAAAAAAATTAGTTTCACGCGGAAATGTTACAGCTAGACATTGTATAAATGCTATTCTTATTTATCTTTCTATAAATTATTTTAGGTGTAACATACTAGGACTTCATAACCTAGAAAAATAAGTCAAAGTTATCACCGGCACTATCATATACATACATATATATATATATATATATATATATATATATATATATATATATATATATATATATATATATATATATATATATATATATAATATAAAATATATAATATGTACTCTACATAAAAATAATGAATGCAAAATCTATAAACTAATTGAAAACTCAATTGTAGCACAATTTTTCAATACTCTAGCTGTCATACAAGTAATGTATGTAGGTTAAGTAAATAGATTGAAGGAAGATAATAATAACGGAAATGTTTTATTATTACTTTTTTTAATATACTTTAAAATTTAAATATACTAACTTGAAATTGTAATATTACGGATGACGGCATCACCCAGCTTCATCGTGAGGGCCATCTTGTCTCCCTTGAGGTATTGCAAACTGGCGCATCCTGCGGACATAACAACTCACTCATTAGCACAAGTGAATAAGATATGAAGACTGCTTTCTCAATATTTAATAATTATAATATAACTCAATAAATTTTATTAAAAAATAAAATAAACCTATAAGATTGTAATTAACTTTCATAAAAAAAATTAAATTGCAATAGTATTTACTTAATGTGCAAAGTGCAGAAAGCTATTTTAATTATTCTAAATGTAATTTTAATTTAAATTTATATTGCGCACTATTTAATGCAGTGATTTTGAACATATTTCATTTTAATTATAAAAAATGGACGAAAAAATAAAAAGTAATTGGATCAAGATTGATATTAAGTTTAAATAGTATGATTAGTATGCAGACGTGTATGCTTGCCAAATAGACACGACAATATGCAAATTATTTTGCTTTTGGCACCACGCAAGCATTGTGGCACGTAAATGTCCAGCCGCCAAGCACGCGTTCACTATATAAGAGAAAATAATATGAATGCAATAGTTTTATTACTACAATTTGGCACCTTTAATTAAATTAATTTTAGATCATATTTATTTAGAACATTTACGATTAAAGTATGTCTAAAATCCTCTTTTATTATTATTATTATTTTTTTTTTTTTTTTGCTCCTCTTTGAATTTTAATCTCACCTGCACTTGAAATTGGCACGATGGGCAGTCTGAATTCTCGGCAACAGTTACACTCAAGCTTGACACATTTGCAGAAACGAGAAGGACTATTGGGGTCTGTAGCATTTTGAACTGCTTCGCTGGCTACTGGTGCTACAGGGGCAGTTGGAGTGGTCACCACTGGTTCCTCAACTATTGCGGCGACGACCGTAGTCTGTGTTACTGCGGCAGCGACTGCCTCCACAGGGGATGCTGTAGTCACAACAGCAGCCACATTCTCTTGTTTGCCTGAAATTGAAAAATATTTATCATCATTATATTTAATCTATGTTTGAAATAGACACTAAAGTTAAGTGCACAAAAATGACTAGATCGGAAATTCTGCTATATGAACATTTAAATAGGATTTTTAAAGTCTTGCAGTCTCCCCGGAAATATTTAGAAGAAATAATATTATTTAACACCGATCATAAAATAATTCTTATAGCCTGTCCACATGTAGCCATATATATATTGTATTGCTGAAAATTTATTAGTTTTAAATAGCAGAGTCCATGCAATCAAAGTTTACGTGTGTAAAGTGTGAGAAATAATTAAACGTAAAAATAGCAAGGTATCAATTTCCATTTGTGTCTTTTCTCGTATATTTGATTTCATTTAGCAATTTTGATGATTTAGTGATAGCAGTAACACTATATATTCTAGAATCAATAACACTTTAAGAAACCAGGAAAATTTCTATAAAGCATGCAAACAATTATAACGTTATACAATTTTTTGCTTTAATTTTATATTTTGTATCTCAGTAAATTGTATAGTTTGAGATTAACGGACATTTACTTTTGAATTAACAAAATATATTATTATTTAGCATTATATTAAAGCCTCGAGTTATAAAAAAGTAAATGTAATAATATAAGAAATGACACACGTTAATATATTTTAAAGTAGTCCATGTTATGCAATAACTGTAATAATTATTTTAATTTCTTTGTTAAATACAACATTGTATGTGTACCGTATTAATTTTATTGAATCAACAAAAGAAAGAATTAAATGTTTGTTCAAAGTATGCACATTTTTGAGAGAGGTAAACAGGCGCAACTCTAAATATATTAAGGACCCGTCATTAGCAAGAGATTTAAGTTTGATCACTTTAAATTTTGTTATTTTTAGCCCGGTATAGGGCTTACCTTATTATTATTATGCCAGTTGCTCACATTAGAAGCTGTAAAACACGTTTCATCGCACATCACCATAACGTAACCATACAACCCAAAGTGTATATAGGACGTGCACGAGCGTCATATAAAGGAACGAGGTGAAAAAAGGGCTCAAAGTTAACTCCAAATTCTAGGTTACGTTGAGCTGAAAATATTAGTTGCTCAATTTTTTTTTCTTTTTATGGGAATAAAATGTTATTTTGCTTCAAGCTTTAAAAATTCAACATTGATGAGCAACTGAATCTTTTGGTGAAAAAGCTAAACCTGTATTTGGAGGCAACTTTGCTCAATTTTTGCATCTTAATTGTTCCTTATTCGACTGGCACTCTTACTATATTTTAACATATGCTTTTGACTGTATGTGATTCGTATGATTTAAAGATATTTCAGAGCTTCTGCAACGCGAATAATAAAAAATTTAAAAACTTCAATTCAACATGGTAATTACCTGATATTCCGGGTCAAAATTAACATTATATTTAAAATAATTCTATACGTACATCATCATCTTTATGCCAATATGATAATATGTGAAATTGTCTATTGAAAGTGAATCATTATATAATGGTCTATAATATATATTGTAACAAAATTTGTTAGTTCACTTAAACTAATATACTGATGTATAGCAATGTCCATGTAACATCGTGTAAAAAAAATTAAAAACATTAATAATTAATTTTCAAAATAAGCATATAAAATGTTAATGGATCAGATCAAAAAGCTGTGTGCAATGATAAATTTTAAGTATTCAAACTAATTATGCATAATTATGGTTACAACGACTACATGCCGAGTTCATATAAAAGTCGCAAAAATTTTCATTCTTGGGCATTATATAGAGAAATAAAAGCGAATAATAAGATGTATGAATATTATATTTGGAGGTAGTATATTATATTCTATATACTATAGAACTTAATTATTTTACGCAATTATCAATTACTTATGGTTATTTCCGTTCCTTGTATGTGCATTATAATCATAAAAATAAATGATACATTATTTATTATATTTCTGAAACTGACACGTATTATATAAACAACATTCCTCTTATATAAGGATCGTAATTATTTAACAACAAATTTCTTCATAAAAATTTCTGTAGTATAAAAAAATAACTGTTACGCTCGGTTTTTATTTCCTATATCCCAAACCTGGCGGTCAATGGATTGTTATATTATACACATAGGCCTATAACATGCTTTCAATATAAATGTTTTTAGGTTGCTCATCAGGATCTTTTAATTATAAAATATAGACGTAATTTTAATATTTATTAAACTGAATTGAAGTTTCAGTACAAATTAGTTTACGTTTATCATATTATCATATTTCTTATTTCTTATATATGAAGAACACTAACTTATTTCTAATTTTTATTACGTGTATCCCTCTATATATAAAAGAAAAAAAATCCTATTATATTTCGTGTAAAAATGTGAAGAAAAAAAATGATAAAATTTTTTTTGAAAAAATAATAATTAAATAGCCTGCGTGTAACTTTCATTGTGGCGAGATGATAATCAACTTACCTACAGATCTGGCTGAGGCAAACGCAAGAAGTACGAAGAAAAGTAATAGTTCAAATAAGAACCACAACTTCATGGTTAACCTGAAAGATAATCAACAACAAAAATAAATCACTAAATATAATAATATCACTTTGTGGCTAGACACAAGTACATGCACACTCAATGTGCTGTAGTCGCGAGGTGCGGTGCTTAACTGCCCAAAACACACGCACACGTCCACCAAAGACCATCCGAAGTGTCTAACATCCCAGGAAATGAAAACTACGTAGAGAGGGAGAGGGGATAGAATTGATTGTAGGAGTAGAGGAAAAAAATATTTGTAATGTTGAGAGATATATAGGTAGGAGTGAACTTGAACTATGGTAACCCCCGTGACCCACATTACATGTAACTCAGCGATTGACCTCCTTCTAACCCACCCAAAAATATATATATAAAAACAAGAGAAAAATATACCGCTTCGTTACGCACGTATGTAACACACATTGAAAAAATAAACTCGCGTGATATTATATTCTTTTATGTTATGTGCCCAAACAAGTTCACTTTTCAAAATTTTAAATCATCACTGATCAAAATTAAACTTTGTGTAATTAATAGACTTTAAAAGTCAAATGAGTACAAGAAGAAGAAAAAAACTTACTTTATTTAACGATGTAATTAGGGATGTAAATGTTGGAAGGTTCCGCTCAGTTTGGCTTGCAGCTACGATGTGATGAGAAGAAGAAGAAGTTTGGAACCTCCGTGGCTTGCGGACCATCAAGCCAGAGGAATCTCGGCCACACCGTATAGAGCGGGGCGACCTCTTCAGTTGTGTACCTTCCCCGCCACAACCCAAGTGAGGCTCAAATATTTTGTCAATAAGTACACGTTATATTAGTTTTCAGCACTACAAATTAATACTTCAGCGACTAACAAAATTTTCTCTTTTCTACAAATATTGTAAATTAACATTTAAAAATAAGGAGTTATTTGTCAACGTCCTAATAAATCTCATCCTTTCCAAAATTTATATGTTTTTTGAATAACAGAGATTATTTATGTATATTTAAATTACTTTACTGCGGTTAACCCGTTTAATAAGTGTTCCGAACACAGTTATAATGTATTTTTTCTATTAATAAAATATTTTAATTTTACTTAAGAACAAAAAAACTTAGTTACAAAAAATATAATTAATGCTTTAGTCAATACATCTTCTTTTCCCAATACCAGCGTTTGAAACTTCATAAACTCATTTAATAACTAAAAAAAAAAGTCACATTAAAGAAATAGAAAATAATCAGGACTGTTTATATTTATCACGTTTTTCTCTTGTATTCTACTTCCACTGACACACAGTCATGTTAAAATGTTTTATAGACGTTGCAGTTAAAAGTATTCATTTGGAGACTTAAGTTAATGCATTTCTCCATAAATATACATGATTTTTCCAAATAAAGCCAAAATAGAAAAAAAAAATCATGTCACAGGTGTTTGTAATCAGAAAAAGACTCGCAGTACGCAGTATACGTAACAAAAATTAAATTTATCTGAATGTGATGTTGAAGCACTCTGGTTACGTTTAATTTCTTATTTATTTAAATTATATTTAATAATTTATATTTTTTAGGCTATTAGAAATATTTAAATATATTACACATAAATCTTCCCCTTAATCATTAGTAGCTTGCTTTACTCTATATGGAGTTAAATATTTTTGGTGTACTACATGGTAGGAATGATAACGTATAATTACATTAAATATCAAGTCTTTGTCCAAGTATGAATAATATTTAAATAAAATTTTAAATGTTTAATTTTCAATTCATAGCTCTTGCTGATTCACCTGATCACACGTGAATAAAATCACTTCAGGAAAAAAAAAAAAAAAAAAAAAAGTCCCGTTTTCCCTGCAGCTAATTTTCTCAAGGAAGTAAACATTAATTGTCTTGTCAACAGCAGCTTCCTTTTGCGATAATTTTTTGATCCCAATTTTATTGCAAAGTAATTAATTTTTTTGTTGATTAAATTTTATTGAGGTGTTTTCATTTTAGCCCTCAAGCTAGAAATTTAATACTCTGCGTTACAAATTACTTTTGATCATCTTTTTTTATATATATAAATTAAAGTATTATTATTATTATTATTATTATATTATTATTGAAGCATTCAAAATTTATAATGCATTCAATGTGGAAGTATAAAAGTCATAATAATAACAATTCATTTAAATATTATTTTGCTCTTTTGTTTGGGGAAGTCCATTTAAAACAGTAAGAAAGGATAATATTATGATCACATCTTTTTATGTAAAGTAATTTGTACTGGTTAAAAGGTAGGGTGGAACTGAATCTGTAAGAACTTTTTTTAACTTGATTCTGCAAATAACTAATTATTTTTAATTATTTGACATAACATTGAGTTACCAAATTATCACTCAGAAATGAACATGGGAAAAACAAAATGCATTGAATTACTTGAACAATAAGCATACAATTTTTTTTTCAAAATTAACTTGTTTGACTGTAACCTATAACTTGTATTATCAAACAAAAAATCATTTCTACAAGAAGACTTATATTTTTTAGTTCCATAATTTTGTGCCAATGTAATTACAAATTTTATAGGTTTTTTATTTATAAATAATAAAATAGATACTTTTATAATATATTAGTATATATTTTGAAATTATAATTATTTTAATTTATTACACGCTGTAAAAATCTACAGTTAATTATACTTATACTGAATAATTAAATAATTAGTTCAGCAGAGTTAGAGGTTTTACGTGAATTTATTTAGATTAATATTTAAATGAATGAGTTATAATGACACGTGTTGGTTGTCGCGTTTGATTCTGGCCATGACCTTCCTGTGCTCGCGTGCTCACATGCTCGTTGAGTTTCAGTCATATATGACGATATAATATAATATATTATAATATACGATATCACGCACTGCTCGTGTGTGCAAGCGGTGCAAGTGCCGTCACGATTTGCATTGACCCATTGTTTTCCAAGTCTGCGGAATCCAGAACAACGAAGAGTACACATAAAATTAAGAAGAACATTTTTTCACTATGATAAAAAATATATATAATAATAATAATAAATAGTAAAAAATGCTAATTTAAGGCCATGGGCTGTGAGAAATCCATGAAATTAAATATATATAACCATTATGCGGGCAATGATAATAAATTTACTGTTAATTTAATCATTTGAGTTGAGTTTATTTAAGTTGTAAGATAAAAAAAAAACCATAGTATAAGTAATATACTTATACTATGGATAAACTCATAATAATAATAACACAAAAGAAGAATGAAGCAGCATGTTCGTGATAATGCAAATGTAAAACTTTTTAGTAATGCAATGTTAAAATTGAGAGAGTTTATACGGCAAATAGCAATTCAGTACTTTTTTTTTTCCAAACAGTATGCGACACAATTTATATTCACTGTAAAAAAAATTGTTACATAATAATATATACACTTGTGTGTGAAATAAACCTTATGAGCAAGACAAAAATTATGAGACAGCGTGGGTAGCTGAGGACGCGTTTAATGCGTGTCGTGGTTATACGAAGATGTATTTGTGTATTATATTAAAAACTATATTTTATTATACTATAAGAATAGCTAGCTGTATGCTGTATTAGAATTGCTGACAAAAAAATGACTTTTTTTTAATGTAGGCTTTGAATTTTTATTTTTTTAATAATTTATTTTGTAGAATTAAATCTTAAATTGCCCGGGACAAATTTTTGTATAAGTATATTTATTATTATTTCTGATATTATTATTATTATTATTATTACTTTCTGTAAACTGTAAAACTTAAGTTGTACTTTAATCTTAAAAGAAACTTCACATATATGATTAGATACATATACATATACATACACACATATAAATTATATTCAATAAGTGTAAAGAATATTTTGTTGATGTGAATTTTTGGACCCTTAATTGCAGATGGCCCCGACTTCCCCATTTATATTTATAGTGCTAGCCCATGGTTACCCATGAATGATCAACGTTTGGCATGTCCCTGAAAAGTGACTCACGTTTTTTTTAAATACTACTCAAATTTTAAACAATCATACACTGCCAGACTGTTCTATGTCTCGGATACCCCAAAACCCTCTTTTATTTGGTTGGAAGTTAATTTTTGAAAATGAGTCAAATTAATTTTGAAATTGGATTCACAAGAAGTCGGCTGCACTTTCGTTATAGGAACAATGACTCTCATCTTCATCACTATAATATAAGAAGAAATAAGACAATTTTATTGAACATCGGCAGTTCATAAGGGTGTATCCGCATGACGTCTAACTGAATGCGCTTCGACGCCATACTGGATGATTGAACAACATTTCTCGTGTTTGGATATTTTCTTAGAAAAATTGATTAATTTTTTGTTATCATTATTTTTCACACATACTTGAAATACTAATTCAACCTATTAACAACATCAATGTTCTCAAAAATATTGCTTATAGTATTTTTATTTTTAAACTGGCAAAATGAGTCATTTTCCTATACCGGCCCATGTTATTGAGTGCTCCAACATGGCGTTGACTGTAACATGAATGCATACACCCTATAGCAATTATAATAATACCACTTTATTAGTCTATAGTCTTTATGAGGTAAATCAATAAATTCAGTGTCTTGAATTTGCCTTTGCAATAAAATTTGTATTACCGCATTGCGTGGGAGTTGAAAAAGTTGCCTACCTTCCAGGGGCTTAACGTGTTAGCCACGTGATATAAATTGTCAAAGTAATATAATAACCACAAGTATATTCTAAATATTTAATAATCATATACTAAACAGATCTGTAATATTGACATTTTTCAAAATTATATCACAAATTATGATGATTAAATAAAATAAATAAATAAAAACGCTATTGAAGTTAACCTACGCTTTTTCTTTCTTTCTTTTTTTAAATGGCTGCAACTCCATTTGCCCCTCTAGCTGTATTATGCATGCATTGTTCTTAAAACTTTTTTCTTGGCTATTAAACAATTGTATACTGTACTTTCTTGATTACAAGCAAGAAATAATAAGTATGTACGTTATTCTAAATTGCCTGCGGATTATTTTACATAGGAAGACCGTACTTGATGGTTACGGTAACCGTTCACTTTTTTTTTTTTTTTTTTTTAACACAAGTTGAGTCGGGGTCAGTTCGATTTGCTCATCAAATGTTAAATTTTATATAAATTCTGTAAAACTTTTTTGGAACTTCTTATATTG
Organism: Ecdyonurus torrentis; assembly: GCA_949318235.1. Classification (NCBI taxonomy): domain Eukaryota; kingdom Metazoa; phylum Arthropoda; class Insecta; order Ephemeroptera; family Heptageniidae; genus Ecdyonurus; species Ecdyonurus torrentis. Next base: position 33,609,785 of record OX439131.1, on the reverse strand, counting down.
AAACTACGCTCTAATTAAGAGAAGTAAATAAAGTTTGAGTGCTGGCTCTGAGTACTGCAATTCATAATGTAAAATTAATAATTTCATATTTATAGTGTATGTATAATGATTAATGGTGTGTTTTATAATAATTGTATATTTATAAATATTCATATAAGAAATTGTTTATAAATTTTAATTACGAGAACTTTATTTGTTGTTATGCTTAGTGCAGCATGGTAACGTAAACAAAAAAATTCTCATAAAAAGAAAAAAAAGAAGAAAAAAAGAAATAAAGAAAATAAAGGAATAAAAATGACACGAGTTGAACCGGAGAGTTGAACGTCTGCAAAGTCACTAACCTTTTATACTTAAAAATAATAATGCAAAACTATATTTTGATAAATAACACTTGAAGATTTTGACCATGAAAAATTGTTCAACGCATAGTGAACAATAACAAACGTTAACAATGAAATATTTGTAAGGAAACTAAAATTAAATTATTTTATATAGCTGTAAACGAAGGGAAATTAATAGGAAAAAAGTGAATCTTTCTTCTTTATATATCTTCTATACAACCAAAACGCCCTATTTGTACTATTTGTATAGTTAAAAAAAACGTGTTATTGAGAAGAAAAAGTAGCTAAGACCTAAATTAGTCATCTGGAATAAAGTTATCACCAATGACGTCACACTTTTTTGTTTGACGTCATTTTTAAGATGCAACTTTCCATTAGAAAAGGATTTTCCTTCGAAGAAATTTAAGAAAAATTATAACCTATTAGCATTAAAGCTAAATAGATTGTCACAAAAAAGTAAGAAAAAAATAGAAAATGGTGACGAAAAGTGTATGATTTTTTATTCTTGCAAAAGAAAAGTGTCGCAGTGTAGGTGTTTGACACAATAAATCACTCTAACGTCGTGAAACACGATCTTCAAGTTTTTAGCTCTCTCTCTCTCTCTATATACCACCTACATTACATTGCCTATATATATTTCTCAGAGTATATTAAGAGAAACATTTATTTATTTATTTATTTATTTATTTATTTATTTATTTATTTATTTATTTATTTATTTATTTATTTATTTATTTACCTTTTTAATGCCATTGGTGACGCTACACATAAAAAGATCATTTTGATTTTCTTTTAATGTAGTAAATTCAGCTACGGCAAAATAACCTGCATTAAATATGCATTAACCTATACAAAAAAATAGAAGAAATAAAAAAGGAAGAAAAAAAGTTTAAACTATATATATAAAGTCCTCTACTTTGAAAGCTATATCAAGTTCACACAATTGAGAGATTATTTTCTTTTTCTTATCATAATATAGCATACGTGTGTGTGTTTTAGATGTGTGCATTCTTTATTTTCTACGAGAGTTTTGAAGATTGTTAATTGTCTTGTGAGCGGGTGTGTCTGGCTCAAACTCGGTCAACAGGTAAAGGGTAAAAAGTGTGTCGGTGATTGAGCCCGCAGTTACCATCAAGCAGTGTGGAGTGGTAAAGTCACAAAAGCCAGCTAGAGTAAGCTAAACCAAGCAAGCAAAGTGAAGCTAAAGGCAGTACGTTGCTGACTGTTGTTACAGTGCACATCATAATGTTGCTCTTCAGGCATATGCTCATCTTTACCATACTTGTAGCTGCAGTATCTGCAAAATCTTTTCTTCAACGTAAGTATATTTTTACTATATCTAATTTTTTATTTTAACAAAACAAAAGTGCGTGTTTGTTTATTTGTGGGATAGGAAGGAATGCGTGTTGTAATATTATATACATAAAAAACACAGCGGGATTTCGCCTGCAGGGCCTTTTACTAAATAATCATATTTAATACTTCTCTTCTATAACTGTATATTATTAAGTCTCTATTGAATACGCAGCTTATAAAATGAGGTGTGAGGCAAGAAATATGAAGATACTCTATAACTTGCTAAGCAACAGAGAGGGAGATAATAATAAGAATTAGAGAGAAGAGGATATAAAAAACGGTTATTGTTGAAACTATTAATTATCTACATTTTTTTTAAAGGAGGAAAAGTAAATATTTCAATGATCTGTGTGCAATAAACACGTATTAAATCCATTCAAGCTATAATGCTATATTATATGTATATAATTATATATATTTTTACATTATGGCAATACCCTCAAAAAAAAAACTATTTGTAGCCACAGTTATTTTATTTTAAAAGAAAATAAGACTCTTAAAGTTTTAGGGTAGAGTACGGTATATTAATTGCTATATATGTAAATTTCATTTCAAACTTATACTGAAAATTCTATAATTTTTTTTTTATCCAAAAAAATATAATTATATTGGAATTATTTCTTAGATTTACGCAGATATTAATATATATGTACAGTACCTATGGTAATATTGTTTTAAAACATATAGTTACGAAAAAATTGCCTGGAATTTTGATTGCAGAAATATTTGGCTTTGATTTGGGTGACCTTGGAAAGGGCACCGAGCAGCGTGACGCGGAGGAGACTGCACCCACTAGCAACTGCGTGTGTGACGGTCCTGGGTGCATCTGCTGCACTGACTTCAACCTTACATACATTGACCTAGGAGGACCAGGTGAGACATATTTACAATCATTCAAACATAATTTTTTCAAATATAATTCTTTCTTTTAGAACAAAATTAAATATTATAATAAATTAATGATTATATAGTATACAGTACACACGTGCAGCGATAATCGAAATGCTTTTTGCTTACAATTATATTGTAATGTTATAATAACCTTGGTGTCTATATATGCAGCTCATCAGCTCTTCGTGCTAATACATTTTATAATGCTCAATTTTAAATGCTCAATATATATTGTCCCCCGATGATGACATATTTTCTTACATTATATAAGATTCGGTCTATTTTGAATATCTTAATTATATTTATTGTTGTTCTTCAATTTATTTTAGAACACTGGGACCAATATACAAAGAATTGTGATAAATTTCTTTTAGAACAACTTTCTCAAAAATATAGAGTTATTAAAATTTAATCTGTGTATAGCATGATAATTATGTAGGTTGCGGTTCATGCAAGTGTAAGACTACCAAATTAACCTCAACTTTAGGCTGCAACAATGTAACAAAGAACTATGAACTATATAAAAAAAGGCTAGGCACTTACTGTTCATCAATTTAAAAATATTAAAATTTATATGACACACATCAACACGTTATTATAGGAGAATTAGATCATTGCAAAATAATTAAAATATTATATTATATAGGAATAAATAACTTAATGATATAATATTCGTAAACTATAATGAACGTAAATTACTACAAAAATTTATAATTATCCTTCCTATATATAATATATTTTCTTGTTAAAAATATAGCATAATTATTTGCGAGTTAGTCATAATTATCCTGTCGATTAAGTTTCTCAAATTTGTTGAATTGCAACTAAATATATTTTAATTAACATGATAACTCACACATTAAAATTATTTTCCTGTTAACTCTACTGTGATGTTCAATTACACCACACCTGTCATTAATGCTATATATATTTATAATAAATTATAACTACATATTATGCGGGTTCAGCTGAATAATAAACGTGAACATGAAAAGCATTAAAACGGGAGGGAAAAAAAATATAGCATTTGTTTACGTAGGTTTGTTTACTATTAATAATTAATGACAGATTTTTAAAGTTTAAATTAGATCTCAAAAACTATTTTCCTCATAAAAAAATATTAATAACGAGAGGAAAAAAATACACGGGGACTTTGTCCGATTTAATTGCAGCTGTTTCAATAACAAATATAAATATAATGCATATATATATATATATATATATATATATATATATATATATATATATATATATATATATATATATATATAATATATATTATATATATTATAAATTCGAAAATTTTAATTTGCTGTTCACGTTTACAATGACGCTTAAATTAACATAAATTTCACGTAAAAATACAAAACATTTATTTTTTCACTTAATTTTACGCGTCATTGTGATAAATAACAGACCATAAGAAACATGAAAATGTTGACTCTTATTTTTAAGTGAACTAATTAAGTAAGCCACGTATACCTTTCAACAGATATGTTGTAATAAAAACCATTTACCATTTATTATTATTATTAATAGTAAATTCGTATCCTCTTTATACAGTATATAGTATAATATGTAAATAAGGGTTATATTTTATATATAAAATATGATAATATATAAGAGGATCACGTAATTTTCTTGTTTTGAAGACGATATTATATAATACCACTTAGGAGTAACATAATATATTTAATATAACAATAAAAACAAAGGCCAAAGAATATGGGTTTATTATGATTTTTGATTTTTTTTTTTAAATGGTATATATATTTTTTTATGATTATTTATATGCTTCATGATTGCAGGATGCGTGAGGCTGAAGTACATCTCTCCTGAGGAAGGCATGGCAGTCAACGTCTCGTATGGTGACAGCTTACTTCACAGCGAGATGGTCAAGGGTAAGCCATCATCTTTTAATTTCATTATCATCACAATCTCGGTCATAATCATATATACAACAATATCTTAACAACATCCTGTACATTTAGAAAGTTCAATTTAAAGATACGATCCACATTAAATATATTTAATTAATGAAAAAAAAAAAAAAAAAAAAAAAAAAACGCCTGTGGATACACCTAAAATTTAATCTCCATTTTCGTTATAAATTTATTTATGGTTATATGATGTGTATAGAACCATTATTGAACTATAGTTATTATGCTTAAAGCTACATAATGTAATTATAATTAAAATAAAAGTAATTATACTATCCTGTTTTTTATTGCATTTTTTTTTTAATTGAATCAACTTCAATGTCATTAACTTTGTTTAAATTTTCCTTTGTTACAAAATATCTTTCTCATCATAAATGAAAATTTACGAGACGATTATTATTTTAAAACCAACCTAATTCTAATTTCTGATTTTTAGGTCCCAACCCTGAGCCAACTTGTATGAATATTTTGACTGATCTTGCTCAAATTTGCGCAAGATTTTCTGAACTGAATCCCACATCTGATGGTGTGAAAGGTTGTCTCCACCTTGAGCCTCGCTTACTTGGAGATTCTCAAGCTGAATATGATCTCGGTTGCTTCCGAGTTGGACCCCAGGGAATGACCTTTGATCCTCCAGCAAATAATACACGTCCAGCAAATGTATCTGAGAAACCTGAGGAGGCAAGTGAAGAGGGTACAGAGGAAGAAACAGGACCCACTGAGGAGGAGGTGATTGCTGCCGTGAATGAAACAGCAGAACAAGGTATAGGTCTCGATTTTAAATTTTTCTAAGGCATAATATATTGAAATGTTGTTTGTTTGCCTTTTTTTTTTTTACATTTAGCATCAAATTTTGAATTATTTCATATAAAAATTGGGAATTTAAACAGATATGAACAAAATTAACAAATATTATAAATTGCCTATAATCTAAAATTTTTGTCAAAAAATGAAGGGGGGGGGGGGGGGGGAAGCAGAGAAATTAATATGATAAAATATGTAAATGCATCGATTTATGTTTCATGATTTAATTATTATTATAGGATTAGCATTCCTGAGCAGCCTGTTAGGCTTCAACCTCGGTTCTGAAAAGCCTGAAACGACACCCGCCGCTAGTACTGAAAGTAACAAAACCACAGAAGTCGACACAAGCACAGTTGCACCTGCTGCCCCTGCTGATCAAGCCAGAGGTTTCAACAATAACCCCAAAATCAATGAAATTGCGTGATTACTTATTGGTGCAGTATAAGCATAATATAAGGAGTTATTATATATTAACGCATTAATGATGTATTTTCATATTTTATAGAAAAAGAAATCTTATTTTTCCTCCGGAAATGCGCAAAATGCGCGAAAAAAAAAAAGTAATTTAAAGAAATAGTTCAAAGAAAAAATATTTTGTTTTACATAGAGAACAGATCTCTTCAATTCAGTGTATCACATCACATAATTTGGTACATATTTTTATGATCAAAAAAAGAATTGGTCGAAACTATATATAAGCCAAGGGTAAATAATTGCATCTCAATATTTTGTAGTGATTTGTTATAGATTTTGTTATGTAGCTATAGTTAAGTCGCACTATATCATGACTTATGACTAAATAATTTAATTTTTGTAAAAGTGTTGCTGTTAAATTTGCAAAGCTGACTTTAAAATAATTTTTAATTTATTTACAATAAATTATTCTTTTTTATTTTTTTTAAGTCTTGATTTTTATTATTATTTTCCTTTTTTTTTTTTTTTGTAGAATTACTTACATAAACACACACACACACACACACACACACACACACACACACACACACACACACACACACACTATTATTTATTTTATGCTGCTGAATTAATAAATCAGCAATAAATAAAATTAATTAAAATTATGTTATTGACTTAAAATTTGTATGTAGATATAAGGTGAAATATATTGCTATGCTATCATTTAGTATATAAATGTAATGTTAACACAAAATACTTATTAGAAATAATTTTACATTTAGTAAAAGTTTTACTATTTTATTTTACTCAATTAATACAATTTTATAAAATAAAAATGAACACATTTGATTTCAATATATTATAAGAGAAAACAACTGCAGATGGCAACTATAAATATCACAAAAGTAATTCACAAAAGGTTCATATCTTTCATTGCTGAAAATGCAATTTTTTTCTTTAGATCAAAAGAAAAATAAATGGAAAAATCATTAAATATTGTTAATTTTGAGAACAAATATAATAATGCATAATATTCAATCACAGATTGTTAGAATAAAGTTGGTTAAGATAATAGGATATATATATATATATATATATATATATATATATATAGAGAGAGAGAGAGAGAGAGAGAGAGAGAGAGAGAGAGAGAGAGAGAGAGAGAGAGAGAGAGAGAGAGAGAGAGAGAGAGAGAGAGAGAGTTCAATTGCTTGATGGCACATATAAAATAGTGTGATCTACAGAAGATCGGCTTTACTATACTTTATCATTTACACTTTATGATTACAATAACTTTTTAATTAAATCAAAACAACAGAAATGTCTGGTTGTTGTGTGAAGGTACTGTTGTCATGACCTATGTCAAAGCACCCGAGCTCGTAGTTGGCTATGAGTACCTTGTGAAAACGTGCCTCGGCCTCTGCACATGCATGAAACTTGTGTCGTGTTGCTGATACATCATGCAGACGTAAACAAACCTCTGCTAATTCCTTCACAAATGGCGCTCCAACACAATAAGGTGGAGGGTTACGAGCTGAATAAAAGAGAGGATATAAAAATCAGTTATTGCAAAAGTAAGTTCATTGAACGTTATGCAAATTACTACAGTATACTGTATAATAAAAGTTTACTGTTTTTCAATTACATTTTTACTTAAAAAAATGTTGCAATCGTATGTATTTTTAGTGCTAGTTGTAAATTATATTTTTGAAATGAACATAATTAGTATTCACAATTGACGCAAAGTAGCATTTACAAAGAACATAAAATTCTATGTAAAATATTTTTTATTTTTGCAACATTAAAAATATATGGACACGCATATTGTCCATTAAATGAATGTTTGTAAGATAATACTAAATTTAAAATAATTATATTATATATTTTTTAAAGATGCACTACAGTGATATTGTGGTTTGAACTATTTGGTTTGATATTTTTATGTTCTATTTCTGTTATAAAATATAAACTTAATCAATCTCTCTATATATGTACGGTACCTGAGACAGTTTCATTGTAAATTGTAACATCATTCCAAGTGATAGTAAATGAAATCCCATAGTCCTCTCGTAGGTATGTGGTGTTGACACAAACTGTTGGGAATAACAAAAAAATTCTCTAAATATATATTATGCACATCATAAAATCTATCAATGGTACGTGATATACATGACACCTCGTATTGGTATATTAGCCTGTATAAAAAAAAAAATCATTATTATACATATATATTTTTTGCATGATATATGTCTGCGGGATAGGAGTCAGGCCTGTATAAAAAAAATTTATATAAAAGAAAATAATGTATTCGCCCATCATTAAGGATTAACAGTACGAATGTCGAGGGTCGAGTGCCAAATTAGTCAATGGAGGTTATCGGTTTAAAAAAATGCTTAAAAATGACTATGGCTTAAAACACGTAAAAGTATGTCTAGTATTTCTCATTTAAATTTCTCCAAAATCGGAGGAGTAGTTTTCTCAAAAATAGCAAAAAACGTGTTTTCCCCCATAAGCGTAATGTTAAATTAGGGGACCCTTAGCTAATTCCCCGCATCACCCCGCGCGCTAAACCGATAACCTCCATTGGATATAGGCAATTTATATGTTGTTTTTTTCATTTATTAATAATCAATACATTTATTAATTAAATAAAATGTTAATGCAATGCATATATATGTAAATATATTTATAAATATTCACCAGAAGTGTTGAGATGAATACTGTGCTCCTCTAAGTGCGCGCAGCATCCACAAGAGTAATCTTTGCATTCACAGCCATTTGCAGCATATTTATGTTCCTCGATAAATACAACAGTAGTATCATTGCCTCCTTTGAAAGACGTCATAAAAATTATATGTATAAGTTCATTTTGATACATGAAAATACATGATAAATTAAATAGAAAAATAGGATTATGTTATAATTGTTTATGAATATCGCGTGTTGATAGGCATTAAGAAAATTACATGCATTATACTTACTCTTTGCGGCGGTGCAGCAATTAATTAAAATAGCCACGAATATTGCGAATATTATCATAATTTTACACTTTCCAAGCATTTTGCAAAAGCTTGGAACTTTGATCCGTGATAACTTTTTGTTACGTCTTCTTTTTTATCTTTTCCTCAATGTTTTTTTTTTTTGAACAATTGTCAATAACAGCTGATAAAAAAAAAACACGAACAACCATTGAATCTCGATATGTAAAGAAAGTCAAAGAAAGTACTGATCGCTGATGGTACTGCCACTGGTCACAGATTTTCACGTTTTCACAGCTCAGTAATTTTAATCCGTAAATTAGTTGATCATTCAAATATTCAATAAATTTAAAATAAAATTATTATTTTACTGGCAAAAAAAATATGAAGCTCTCAAATTTGAAATGCCTTCTGTACATTACCGCGCTCAATTGTTAACAAAAAAAAAAAAAAAAAAAAAAAAAACGAAAAGGAAGCAAAACAAACATGGCATCGTAAAATTGTCAGTAATCCACATTTATCAGTGACGTTTACTTATTGATATGTTTATCATGAATTAGAATATACCTACATACGTGGTTAATAATTAACATTATTGTAGCAAAAGAAGGCTACGCTACACGTTAACGTTGCATAAAAGAAATGGGCTTGGAAACCATGCGAGGTGGATACGGACGTTGTCCACCGCTTTTAGTTGGTGGATTATTAGTTGTCTGTTTGATTTTAACTTGCAATTGGTGGTCACTGTCTACTCAAAATTATGAACTTATTAGACAGCTAGATGAAATTGGAGAACAATTGCGGAGATGGTAAATATTGGATAGTACACAACTGATTATATGTATAAATTGCATTATGCATTTACATTTATGTAACATATAATGCTTGAATATACATAATCATTATGTGTATAGGTATGAATAAAACGTATGCTTTTTAGAAGGCTGCCAACAGGCGGATGTCATATCATACGCAGACAATGGAGTTGCCACATAGCTCTTTTCTGGCCAATATATAAAAAAAAATCAATAATGATAATATGTTATTATTGCAACTACATATGTACATATGATATGTAATATTATGCATATATTATGCATAATATACTGTATGGCATATTATGTAACATACCGTGCTGAAATTAATTGAAATATTTTCAATATTTGCTTAATTGTATTTTTTTATACATAAATGCTTTTCTCAATAGCTGGTAAATTTATTTTAGGATGAAACTCACTTATACGTTATAACAGTAGGGTATAAGGTATAACCTCCTATAGTTAAAAAAATGTATCCCTATAATATGTATTCATACAAACATATACAGTGTATATATATATTATATAGTATGTGTGTGTGTGTGTGTGTGTGTGTGTATGTATGTATGTTAATATTAAGCAAGGAATTTTAATGTCACCTAGCTCACCATGCTAACAGGGTGAAATTGAAAAATATGACATCAATCCTTTTAATTTTCATTTGCAAACCATAGTAAATTTGGTTCAGACTCCAAATTGTGGTTAAAGGGAGGTTTACACCTAGCCTCTCGGGCAGAGGCCCCTTCTCTTCCCTCGCCCCTAAATCTGGCCATTTGAATACATGCAGGAGAAATGTTTGAGTCAGACTAAGTTGTTGCTGAGTTGCCAAGAGAATTTGCATAATGTACTTGGGAAGAGCCTTATTTAAAATGAAAGTGTAAATAGCAAGCTTGAGAAGTTTCTGGTAGGAACGTAGTCCACACTGTCCACAGCAATGTAGGATTGGCCAAGAGTGAGGCTTTGTCAATAAAAAAAATGATAAAAAATCATAGATTAGTAAAAATTGGGGAATAAAAGATAGTATGAGCTTACACTAACAGGGACGCTGTGGCAAAGAAAATATTCTAACACAGGCCAAAAAGAAATTTAAAAGCATACGTAAATGGCTCATATTGCTCTGTAGAAAGCTAGCCTCATGAAAGAAAAAAAAAAAAAAAAGAAGAAGAAGAAGAAGAAGAAGAAGAAGAGAAGAGAATTTTGGCTTGCATATTGGTTTCACAGCATGACCATTGTGCACAGCACACTGTCATTTTCAGCACCTAGTCTCTAGCCATCTACAGCTGTTTTGTCCTTACTGGGACTCATTAGCATGGTGAGGAGAGAGAAGCTCCATGCCCAACCTCCAGCCTAGAAGGCTGGCGTTAAACTGGTAACTCTGGCTGCTGGGCCGCCATTCCCCAATGCATTCCCCATGCAAAACAAACATGGCATCGTAAAATTGTCAGTAATCCACATTTATCAGTGACGTTTACTTATTGATATGTTTATCATGAATTAGAATATACCTACATACGTGGTTAATAATTAACATTATTGTAGCAAAAGAAGGCTACGCTACACGTTAACGTTGCATAAAAGAAATGGGCTTGGAAACCATGCGAGGTGGATACGGACGTTGTCCACCGCTTTTAGTTGGTGGATTATTAGTTGTCTGTTTGATTTTAACTTGCAATTGGTGGTCACTGTCTACTCAAAATTATGAACTTATTAGACAGCTAGATGAAATTGGAGAACAATTGCGGAGATGGTAAATATTGGATAGTACACAACTGATTATATGTATAAATTGCATTATGCATTTACATTTATGTAACATATAATGCTTGAATATACATAATCATTATGTGTATAGGTATGAATAAAACGTATGCTTTTTAGAAGGCTGCCAACAGGCGGATGTCATATCATACGCAGACAATGGAGTTGCCACATAGCTCTTTTCTGGCCAATATATAAAAAAAAATCAATAATGATAATATGTTATTATTGCAACTACATATGTACATATGATATGTAATATTATGCATATATTATGCATAATATACTGTATGGCATATTATGTAACATACCGTGCTGAAATTAATTGAAATATTTTCAATATTTGCTTAATTGTATTTTTTTATACATAAATGCTTTTCTCAATAGCTGGTAAATTTATTTTAGGATGAAACTCACTTATACGTTATAACAGTAGGGTATAAGGTATAACCTCCTATAGTTAAAAAAATGTATCCCTATAATATGTATTCATACAAACATATACAGTGTATATATATATTATATAGTATGTGTGTGTGTGTGTGTGTGTGTGTGTGTGTATGTATGTATGTTAATATTAAGCAAGGAATTTTAATGTCACCTAGCTCACCATGCTAACAGGGTGAAATTGAAAAATATGACATCAATCCTTTTAATTTTCATTTGCAAACCATAGTAAATTTGGTTCAGACTCCAAATTGTGGTTAAAGGGAGGTTTACACCTAGCCTCTCGGGCAGAGGCCCCTTCTCTTCCCTCGCCCCTAAATCTGGCCATTTGAATACATGCAGGAGAAATGTTTGAGTCAGACTAAGTTGTTGCTGAGTTGCCAAGAGAATTTGCATAATGTACTTGGGAAGAGCCTTATTTAAAATGAAAGTGTAAATAGCAAGCTTGAGAAGTTTCTGGTAGGAACGTAGTCCACACTGTCCACAGCAATGTAGGATTGGCCAAGAGTGAGGCTTTGTCAATAAAAAAAATGATAAAAAATCATAGATTAGTAAAAATTGGGGAATAAAAGATAGTATGAGCTTACACTAACAGGGACGCTGTGGCAAAGAAAATATTCTAACACAGGCCAAAAAGAAATTTAAAAGCATACGTAAATGGCTCATATTGCTCTGTAGAAAGCTAGCCTCATGAAAGAAAAAAAAAAAAAAAAAAAAGAAGAAGAAGAAGAAGAAGAGAAGAGAATTTTGGCTTGCATATTGGTTTCACAGCATGACCATTGTGCACAGCACACTGTCATTTTCAGCACCTAGTCTCTAGCCATCTACAGCTGTTTTGTCCTTACTGGGACTCATTAGCATGGTGAGGAGAGAGAAGCTCCATGCCCAACCTCCAGCCTAGAAGGCTGGCGTTAAACTGGTAACTCTGGCTGCTGGGCCGCCATTCCCCAATTTTTCCTAATCTATCTGTGTTTTTCTATCAAATCGTTTAATTATCACAAAGACAATTTTTCCTAATATTTATTATCCAGCACAAAGTCGCTTATTATTATTATTATTTTCCCTTTTCCTTATATGCTGTCCATCTTTATCCCTATATTTTATCCTGCTGTTTTCTTTTACTTTATATTCCTAACTTGTATTCCGGTTTCAATATTGTGCGTGCGTCTAGAATTTTCTTGCATCTCACTGGCAGTGCACGGCCGCGTATAAATATCCGCGGCCCAGCAGCCAGAGTTACCAGTTCAACTTCAGCCTTCTAGGCTGGAGGTTGGGCATGGAGCTTCTATCTCCTTGCCATGCTGATGAGTCCCAGTAAGGATGAAACAGCTGTCCATGGCTAGAGATGAGGTACTGAAAATGACAGTGTTCTATGCGCAATGCTCGCGCCATCAAACTAGTATGCAAGCCGAAACTCCCCTTTTTTATGAAGCTCACTTTCTAGTGAGCAATGTGAGCAATATGGTTAGAATATTTTTTCTACCTTGGCATCCCTATTTGTGTAAGATACAATACTATCTCCCTTTCTCCAATTTTTCCTAATTTATTTGATTGTTTATTTTATTTGATTGTTATTCTATCAAATCTTTTAATTATCAAATATCGATTAGAATTTTTTTTCCTAATATTTATTAAATAAATAAAAATATTATTATTATATTTTTTAGTGCGGACGAGAGGGATCAAAGCATCCAGTCACGTCTGTCGGTGGAAGGACGTCTGAAAAGTACAGATGAAGACATTGCTCAGCTCCGAGTACGTCTGGAGCAGCAAGAGATCAGTGCAGATGAGAATAAGAAGCTGTTCGAAGAGAAGGATGCAGATATTAAGAAGAAGAGCAAGGAGTTGGAATCCACCAAGAACTCTGTCACCATGTGCACCACAGAACTGGTTAGTCTTAACTTTCTATATCAGCAATTTTAAATTTTATCATGTGAAGGGGTATGCATTATTTAATTAATTTTGCATCTTAACTTAAATTTGACCTGCATATTAACTTAGAGCATTAAATTGCTTATTTCTTTTAATGACTTGCTGTGATAAATGTAGTTATGAGGAGATGAGTGATAGATAATTATTAATTATTTTAGTACAGAAGTGTTAGTGCATTTGAAAACCAATTACAGTACTGTACTGTATGTTGTGAGTTTTAATTAGTGAATTCAAAATACAGCTAATTTTCCAACAAAGATCAAGAATCATATCTGTATCAACCAATACAGATTGAAAATGGATAAAATTTGTATCAATATAAGCAATTTTAAATGAATAAATCAAAATAATCAAAACTCACTACCCCCCCCCCCCCCCCCCCCCAAAAAAAAATTTGCTTCTAAATATTCCTACTAAAATGGATATTTGATATACAGTAATTTCATATGATTAAAATGGTTAAAAAATTATCTGAATACACACATTATCTAATACACATATTAGGGGGGGGGGGGGGGGTGGCTTTCTGGTGGAGCAGAGTAGAGCAGAGGAATATTGAGTTTAAATATTATCTGGATTTTTTCAGAGAACAATAGTTTTAATTTTTAGCAAGAATGTTAAATAAAGGAGAAATCACTTTGCGTTACTGTATGATAATTTTAATACTGTTTTTCTTTTGAATTATTTAATATTAGTCCCTGTAGTACCTTAGCCCCTTGTAACTTGTAATGCAGACACTGCACTTGTTTAATTTCAGACCAGGTTTGAATATAATCGCTATCACATGCAAGGCGCCCCCCTCAGTCAAAGCTTATTATCTCCCATTCCAAAAATTTTCCAATTTTTTATCAATCCAGTTTTGCAAAATCTATTTTCCTTTATTACTATTATTTTCATCATATTATCCCAGTAATGTTATGTTGCTTTTGATTCAATTTTTGTTTATGTTAAAATAGGAATCTCTGAAAAAACTGGACTTATCAAAGGATGACATGATCGCATCCCTGAAAATTGAGAAGGATGGTGTACTGGCTCAACGAGAAGAACGCAAAAAAGAAATAGAACAACTGAAGATTGAGATAGAAAAAGTAAGTTGTTCTAAGCCACACATTATTCTATAGTTGACACGCTTTTCAAAAACTTATTAAATTTTATAATCAATCTGCTGATAAAACACATTTTTAATATGACTCTTGCAGAACTTATATCAACTAGCACCAAGTGTAATTGTGGTAAGACAAAGTAATATACTAATCTCTGTTGTGTGAATCGTTTGATTTATTCTATGTTGCTATTAATGATAATTATTTTGAATGGGAATTAAAAATCCATTTTCCTGTGCATAGTGACCTCAATTAATTTACATAAGATTGCAAATTTTAGGAGCGTAGATTTTATGTTTCTTGGGTACTTAAATGTAATATACAATAGCCTTTTTCATAAAATTGACCTTAAAAGAGACACTGCTTTGAAAAGAAAGGGACTTGAAGTTTATTTTTTATTATCAATTATTGCATAGTCAATTTTTCCTTAATATTTATTGGACTTAAAGTTCAGTTTAGCTAAGTGCTAGTAATTGAGCTGAAAAAAAAAAATAACAAAAATTATGCAGATGTTTTGAAGGTGTTCCGTAAGCTAATATTATAGCACTTACCTTTGCACCCATTTTCAACCCTTTTATTTCAAAGCTGCGTCTCCCTTGATGTTAATTTTATGAAGAAGGCCAGTGTATTTGAGCTTTCCCTTTTTTTGTGGTGTATCTACAAGTTATGTTGGAATTATTATTTTTAAGTTAATTGGATTACCAATTTAAAAACACTGCAGTTAGGATAAATAATAAAGTAAAGAATAGAATTACCAGCAAGGGCCTTGCCACAGTAGAAGTTCTATGGAGAAGTTGAGATCTCACGTGGCACAGAGTTTTAGTTATAAAAATGTTCATAACTGATAGCTTTCATCATAAATATATAAATGACATCAATCAAAGAAAATATTTCCTTGAACACATCACTGAGCAGAGTGTTGTCTTGTACAGTGTACTTATAATAAAAAAATACCATTTAAACTTGGTCCATTTTTGCGCAGCATAAAATGTGAAGAGTGAAATAGGCGATATCGTGTTTACCGTGAGCAAATGTGCTTGTAAAAAATATTACTAGAGGCCGCTCCGTGCGTTGGTCAGGTAAGCTGCAGTTAGCCAGCAAAGCCAGCCAAACACTCCGCATGATGCATCTTTACCTCAACTTCTCTCTCTCTCTCTCTCTCTCTCTCTCTCTCTCTCTCTCTCTCTCTCTCTCTCTCTCTCTCTTTCTCTCATTCTTTCTCTGTCACTTTTTTTTTTGGTCATCGCCAATAAATGCAAGTTTCTACTCGTCAGATATTGCATAAAAATACAATTTACACAAAATAACTTTGATGTTTAAATTTTAAATAATTTTAAACAGTTATAGTATTACTGTTTCTATTTTATTCTTTCTTTTTTAAATGTCAATAATTTAATAAACGTATTAGGAAAAAACCATCGCGGTTAGTATTAATAAGTTTAAAAAAATATTTAGAAAATAGTTGGTAGAGATATATTAGAGCACGTTGAATTGAAAATTAATAAAACGCGAAAATTCTCTAATTTAAATAGTAAATTGGGACTAGGGATCAAATATTCTAGCTTTAGCTAGTTAAAAAGTAGACGTTAAAGGGATGGAGGTATAGTGTCAAAATAAAATACAATGTGCCTAGCATCTCACGTTCTCACACTACGTCAAAGACACAACATTATAAAACAGCATCAGACTTACTCTTTGCCTTAGACCGGTTTCGTCCTTTACCTAGGACTCATCAGTAAGGCTCGGCAGAGAGCTCTTTTTACTTGCCCTTTTACTTACTGCCCTTTTTACGGCCCTTTTACTTGCCAACGTCAATAAGAGCACGTACTAAATTAATTAAATTATATATGCCAAAGCGCATAATATTTATTCTATCTCTCCTACTCTATCTCCTTTTTGCTTTTCCTACCCCAGTGTCAACATATAAAGCGATGTAACTAGCGTGAATCACGATACTGTGCAGTCGGTAGGCGTATAGTGTTCTCGCGATCTTTCTAGAGTTGGGGAACTCTGGGAAGTGAGGGAGGACACTATTGCTTGCTGGCTGCCTGTCTTACACCACTCTTAGACACGATTTTATATTACAGTGTGAGGATGAGAGGTTTTAAACAGCAAGCCGAGTTTGCGCGCGCGATTTTAACCAATCAGCGCGTGCAGCTGCGGGGGCATCGCGTATATAAACGCGACTGCCACTTGCTTCCTCAGCTCAGTCAGTTAGCAGATGTGGTGTGAGCCATCTCTAGCTGTACAGAGCTCTCTGCCGAGCCTTACTGATGAGTCCTAGGTAAAGGACGAAACCGGTCTAAGGCAAAGAGTAAGTCTGATGCTGTTTTATAATGTTGTGTCTTTGACGTAGTGTGAGAACGTGAGATGCTAGGCACATTGTATTTTATTTTGACACTATACCTCCATCCCTTTAACGTCTACTTTTTAACTAGCTAAAGCTAGAATATTTGATCCCTAGTCCCAATTTACTATTTAAATTAGAGAATTTTCGCGTTTTATTAATTTTCAATTCAACGTGCTCTAATATATCTCTACCAACTATTTTCTAAATATTTTTTTAAACTTATTAATACTAACCGCGATGGTTTTTTCCTAATACGCATATTATCGCCAAGTCGATCTTTTTGTTTTAATTTTAAGCTTTTGTAAATAATATTCTTTCATTTTTATTTTATTCGGCCCTTTTACTTGCCAACGTCAATAAGAGCACGTACTAAATTAATTAAACTATATATGCCAAAGCGCATAATATTTATTCTATCTCTCCTACTCTATCTCCTTTTTGCTTTTCCTACCCCAGTGTCAACATATAAAGCGATGTAACTAGCGTGAATCACGATATACTGTGCAGTCGGTAGGCGTATAGTGTTCTCGCGATCTTTCTAGAGTTGGGGAACTCTGGGAAGTGAGGGAGGACACTATTGCTTGCTGGCTGCCTGTCTTACACCACTCTTAGACACGATTTTATATTACAGTGTGAGGATGAGAGGTTTTAAACAGCAAGCCGAGTTTGCGCGCGCGATTTTAACCAATCAGCGCGTGCAGCTGCGGGGGCATCGCGTATATAAACGCGACTGCCACTTGCTTCCTCAGCTCAGTCAGTTAGCAGATGTGGTGTGAGCCATCTCTAGCTGTACAGAGCTCTCTGCCGAGCCTTACTGATGAGTCCTAGGTAAAGGACGAAACCGGTCTAAGGCAAAGAGTAAGTCTGATGCTGTTTTATAATGTTGTGTCTTTGACGTAGTGTGAGAACGTGAGATGCTAGGCACATTGTATTTTATTTTGACACTATACCTCCATCCCTTTAACGTCTACTTTTTAACTAGCTAAAGCTAGAATATTTGATCCCTAGTCCCAATTTACTATTTAAATTAGAGAATTTTCGCGTTTTATTAATTTTCAATTCAACGTGCTCTAATATATCTCTACCAACTATTTTCTAAATATTTTTTTAAACTTATTAATAATTTAATAAATACATTTTATTTTGGTTTTTTTTTTATTACAGTTTCTAAACTGCCTATTTTAAAATAACATTAAATGTTAATTTATTTTTCTATTATAGTTTTAATAAGACAAATAATTAAATAAATAATTGCAATATAAAATTGGATTTATTGACAGGTTATCCTAATCTTTTTATTCCGTGTAAATTGTATTTTTATGCAATATCTGACGACTAGGAACTTGCATTTATTGGCGGTGGCAAAAAAAGTGGCAGAGAGAGAGAGAGAGAGAGAGAGAGAGAGAGAGAGAGAGAGAGAGAGAAGTTGAGGTAAAGATACATCATGCGGAGTGTTTGGCTGGCTTTGCTGGCTAACTGCAGCTTACCTGACCAATGCACGGAGCGGCCTCTAGTAATATTTTTTACAAGCACATTTGCTCACGGTAAACACGATATCGCCTATTTCACTCTTCACATTTTATGCCGCGCAAAAATGGACCAAGTTTAAATGGTAATTTTTTATTATAAGTACACTGTACACAGTCGGGCAGTACAAGACAACACGCTGCTCAGTGATGTGGTCAAGTAAATATTTTCTTTGATTGATAATGTCATTAATATATGATAAAAGCTATCAGTTATGAACATTTTTATAATTAAAATTCTGTGTCACGTAAGACCTCAACCTCTCCATAGAACTTCTACTGTGGTAAAGCCCTTGCTGGTAGTTAATTGGATTATCAATTTTTAGTATTATTGATTAACTATAACTGTATTTCATATTATTATGCTACTATGAGAAAGAAAAAAATACAACAAATTATACTAGTACATTTTCCAATATAAGTGAACATAATCAGGGGTCTGTTTTAATAACTATTATTTACCTTATTTAGTACTGATTTATAAGTAATGTGTTTACTTTCCTCCTGTTGCAGTTGAAGTCGGATTTAAATACAGTCAAAATCAGCCAGCCAGCAGTTGCAATTGCAGCTCCAAATCCAGTATCACCAGGTATAATATATTATTGACTAGCTTTTATAATCATACTTTCCAAAACTCTAGAGGGAGAAAATTATAATTAAACATAACCTTAAAGGCGTAGAACACCTTGAACAACAAAGTAATATCCTAACAAACCTGAAAATCAACGTTGATTTGACCAAAGTCATTGATTTCTAGTTTATTTTCCATCCACAAAATGCTGCTGGCGGTCACTGACGTCACAGCTCGCTTGTTTTACGTGTGCATAAACCGGACGAGCTGTGACGTCAGTGACCGCCAGTGGCATTTTTTGAATGGAAAATAAATTAGAAATCAATGACTTCGGCCAAATCAACGTTGATTTTCAGGTTTGTTAGGATATTACACAACTTTTTTTTTGTTCAAGGTGTTCTACGTCTTTAAGTCATTAGGTTAAACGAAAAGTAAACTCAGAAAATTAATCAGAAACTAAAACCCTAACTGTGGCTGAATTTTGATTACATTTTGTAGTTTATAAGAGGCAATGTTAATTTTAAAATTGAAGTCTTAACACACTCAAATATTTTGATACACACTAATAGTACTCTTGTTTTTTTGTTTCTGTCTTTCATTTTCAATTTTATTAACTAACACTATCACGGCATGTGCATGATTTTCTACACGTTTGATTTATTTATTTTTAAATCATAATTAACATAACAATATTATTATTTGTAGATAGATTACGCCGTACAGGTATGCCATTTACTGTATTTTAATGCATATCACAAATTTAAAGGAAACCAACAACATTAAACTCAAATTTTAAATATCAATTACTACACATACATTATTTATTTTTTAATTCATCTGTTTGCTAGAATCTGAGAAAATGGTGTGCATCCAGTTAACAGCACCCTGTTTCTAGTTTTGGGCAGGCTATATTAAAAAAACACACATAATTTACCACAGTAATTAGACAGTATGTTATCTCCTATACTGAGAATGTCAGATCGGTTCCATGCTCCAATTGCGACTGCGGAAGCGGTACTAACTAGAAGCATAACGTTTCTTCAAATGACGGCGTCTAGTTAGTACTGCTTCCACAAGTCACAATTGGCGCGCGGAACCGATCTGACATTCTTAGTATAGGAGATAACATACTGTCTAATTACTGTGATAATTTACTATTGTATTACTTTTTTCTCAGCTTTTTTTTTTTTTTTTTTTTTTTTTTTTTTTGACACATAATAGTCAAAAGTAATTATAATTACTATCCTTTACGTTTGTAAGAACTAAAATGGTTTATTTCTTAATTAATTAATTATATAAATATTTTCTAATTAAGATTTTACATTATAAATTTGTAGTATGATGCTTGCAATCATATTTACCATGTCATGCACTCACAGTGAACTAAAGTAAATTTATTTATTATAATATTTTAAACACACATTTATCACATCTGCTTAAGATAATGAATTTAAGATATTGAATTGAATGTACAAGAAGATGATAAAAATAACAACAATAACTTGAGAAATAAAATTATTTTGTACATTCACACCTGCTGCAGTTATGTGGTTGTTCCATTCCTTTACATAAAATAATATTTGGTTGTTGCTTGTGACAGCTGCATATATTGTAATGTTGTAGATGTGCGCTGGCCTAAGCAGAATGATAACATTAAGCTTCAGCTTCATGGCAGTGGCTTGCATGGCATGATGTATTACAGAATGCCAGTCTTATTTAGAGATCCTCCCAATGCAAAACGTCCTCAACCTCGTTTCAGTGTAACTCAACTTAAACATAAAGGTAGGGCTTTTGTACCCTACTTTTTAAAATTAATATTATACTGTAACAATAGTAACAATTTGTTATAAGATATGGAAATTTAAACATTTAAATTAATTTTCTTTAAAAATGAAAATAAAGTAAATTAAGGTTTTATTACTGGATTAAAATTATACTCATTGCATTATTAATTAAAGGGGTAGTCAACGATGACTTTTTAGTGACCATCGTGTTAATAAACCTTCCTAAAACGCAATCTTAAAGTTTTAAGTATTATCTCACTGTTTGTGAGAGCAAAGGTTGTTACAGCGACCCCAAACCTATGCCACAGCTACAACTTGCTCTCACGCTAGCTTGGTGTGAGCGAGAGTTACATTATTTTTGCACTGGATACGTGATGCAATATTTATGTATATAAATTATGTTTTTACGTCTACAGATAAATAGATAGGTTTGGGGTCGCTGTAACAGCCTTTGCTCACAGTGCGTTATTAATTAAATTTTTGGGATCGCGTTTTCTGGGGGTTTAATAACAAAAAGTATCGTTGACTACCCTGTTAAAGAAAAATTGACTTTGTGTTATTTAAGGTATGCTTGCTTGCTTTTTATCATTTTTTTTTTTTTAATTGAAAAACAAATACATGAAAACGCATGGGGAAAGGGAGTTGAACTTTTGCTGACAAGGACCCTTGAGTGAGAGAGAATAATTTCTAACTCAGACTCTCACTCGAGCATTGCTGTCAGCAAAAGCTCAACTTCCTTTGATTAATTAAAATATTTTTAAAAAGAAAAGAAAAGACAAAAAAAAAAAAAAAAAAAAAAAAAACAACAACAACAACAACAACAGATCGAAAGATCTGTGCATTTAATGTAGGCCTAGTTATTTTCTCTCTTTCACAGTATCCATGTAAGCTAGTACTCTCAACCCGTTCTCTTCCCCCCCCCCTTTTTTCCCCTTCATTTTTTTACCCCTATACGACATCTTTTTATCTATGTCTAGTTATTTCAAAAGCATTTATTCTCTTAGCTGTCAAGCATGCCAACTAACCATTTTTGTAAATATTTACTGCCTTGTTGTTTGCTTTTATTTTTAAGGTTTTGGGATGTGATAATAGCATGAATGTCATTAGATTAATTTGTAGCATGCAGGGGGGGCTCACTAGTAGCTGTGACGTTATGCATTCCGGAAAAAGCAATGTTAACCTTATGGGCAAAACGATTCACGTGACGTCACAACACCCTAGTGAGCCTATCTTTATTATTTATTATGCTATCTTGAGTAGCGTCAATTTTGTGTATTAAATTGTGTAACACATTTCAAACTTTGTTTTCATCATCAAATTTTATTGTTTTGATGTTTGTTTGTTCTTATCTTCTAATATTATTTTTGATTTAGCCCAATTTCAATATTTTTTTATTACTAAAACTGACACAAATTTGTTGATTGTGTGTTGTGGTGTTGTGATAGGAAAGTCAACAGAGAGCAAACCCAATGTGGTGGCCAAGCCTGCTGATCTTAATGCTGATGAAAAAGATGAAGACAACGCCAAAGAACGTGTAGACGGTGAGTCACAGAACCAATTCTGCTTGCTACCTGAACTTTGATATGAATCTTTTGTACAGCAGCAAAATCATCCAGAAAACTAAGGGGCAAATTCATGACATGATATTTTTATGGTGTTGGTATCATTTTATACTCTTTTTTTATTGTTTTCATTCATATTGTATGCCAGTGAATATTTTATTTAATATTGTTTATTTAATTTTATTTATTTATTTTATTTGCATAATACATTTTGATTAAGTATTTATAAGCTTTTTTAATTTTAGAATACAACATTTTAAAACTTGTTTGTATAGCTTTTTATGAATAAATAAATATTTACAAATTAATATACTAAAGAATACTTACAGAAATATTTTACTTTAGAATTATATTAATTTTATACAATCACACAAAACTTTTTGATGCTTTACAGAATTTAAACAGTAATGTGTACATTAATTATGATGCTTACAAATTTCAACAATAAAATTAAAATTCTACAAATGTTCATATATTATCATCATTATTAAAATACTTCAATGAAAAGCAATGGCTTTAACAAATTCAAAATACTTTCAATTGCTGAATCACTATGCAATTCATATATTTTCATTACCTTAGTGCTTTATTTAGAAAGAAAATGTGCTAAAAATAGGTAAGAATTTGGTTATATGTTATGGGTTTCAGTGCTTACATTACAGTTTATTAACTTAAATATTGAAAATATACACTCATGTTGTTTTAAAATAAGTAAAGGTGTGTAGATTTACCACCACTTCTAAATGAATTTTATATGATTTATATTTCTCTTGCGCTCACACTTTCATAAAAATGAATCATAACAAAAATGTTAAGGAAAAAAAAAAAATAATAAAAAAAAAAATAATAAATGGTCACATAACATAAAGTTAAATTAATATAATTTTAAACAAGTCTACAACACAGAAATGTAAATTTAAACATATTTTACAATACTTAGTAATTATATTTATTAATATGAATGTTTTTGCTTTGCAGAGACAAATGCTAATGATGCAGTAGATGCAGAGGATGAGCGTTTTGACAAAAACAATGACGACAATGACGGTAACAACATTCCCGAAGAAAATGCACAGGAAGATAGTGTGGACCAAATGGCACATGCCATTCAAGAGGATATCAATGAAGGAGGAGTAGCCCAGGCTCCTCCAGTTAAAGCAGCAAGCACATGAAGTGACAGTGAGAGGTATAGCAGAGTGTTGGACCCTGAAAATCTAATTTAGCATAAAATCTCTTGATCAGAAGTCAAGCAGTTGCTGCATTATTGTACTCAACATTTGTACAAAAAAAAAAAAAAAAAAAAAAAAAAAAGTACATTTAACAACTATTGCTAAAAGTAACTTGCTACACAGGCGCAAGGTAAAAAATATATACTGTATCCTAATATTTGTAACATTTTGAATCTTAATAAATTTTAAGATATCCTTAAGTATCCTTATCAACTTTGCTAAAATAACAGGGAAATTCTGCTATTTAAAGGGCTTTCAAATTCTTTAGTGTTTGTTGTGTATTTTGCTATTCACTCAATTCACTGTTTAAAATTTCTCCTTGCAATATGCTTCAAATGTTTTATCGCATCTTGATAATTTTTAAGTCCATAGAAAAAAAATATACGTATATCTAACAAAAAATTATTGCCAAAAAATTATTGTAATGCAATAAAAAAAAATCGGCTTGCATTATTTGTAAAGAGATGAGATGACTGACAACTATAAAAAAAGGGGGGGTCAAAAGTTTCCATGAAAAAAAAAAGTACTTGCTGAAAACACAAAAAGCTTAATAATAAAGCAATAAATTATATACAGTTAAAAAAAAAATAATAATAATGCAAAAAATGCAAATTTTGCAGCAATGCTGATATAGTGATTTGTATAAACAGTACAAGCTTTTAGTTCTTTTGTGATTTATCAGTTTTCAGACTTTTTTTTAATACAAATTTGTATTTACTTTCTCTGTCAGTGACTTAACTTTCATATTGGCACCAAAAGTGATTAGTGAAGTAAAATATTTTAATTATAAATATTTTTTGTTCTGTGCTCATATTTTATATAATGTCTTTATTAAAGACGGCTTATCTACAAAGCATTCTAATAGATTTTACAAAGTATGTATTGTGTATGCATGCCAACTATCTATATACATAATATAAATTTAGAATTAGGTTTTTAATACTTAATTTTACAGTGCAATACATAATATGTATGCTTTATTTTGGGCATTTTATTATTAATCAGGGTTCCTCCAAATGATTTTATAAAAGTTTAGCATTTTTAGGAAAATATGCAATGTTTTTTTTTTTTTTTTTTTTTTAATATTATTTTTGTTTATTTATAATGCAAATTTATTTTAATTAAAGTCTATATAGTTATAGTTAAGATTTTCTTGTTATTTGTTATTTTCTATATCTTATAATAATGACTTATAAATGTATATACATGTACTGCTGTATTTAGTAAACTTTTTTGTGCAAATATATTATCTCGCAACTGACAACATGACGAGTAATGAAATCACGTACATCGAATGTTTGTATATAATGTTGCTCTCAAATTTTAAAATTATAACTATATACCCTTTTTGAAAATCTAGGTTAATTCAGAAAAATGAAATATAATAACATAGAAGGAAAAAAATGAATGATTGATTCAGATTATGTGTTTGTCTTTAATATCCGACTTGGGTCAATCATATTATGTAGCCCTTTTTTTTATTATTATTATTATTTTGTTTACCTTCTTCAAATGTTTGACTAGCCATAGAAAACTGCAGTTTAAATTTAATTAAAAATCTGAGTTGAGAAATCAACAATATAATGCTTTTTTTTCCCCCCACATTGTTATTATTATTATTTAAGTTCCGGTCAATTTTATTGTGAGAGACTAAATTCACTATGTTTGTAATTTGAAAACACAAAATTTTATGCCATTTAGTATGAAGGCCTGTAAAAATATAAAATAAAATTATTTTGAGTTAGATTAACATTTTATAGATACATACACAGTTTTTATGCATTATTATTATATTTTTGAAGTTTGCTCGTCAAATGCATTTATAAGTTTAAAAGCATTTATTTATACATATTATGAACTTAATTTGTGTTGAGATGTTAATATTATATCAAAATAAGTATATATATACAGGCCTATCTCTATTTTACATTAAAAAGAATTGCTTTTATATTTACGTATTGCTTTTTTTCCCAGGCAGATTTATGGCACTGCTAAATCTCTTTATTTTACCTTTTCATTTTTATTCATACAATTTTTATGATGTAAAAATAATACATATAAATATATATAAATCCCTTTACACTGATGTTTTATATGTCATGTTTTCTCTCTGCAATGTATTAGATCTGTTTTAAATCAGCACAAAATAAAAGGTAAATACACATGTTAAATTTTATATCATTTTTACCATGCACATAATTATTGAAATAATGTGAAATAGACTTATATAATCTCCTTAAATTTTGAAAGTATATATTTATATCGTAGAGCTCATAAAGCCTCCTGATTTGTTAATTTTGTTCATGTAAGTTTTTACTGCAAAGTATAGTGCGGCTCGTTAACAATGATTGAATGCTCAAAAAAAAAAAAAAAAAAAAAAAAAAGCCAATCTTGTTTTTTGAGCAGATAAAAATGAGTCACTGTTGAGCATGTATTTTTATTTATTATTATTATTGTTTTTTTTTTTTTTTTTTTTTTTTTTTTTTTAAAGTTCTGTTCATTCTTATTAGGTCTAAAGGTCTAAACAAAGAAATAACAATGATTAACCATACATATAAACGCCGTAAACAGGTAGTGACGTACGTAATCAGGTGTTCTTAAAAAACGAAGGAAAAATATTGAAGCTAGTTCAATAATATTTGTGTGTAGTTTGCAGAACAAACCATAGATTTTTTATATTTCATGTGAAAATGCGCTCTTTTAGTCCCCTCTACCCCCTTTATAATTTATTGATTGAACTGTATAAATGTGTGTGTGTGTGTGTTCTTATCATAAGTAATTAAAGTAAATGCACTATATAGTTATCGGCATGCTTGTCTCAATTATTGGCAGGTGTTTGCTCTTTTATTTTATATAATATGTTTCAATCATTTGAGAGTTTTGAAATCTTTATACAAAAATGATACCTTAATCATCATTTATGTGCTTAAATTTCAAAACCCTGAATTGAGTGGAAGGTATTAACAAAATACAACTGCTAATAACTGTGGCCTGTTGATAACTATACTACAATGAGGATGAAGACTAAAAAAATTTAGGGGGTAACTTTATTGCATATTCTAAAAGAGTACACGTGATTGTGATAGTATATTTTACCATTCAAAATCTGCTGTTGCTAAATTTGCTATGTTATTCTTACAAGAAAACACACTGGATTTAAATGGTAAAATATATTATCGATACATGCGTAATTTTTTTTAGTTTTGAGTTCATTCAGTATATTTATTCATTTCTGAAAGTCGCGAAATGACGTCACAGGTTAAAACTATTTCCTATGCCCACATGCATAAGTTTGCAGCCTGTGACATCATTTTACATCTTTCAAAAATTAATTAAAAATACCTAAATAAACTCAAAAATTAGAAATTAACATACATATCGATTTAGAACAATGTCTTCTTTTTTAATATGAAATTAATTACCACCTAATACATATATTTTTTTGTATATTGATGTTGTTGTGAAGACAATGTGTATCTCGTTTTTTGTCACTTTTAGCAAATGTCTATCTTGTTATTTCTCACGCATATCAAAATGTGTATCTCGTTTTTTGCCACCTAAAGCAAAATGTGTAGGTCGTTTCCGAACTTTATGTAGATGGCGCTCGACTTACACATAATATTGCTTCGCGTGCGTGACAAAAAACGAGATACACATCGTGACAAATAACGAGATACACATTTTGTTCGCAACAACATCGATATTAGTCTTTCTCATTGCCATAGGCCATAGGATGTATAGTATATGTAATGCACTTCGACGCTATACTGGATCAATGAACAACATATTGCCCTCAGCATAGAAAAAACTTAGAATTTGGCTATTTTCTTGGGAAATTGGTTAACCATGAATGAGTACACCTTATAGTATAATAATCTATGTTGTAATTCACTATTATTGTGCTCTGTACATACGTGTACTGCAGCTGCTCTGTAATCGTGTAGGATTCCACAGTATATTATACAGTAGTCCATCTCCTATAGCGGGAATGTCAGATCGAATGCGCGCCATAATTCCGACTGGGTGAAGTTGTCAGAACTACGCGTAACATTACTTCAAATTACGGCTTCTAGTTCTGTCACCTTCACCCAGTCGGAATTATGGCGCGCATTCGATCTGACATTCCCGCTATAGGAGACGGACTACTGTACCATCTACTGTGGTAGGATTCATTAATATTTTTAAAAAAATATTATTTTTCCCGCGTCCTCTATTTTATCATTATTCAATTGTTAACTCAAACTGTCACGCCCCCTTTTCGAGAATCTGGAAGATCAAGCAGACGTTTTTGGAACTCTGCTGAAAAATGTCTGGCGCAGTCACTAAATTTGCCCTTCCTGGGCCGCTCAGAACGATTGGGAAAAAACATGTAGAACAAGCAGCCCAATGGTATGTTAAAATGGTTGTAGGTTTGAGATTTTTGACTCTGTGCCCGTGACCTGATGGCCTGCCTTTTAACCTACATACATACTTTATGCATATCATTATGTACAGTACATACATATAAAATATGTATGTATATTTTATCTTTCTTGCAGGATCCCTACAGCCTCCTTCTTTGGAGCAACTGCTGGCTTTACCTTGTTGTACTTCACTGACTGGAAAGCTGTACTCCAGTACTTCCCTTTCTACAATGGAAAATTTAAGGAGGAAGAGTCCTCATCATCGTAAAAAGGTAGTTATAGTCTAATACATTATATATATGTATTTAAATATGTACATATGTATATAATATGCAGTAACAACCCTACTGGGGTCTAGAGGCTGTATCATATGTGCCCTTTTGTTGCAGTACATACCGTATATTATGGTATGTATGAATGTATGTATATGTACATACCGGGTACTAGTTATCGGCAGGCTCTTTTTACGGCAAAAGTGTTAAGTTTATGAGATTCTAACTAGAACCAACCATCTTAGAATTCCGTCTACTTGCCATACCACTGCTTGAAACTCTTTTATCAGTAGAGGGGGCTGAGATAAATAGGGGTGCCGATAGCTGCGGCAGTGTCGGTTTGGCTGCTTTTCTCAACAATACTATAGGAATTTCAACCTTAAGACCCTTAAGCTGCCGATAAATAGTCCTATTACCAGATACTATAGGGTGGTTTCATTCATGTTAATGTCGACGTCATAAGTGAGTACTAAATAATATTGGCCGGTATAGGAAAATGGCACATTTTGTGAGTTTAAAAATACTTTGCGATTTTTTTGAGAGCATTGATGTTGTTAACAGGTTGAATTGGTACCTCAAGTATGCAAGAAAAATAATAATGACCAAAAACTATCTAATTTCCTAAGAAAATAGCCAAAAACTATGTTTGTCCTATGCTGAGCAATGTTATTCATTGCTCAAGAAGAGCATCAAAAACACTCAGAATGGCGTCGTGCGTACACATCCTATATGATTTGGATGAACCCTCTAGATACAAAAATGCTCCGATTTTTAATTGGTTTATATATAATTGGGCATAGGAAAATCCAGTAAGGGTTTTACCATAGTGAATAGGAGTCTTCTAGTTTGTTGAATATTACTAACAAGATCAGAATGAGAATGCAATGTGCGCAATGTGTATCTTGCTAGAAAGATTTTTTACTGAACTATGGGACTCTTCACTAAACTACTGTATATATGGTAAAAAGTCCAACAAAAGAATAGGAAATTAGGGATCTCCTGCTGTTTTCCAGCTTGTTTTATTGATGGGTTATGGCCTGTTCAGAATGACGAGTAAATTCATGTAACTTTTATGTGAAGATACGTAAATTGGGAAGTAAATAAGTGAAGTAAATTGGGACTAGGGACCAAATATTCTAGCTTGAGCTAGTTAAAAATAGACTTTAAGGGATGAGGGTACAATGTCAAAATAAAATACAATATACCTAGTATCTCATGTTCTCACACTACATCAAGGCACAATACTATAAAACAGCATCAGACCAAGATGTTTATAAATAAGGTGGTGTAGTTCGCCTAGGTAAAGGAAGGGATGAAACGTCACAAGAGGGGAAATTTAGCGCCAAAAGAGGGGAAATTTTGTTTCCTTCCTCCTTTTTCCAGGTACATAATGCATTGTACCTGAGAGACCACGTGATTCTGTTTACAGGCACCTCCTGTGACGTATGTCAAAATTCGAAGTTTTACGAAGGAAATCGAGTTCTGACGACAGTAAAAGGGCAAATTATACCACCTTCTATATAAACATCTTGCATCAGACTTACTCTTGGCCTTAGACCGGTTTTGTCCTTTACCTAGGACTCATCAGCAAGGCTCTCCAGAGAGTTCTGTATAGCTAGAGATGGCTCATACCATATCTGCTAACTGACTGAGCTGAGCTTATTTACTATAAGACAATGTAACTTTATGTAATACACACTAATGCATACCTTTTCTGTGTCTGTTTTCAGAACTATCTTCTAGATGAGCAAATTTAGCTACTACTGCATATAGACCTCCATACAAAAATTGAAAATTTTATTTGACTAAGTTGTAGAACAGTTTCCTTAATCCATTTATGTATATTTTATTTCGTAATAAGAAAAAAAAGTGTAATTAAAAGTGTTTATGAATGTGTAAGTGAAACATTTTTTTGTAGCTCTCCCAAAGTAATTGACAAAAAAAAAAAAAAAAAAAAAAAAAAAGTAGGTAGGTAGGTAGGTAGGTAGGTAGGTAGGTAGGTAGATAAATAATATTTTAAGATGAAAATTACAACATCAAAACTTTATTTATAAATACTACCATAATACAAGAAGCAAAATAACCAGAGATCAATTTTCAGGATTTTGCGATGAAGAGTTTTGCTGGCCAAATTTCTGTAGGTACAGTAATTTAGCATCTTCTTCAGCTTGTTGTAACCTCCGTCTTGCACTTATTGGTTGAAAAGAATATTTGTAGAGTATCAGCATGCCAGTTGTGCAGCCAATAGCAATGGCAAGCAATGTAAAAGGACTCTTGCCTTTCAAAACACTAGATGCTCCTTGTTTCACAGGCATTTTATTCTGTGGAGAAGAACAATAATATTTTTTAAGAATCATAAATTGCATATTAACTGTATTAAAAATATTTTTTTTTTTATTAATAAACAAAATTGAAGGCAGAGCAGCAATGACTCGAGCATTTTATCATGTGATTTATTGTCCACTTACAAAGTTTTTTTTTTTTTTTTTTTTTACTAAAAATGGGTCTTTTATTTTTAGGTGTTCTTATGTATTTTTGTCAAACGTTTAAAGTTGTAGAAACACCCTATTTATACGACTATTTTAATTTTAAAATCACCAGCATTAATCAAAGGAATTTTCCTAGATCAAATGCTGTAGATTTTGCCTGCACGCCCATTTGCCATTTAAAAAACTGGACATTTCCTTATTTCCCATCTCTTGCAATCAAAATGCATCTGCATTAATGAGGAATAAAAGCTCACTATTGTTTTGTATTTAATTTTGAGTGTACTGAAATTAAACCAGAACTATTGAATAATAAAAGAACAACTGTTTTGGGGCCGACTTTTAAGCGATTTTGCTTACATCCGCTTTGGTTATTTCTACTTACTGAGCGCTTATATTGAGTGCGTCTGTTTACTCTAAAGAACGGAAAAAGGAAGTGTTCGGAAAAGGAAACCATGTGACGGATAAAGTGGGAGAAAAGTTGATGCCAGCAGCAAGCTAGGCCTGAGCTATCTCCCACTTTTACCATCACGTGGTTTCCTCTTCCAGCCACTTCCTTTTCCGCATTTTGAGTAAACAGAAGCAGTCTGTGACTGCTCCAGGTAGCTCAAGGTTAGCTTGCTGCTGGCATCAAGTTTTCTCCCACTTTTACCACCACGTGGTTTCCTTTTCCGGCACTTCCTTTTCCGCATTTTGAGTAAACAGAAGCACACATTGACTGCTTCTGTTTACTCAAAATGCGGAAAAAGAAGTGGCCGGCAAAGGAAACCACGTGATGGTAAAAGTGGGAGGTAGCTCCAGGTAGCTCAAGGCTAGCTTGCTCGCTGGCATCAAGTTTTCTCCCACTTTTACCATCACGTGGTTTCCTTTTCCGGCACTTCCTTTTCCGCATTTTGAGTAAACAGAAGCACACATTTTAACTCAAAATGCGGAAAAGGAAGTGCCGGAAGAGGAAACCACGTGATGGTAAAAGTGGGAGAAAACTTGGTGCCAGCGAGCAAGCTAGCCTTGAGCTACCTGGAGCTACCTCCCACTTTTACCATCACGTGGTTTCCTCTGCCGGCCACTTCTTTTTCCGCATTTTGAGTAAACAGAAGCAGTCAATGTGTGCTTCTGTTTACTCAAAATGCGGAAAAGGAAGTGCCGGAAAAGGAAACCACGTGGTGGTAAAAGTGGGAGAAAAGTTGGTGCCAGCAGCAAGCTATAGGCTTGAGCTACCTCCCACTTTTACAGTCACGTGGTTTCCCCTTTCGGCACTTCCTTTTTCGCATTTTGAGTAAACATAAGCGAGCACTGTGAATGTGCAGTAACTTGAAACGGAAGCGGAAGTGAGCAACATTGCTTAAAGTCGGCCTCAAAGCAGTTGTTCCTTGTTCCTTTATCATTAAACCCCTATCCAGCCCCTATCCCTCCTGTTTGAAAGCCCCTAGAGGGTGTTACACCTCTGTATATAGTGAGACAAGGCCTCTTGATGAGTGCCATTGCCAACGTTCATGTCATTATCCTGGCATGTATATTATAATGTACCGGAACAACAACACTGCCAATGATGATATTTCATATCTTACATTAAATTTCAGTCAAAAAGTCTTCCAAGTTCTATAATAGAATTACGGAGAACGTTATATAACATATAATATTATATATGTGTATATATTTATTACTTTTCATCCACTTTACTTGGAACTTGGGTGATTTCTGCCTCTCCGGATTGCTTTGCTTTTAAAGCTGTGAAAACGGGTTTCCAAATATAAATGCCAGCGAAAACACCAATTACTGTAACTAGTCCAATTTCAAACACAGATAACCCTGCAGGACGACGGATTCGCATTGCAGTACAAAAAAACACCAAAAATCTAGTGAACAGCCTCAAGCAGGCCTCAAGAAGGTTCTCCAGTCTTTCTGGGGTTGTAAAAAGCAAAATGTAAACAGCAGACAGCAGGTAAACAGAGCATTACACGCCCCCTTTTTAATACAATAATTTTGATTGGATATTTGAGAATTGTATTTCCGATTGCAGCAAATCACAGCACGTTTTCTTTTCGTCAGCTCGTCGTCTGCTAGAAATTGATCAGCTGGCATGCATATTTACTTCTTCGACTAACATTTTTGAAAATTATTGTTTTCACCTGGTTTTACGTTTAAATTGCTAAAAATTTGTTTCAAAACACGAGTATATAAGGCAAAATAATATTAAATTTTCAAAACCGCCTTAGAATCTGCAGAAATATGGCCTTCACATCATTAGTTGCAACCCTATTTAGGTACGTATGACGTATGTAATGTATATGTATGTATGTATGATGGAAGACATATGGCAATATGATTTTTTTTTTTAAGGTATGCATTCACATATGCGCCTTTTATTATAACTTTGCGCAGCAAAATAATGAAACCCTCATATATTTGTCCACACATGTATTATGCCATGTTGATGGTTATACATACATATTATGATATACACAAAAAATGACAGAGCCATCAGATGAGTATACACCAATAAAGGGGTGCCGCTCTGGCAACTTTATTACTATTTTAACGATATAGGTCTATTTTAAATATATTAATTAATGTTTTTGTATAGGAGAGTTTCTTCGTATACTCCAGTTTTGAATAGTAGATGCCAAACCGTCCTAACACAACCTACTCAACAAATTATCTTGAAGCCTCCATCCTCTAGCCTACTTGCTGCCGTTACAGGAATGGAATTTTCAACAAGCAGTGTTTGTGCCAATGTGAGAGAACATTTTCCTCGGCCAAACGAGAGAAAGCGAATCACCCGGCATGGCTGGAACAAACGTATGTCCACTCCTGCTGGTCGTAGAATACTAATGAGGAGGATTTTGAAAGGACGACATATTTTGTCACATTAAGTTTGCTTGAATGTTAACTATAACCTTTAGAACCAATTATTTCTGTACTTTGCTAAATTGAGACCAGTAAGATATATGGTATTACGTACTGTCGGCTCGGAATACTTTTGTCGTATATCGTAGGATGAAAAAAAAAAAGGAATTTCGATCTTTGTTCCATGTAAACCAAGTTATAGGCTTAATTATTATTATTATTTTTTGCATATACAAAAAAAGTATTTGAAGCCGACAATATATAACTTTACCGCCAGTAAGTTTCCGGTTGGTTACCTGTTAAAGCCCTTGTCAACTTACCTTTTTATCATTTAGAATACTAGATTGATAATTACCATACCTTAATATCCATGAATTAGACACCATCACGTTGATTTTGTATTTATTTTTGTTTATTTTCCTTTTTGCTGTTATATCACGTATCTGACGTCACAATGTACCGATGCGGCCGTGATAGGGGTAAAGAACTTTACGGAGGGGCTTAAATTTATCACGTGACCAGAGCGGTGAATGTGATTAGCGGTGGTACATTGTGACGTCAGATACGTGATATAACCGCAAAAAGGAAAACAAACAAAAATAAATACAAAATCAATGAGATGGTGTCTAATTCATGGCTATTAAGGTATGATAATTATCAATCTAGTATTCTAAATGATAAAAAAGTAAGTTGACAAGGGCTTTAAGCTCACGTAAAGCACTTCTTTTGATAATGTTAAATTAGTGGACACGTACCTATATATAATCATTCATGCCAGATCATAAGTCTTGCTGATCTCAGCTACCATCATCAAAATGCCAGTTCCATTCATGCATTTTTATATTTTGTAAATAAAATAAAGAATCTTAACTATTTCCTTTGTATTAAAATGTTCCATTGATAAAATTAGTACTCATGAACAGTGTCTCAAATACCAGATTTCTTAAAAACCATCAAATTTAGAACTAACAACTATTGAGTAATTATTTGGATTACGTTTAAGAATAGGACAGACATTTATTAGACCCAAGCTTTGCCCTTCAGTTTTTTTTCTTTGTATATTTGAACAAAGACAAATAATATTTATTAATTTATTTACTATAGATGAAATGACAAGGAAATAAAACAAAATAAAAAATGTAATAGGGTGGTCAATGATATTAAAACAATAAAAACACATTATAAAGTAAGGCAGCTTTTTTATTATTTTAATAAGAATACTGTTATTATATAAATAACAAATAACACCTGAAATATTTTATGTGTAAAAAATTGCACAAGCGATTTTTTTATTATTATTTATACAGCAATAGATTTTTTTTATTAATTTTTTTTTTTTTTTTTTTTTGTAATATTCTGCTGTCTGGAAGAGAGATAAAAAGTAAAAAGAGAGGAAAAAGATTGTTACGGAATGCTGGACAATTAACTTTTTAATAAAAAAAGAAATTGAATGTGAATAAATTTATGTCTCTTTGTTTTTCTCCCAAACTGTTTGATGATAAGAATTAATAAAATTTGATATGTGATGGATACTTTTTCTATTGTTCATTTTAAAATAAATTATATACATAGCAATAACATGACCCGATTATGATGCATAAATGTGTATGCATGAAGATATGAAAGCATTGAGCATATTTTTCAAAAAATGCAATAAAAATGAGATTCCAAAAAGAAAAAGTATTTTAATTTTTGTTAGCTTGTGAACAGGCCAGTGAAAGTCTTACGACCATTTAATATTTCACAAGTACACAAAAACATGCCAGCCTTTATGGATTTGTTTGTATTTGTTTGCCCCGTGGTCTATTCTTTCAAACAGCAAAATATAGCTTAATAATTTAAAAACAGTGGCGGGTGAGTACCCTTTTTCTAGAAAACTATTACAATTAAGAGAACAAAAATAGTGACCAGCAGGATACAATAGTTTCAAATCTTATAGTAAAAGCTGTACTTTACTTCTATTTCTAACTTATTGCAATATATTATATTTAATAGAGAGATTTGTAAAAAGGCATAACCTACAGAGTAAGATTGACTTTTTACAGTTATCAAAAGTATAAGGCATTAACAAATTATTATTGCCTATATACACATGACGATGTATATTTTATTAATTAACATTTCTTTTCAAGTGCAAGAAAATTAAATAAGTTTTTCAAACATTTCCAACATTCCAATATACTATTAGTACCCTAATTTTTGCACATAAGTACAATAAAATTTGTAAATCAGATTCAAACTCAGCATAAAATACCCAAATTCACTAAAGAATGAACATAATTAAGGTAATTTTACGTAGTGCTATACATTCTGCATGTAATAAAATACTACATTTTTTTTTAAATATATTTTAGAGCAAAATATTACTTTAATTAAAGCTAAAATAATATTCTACTCATTTTTATAAAATAAATGAATTGAATTTATATCTTCTATAAAAGCCATGGAACATACAAAAGCTTTATTTTATATTTTGCCAATTTATGCTGTACATCTATCGTTTACCCACCATCCCCACCCCACTCTTATGCAACCTACATTAAACAGCAATAATTACATGATGTGCTTGTTAAAA
This sequence comes from Ecdyonurus torrentis, assembly GCA_949318235.1. NCBI lineage: Eukaryota > Metazoa > Arthropoda > Insecta > Ephemeroptera > Heptageniidae > Ecdyonurus > Ecdyonurus torrentis. The sequence goes on along the minus strand of OX439131.1, from coordinate 33,573,398 downwards.
AGTACTTATCCCCCCCCCCTCCCCCCAACATTATTTTTTGTTAATGTTGCTGCATGTGTTCATGTGTTACATTTAAATAAATAATACTGTAGCACTTTTCAACATAAAAATCATTTTCTACAAGTTTCCAAATATTTATAAATTCACTTGCAGTGTTTTTCTCAAATCTCAATCACATTATACATCATGTAAATTTTATACAACTTTCTTTTTCATTCCCATGGTCCCTGGCTTAACTTGCTTATATTCTTACATTCATGATTATACCTTTTTATAACTCTTAAACATTTTCTTGCATTACAATTTTCTTATGCACTTAAAAGAACTTTTTTTTAATTAAGACATAATCATTGCCCATCAATCAATAAATATAGTGTGATTGCATCAATGTTCATATAGCATCCATATTTATTTCAATAATAAAATTCTTAAAAGCTATTTATGGTGCTATATTCTTTATTTTTGATAATAAATAATTAGTGTCTCTAAAAAATTACAGGACAAAGTTTTGTCTTAAAGCCATATACAAAAGTGGAGATACATAAGAATAAAAAGGTTGTTATAACTTGATGACAACATACATAAAACACTGAAAGTAAAAAATAATAATAAAAAAACTTTAATTGACAAAATTTCATTTCCATGCAATCTGATACCAAAAAAGTTCAATAAATAAAGTGATATAAAAGTTCAATATTTGTTCAATATAAATTCAAGTGTTTTAATGTTTTTGAAGCAGGAAAATACAAATAATTAAATATAGTACAGAGATGAGTACACAACATTAAAAAATAAAATACACAAATATATAGGTAATAATAATTTTAAAAAATTAACTTATAATAATACAGTTTTATGTATGTGACACTCAAATCCTTACAATTATTTTTATTTTGTTCCTTATACATAAATTTATTTAAAGCAGCAATATATACTTTTACATTGTTTGATTACATTTTTATATTTACAAATATTATAGGGAAGGTTTTGAATAAATCGCATTTAATCCCTAAATTAGGCACACATTTTTATTTAGCTCCAAAATGCATAACAATTAACAAAATTGGAGCTAACATTACAAACATTTTTTTTTTTTAATAAATTTGATTCAACAGATATGAATATTATAGCCTTAATTGTACAGACTTTTGTACAAGCACAAGTGGGATCTTATTTCAGCCATTAGTATTTTTTTGTTTAAATTTATACCATAGAGCAACCAGTACCAATGGTTTAAAAAAAAAAAAAAAAAAAAAAAAAAAAAAAAAAAAAAAAAAACAGCCTTATATTTTGCAATTTTTTTCCTCAGCAGTATCCTCGTAAATGCGATTTATTCTTTTTTTCTTTTTTAACACTAGCTTTACTAAGTACAACACTTATATATGAAAAACACAATAAACATTTTTTTTTCATCTTCAAATGTTATCTATATATTTTTTTTATTTTATATATAATAGAAAATATATCACATAACAATAATAATCACAGCATGTATTAAAGCAAAATTTCCGAGAGGTAAAAATAGTTTGTTGTATGTTGTATATACATTTGTATATATATAATATGTTGTACACATTACATAAGTGTTGTTATATTTTATTGATTACATAATATTATTGCTGAGCAGCCATTAACTCCTCAAAACTGCAATGTGCACAGCTCTCGTTAGGTCCGCAATTCTTATTGATATTGCTCCCTTACGTTGCTGTTTTACATTTGTTTTTATAATTATAAAATTAAGGGCTTAAAATATAATAGTTTAAAGCTTAATTGTCATGTTAGTTTTTATGGTACAAAAGAGAAGCACTTTATACACTCTTTAGATATAAAATTATGAACATATTAAACATCACAGAATATAATTTACTACCACAATTTTTTTTTTCTTTCTTTCTTTACTGATAATGTTAGTAAGAAATTTTTAACTTTTTGTTCTTATAAACTGTGGTAATGAAACTAGAATAACAGACTAGAATGAAAATTTACATATTGGAATAATTAAAAGAATAGGTATAATACCACTTCATCAATCAGGCTAAAAAATACTACACACTTTTTTTACAACAATATAAATTGATAAATAATAGTAATTAACATACTAACATATAATAACAATAAATAAAACAAAGTAAGGTCAAACCATAAAACAAAGATTGTTAAACAATAATATTCTGTGTTTAGACTGCAAGCAATTCTACTTTTAACTATATATAGTTTACAGTAATTGCTGCTTGCAAGCATACTATATATACTATTAAAAAGTTAAGAGATAGACACAAAAACACTAAAAAAAATATACAAAACAAAGTTTCAAAATTACGTATTATATTTACTTAACTTTAACAAACTTTAATCTAAATATCTTTTGATATATTTTATTTCCTTTATATACCAATAATAGATAGATTTGTCAAGTTTTACATCACTTGAAAAAAAAAATGCTATTTTAAGATTTTTGGTATTTCATGCATTATTTATAATGATTATAATATTTATAATAAAGTGATTGAAGAAAACTTGATGGTATAATATACTAGTTGATATACATTTGATATATATATTTATGGAAAGATGATTATAAGCAATTGAATTTTTATACCCTAAAATGATTAAAACTTTTATATAATATCATAAGAGAATATTTAAAAAATTGGATTACATTTTTTTTTAAACTGCGGAGTTAAGATAAGCGTTTTTGATTTGCCTATTTTAGCAAATATATATATTTATATAGGTATAATTTAATAATAAATAGCAATCACTTTGTGAGTTTTACAAGCATCAATTCCGTGATGTGCATAGAATTTATTTATTATAGGTATATATATATATTTTTTATAATAATAATTTATATGATGTACAATTGGAAGTTATCAAATATGTAAGATCAAAAAACTGTTTTATCAATATGTAAAAAATTTCCTTATTATATAAATAAACATACTGTTTTTGACAAAATTTCTTTCTTTTATAACATAATGTACACAACAAATAATCCAGTTTTTTTAAAATAAGTGCAATGATGATGTCAGCATTGAATTTAAACAAGTCATATTTCTGAGACTCAAAATATTTTAAATATTATGTTAATTTTAGGGTGGCAGAGTGTAAGCAATCAAAATTTAGCAAGCTTTAATTACGTTAAGTTTTTTTTTTTTTTTTTTTTTTTTTAATTTATCCTCATTGCAACTTTATTCAAAAAAACTACATTCAAATTAAGAAATTTTGTCAAAAACAGAATTATTATTTGTTTTATATAATATATCCTATTTATAATATGTATAAAGTTATTTTAAATAACTAACACTAATGTCATTTATTAATTGTCATAAATTGTGAGCATATTTTTATTTTTTGTTATATTTCATAGAAATATGTTATATGCAAATATATACACTATGAGTTATCATCACCTTACTTTTTAATAAGGTAAAATATTATTATTGTAAGTTTTAAAATGCATGCGCCTTTTCTCTATACGTTAATATATTTTTTTCTTTCTTATTCTGATCAATTAAATTGTTTATACTTAATTTTTTTCAATAACAATCAGTCATTTTTTTTTTTTTTTTTTTTTTTAATAATAATTTTTATGGTTGAGTTTAAACTAATTTATCACTGAGTTACCAAAATTTGGTAGATAGCTTATTGTGTTTTAAATGTATAATATTGCAGTGCAGCATTAAAATTTCTGTTGGTACACAATTGCACTGCACATATAAATCTAATTGTACATTTTTTTTACTTGCATGACTAGAAGCAAGAAGATATTAGTAAATATTATTATTAATAATGATTATTTGATTTAGAAATTTCAAGTAGTGTGCAAAGCATGTCGATAGAAATTATATTATTTGTATAAAATAAAAAAAATCTTGTTTCGTTGCTCCTGCATGCAAGGCTTGCATCTTTTATATTGGGGCATCGTCATATTGATAGGAGAGAAAAAATAAAGGGGTAAGCGCGGTACACACGTCACCGTGTAACAGTGTTGTGGACAGCTCCAGTAATAACAATCTTGCTGCAGAAATTCAGGTAAAATAGAGCCTTGCACTTCCTGTCGACACACAACAAAAATATTAAATATTAATGCAGCATCAATTGACTAATAAAGGAACAACTGTTTTGAGGCTGACTTTAAGCAATTTTGGTCACATCCGCTTCCGTTTCAACGTTCTGCACATGCGTAGTAAGTAGAAACAGAAGTGAGCAAAATCGCTTAAAGTTGGCCTCAAAACAGTTGCTCCTTTATTAGTCAATACTGAACTCTAATATTCGATCATTAGTATTTACAAGCTTGTGTTTTGTTTATCATCAAATGACAGATGTAAATAGGATAGCACGCTATTTACTATTATTATTTAAACAAATTTTTTCTTCTTTTTGTATTGTTATTACTCTTTATATTATTTAAATAGCTATGGGTTAGAGGTATGCCTGGACTGGAAGTTGTGAAGGTCGATCATTGGCTCAAAGTGAAATGCTGTTCGCTAACCCCAAAAGGGACATAGAGCGTTATGATATGTATGTAAATAGCTACACACCTACCTATAACATGTGCATCTAATTTATACCTTTGTAACAGAGGTGTTAAATTAAGACATTTTATTGTGTGGTATTTGCTCACTCTCTTGGTTGGGTCATTACTTTGACAAGGGACCCCTTTACTGAACAGCCACAATCTCAAAATAAGAGTCTCTACAATGGTGTCTCTCCCTCCCCCCCCCCCCCCCACCCCAATCTGGTTATTTGGTCTGAAACTTTGGCATGGGATACCACTAAGTCTTGAACTGTTCATAGAAGTTTGTTTTAAGCTGATAAACCTACCAGGGGCTGGACATTGGACCCTAACCAACAGCACGACCTTCTCATTTAAAATATATTCCACTTTATGGTACCTTCTATATAAAAACATTTTTAACCAATACGCCAATAACATAACTTATTTTTGCCTCAAAAAGTGGGATCTTAAAAGTAAATTATGGTTACCTTATAGATCAGTGCCTAAGTAGCAAGAGCAGTAGCCAAACTGTAGATAAAATTGCTAGTGCTGGTCTCAACTGTGACTGTCCTGAAGAAGCAGTAGGCAGTTGAAATTGTGTAGGGGCTAAGATTAAACTTTCTCCTGTAGGGGACGGCTCATCAAGGCACTCAAACTCGCAGCAGCGTTCCAATACACGCCACTTCTTGCAGCCCTGCAACAGTAACCTCTGCTCCAAGAGTTAAAATGTTCTTATCTAAACCTACATATACATAGATATCTAGATTTATTTTATTTATTTATTTATTTGTGTTTAATAAATAAATCAATAAAATATATTTATTTATTTGGATCTCATGGATTCTATTTTTAAATATTAGTACTATAAAATATAATAATGTTAAAACAAATTTAAAAAACAAATTTATTTAATAAATATCTACAAAATAATAATATTATAAAACGAAACACATTTTACTTCATGATGAAAATTGATAGAAGTCTAACCACAAATGTGTGATGTAACAATGGAAATAAGTTTATAATATTGTGCATTATAAATCATACCAAAAGAATTGAATGAACAAGAAGGTGTAAATAATTTGTATTATATAAAAATGAAATGTAATTTTTTTATAACTCATTTTAATGTTTTTATATTATGAAGCTGTCCATGGAGAGATGAGGTGCTGAAAATGTCAGTGTGCTATGCGCAATGCTCACGCCGTCTAAACCAATATGCAAGCCAATGTTCCCCTTTTTTATGAAGCTTGCTTTCTACAGAGCAATATGAGCCACTTACACAAACTTATAAATTTCTTTTCGGACTGGGTTAGAATATTTTCTCTACTACAAAGTGCCTATTGGTGTAAGCTCATACTATCTCCAATTCCCCAATTTTTACTAATATGTCTTTGTTTTCCTATGAAATCTTTTTTTATCATAGCCCTTATTCTAATTAAAATTATAGCACAGAAATGCCATAGACAGAAATCTTGGCTAGAAATGAAGTGCTGATATTGGCTAGTGTGGTAAGTCCACGACATCTAAATCAAAATACAAGCCAAGGCACCTATACTCTTGTTCTAATTAATATTATGAAAGATACAGTACATTTGATCTGCTATACCCATTAATTTCAGCCAGAGCTAGAAACTATTTTCTTTCACACAAGGCGTCCCTGTCAGCTTACAGCTAACCATCTCCCATTTCCCAATTTTTCTAATCTATAATGAATATTAAGGAAAAATTGACTATGAGATGATTGATAATAAAAAGATTTTATAGAAAAACACAGATATATTAGGGAAAGTTGGAGAATGGGAGATAGTAATGTGCTTAGACTGGGATGCTATGGTAGAGAAAATAATTTCACTTATGTCAACTTATGCAGCCTGCACAACAATTTCTTATGCATTGCGGCCACTCTGACGTCAGAGTGGCCGTGAATTGCCTACTTTACAGACTTTTCGTGGTCTCTTGTATGTTTACGTTTGGGTCCTGGTGAAAATTAACACCAGTTTCAAAGGTCCCATTTTTTGTGTTCAAAGATATAAAAAGGCAAATTCCTAAGTCTACAGAGGGGTTTTAAGTGGTGAATTATTATTATTTCACAGAAAATAATGCTACTCTTTAGCCTTATTCCCTGCCTAATCAATGAATTAGTTAGATAATTAATTATGGTTAAAATAAATAATTTATGAAAACAATATAATATGATGGGAGAAAAATATCAAAAAATCTAAGTGCAATGATGTGTACAAGATCTAACATATATGGTGAAATTTCTATTCAAGCAAAAATACAACAAACTTTATTTTTAGATATTAACACACCTTGAGCTAGTGTTTGATTATATTAAATGAGACTGAGGCACACAGTGAATTTAAGTTATTTTAGTTAACTTGTTTGTGAGAACTTTTTGTGAAAACATAAAGATAAAAATAGAGGAAGGTATATAGAAAGATAATGTAGATTGGCTAAATGCCATTTCTAGGCTGCACTTAAATATGAGAAAGTTGGAATCATAAATAAGAAAAAGTTTATTTTTCATCAACGCATGTATGCAGTAACAAAATTGTATGGCTACAAAGTATAAAATAGTACTGGTATCCCCACCCCTTCCCCTCCCCATTTAATAAAAATAAATAAAATAAAAGTGCAGTATAATATTTATCAGAAAGAAAAGCAAAATTAAATAATAATAAAACTATATTAAACTCTACAAATACTAACAATAATTTATTTATTTATTACAGTAATTTGTTTTAATTTTATTGACTTATTGCAGTGCCCTGTAAATCTAACAAAATTCATGTAATGTATTGCAGGTAATAATTTGAATGAAAATTTGAATCTGCAATAAAAATCAGGGGTTCGGACCCGTCACAAAAATTATTGGGTCCGCGGACCCGGGTCCGGGTCCTGAAAAAAAATTGTCGGGTCCGCGGAGCAGGGTCCGGACCCTTTAAATTATTTTTTGGGTCCGCAGAGCCGGGTCCGGGACCCGGCTCCGGACCCGATCAAAATCTTCATATGGGTCCGGGTCCGGGTCCGAGGTTATTATATAAATTTGTAAAATTAACTTTAAAATTAATTTGAGATTGTGGATGTAAAAAAGAATGCACAAATTTTTTTTAGATAGAATATAACAAATAAATATTTTTTCAGTATAATATGCTTTATTGATTTTTTGTTTCCACTTAAAGCCCTTGTCAACTTACTTTTTTATCATTTAGAATACTAGACTGATAATTACCATACCTTATTATCCATGAATTAGACACCATCACGTTGATTTTGTATTTATTTTCATTTATTTTACTTTTTGCGGTTATATCACGCATCTGACGTCACAATGTACCGATGGGGCCGTGATAGGGGTAAAGAACTTGAGGGAGGGGCTTAAATTTATCACGTGACCAGAGCGGTGACTGTGATTGGCAGCGGTACAGTGTGACGTCAGATACGTGATAGAACCGCAAAAAGTAAAATAAACGAAAATAAATACAAAATCAATGAGATGGTGTCTAATTCATGGATAACAAGGTATGGTAATAATCAGTCTATAGTATTCTAAATGATAAAAAAGTAAGTTGAGGCTTTAACAAAGTGTTATTCATTTCTGCTTAAAAATAGCTTGTCAGTCATATTCTATATTCACACAAATATATAATAGCTAATATCACAAGCTTTTAGTCAGACATATTTAAAACAATAGCAATAAAAATATATTAATAATCAAAATTACAATTTTGATTTACAACACGAGTCATTTTTTTATTTAATGTGTTTGCTCTGATCAACATTATGTCATTTATTTTTTCATTAGTCATTTTTTTTCAAAGTCGGGTCTGGGTTTTCAGACCCTTTTTTTTAAAAGTTCGGGTCCGCGGAGCCGGGTCCGGACCCGCCAGTTTTTTTTTCGGGTCCGCGGAGCCGGGTCCGGACCCGTCAATTTTTTTCTCGGGTCCGCGGACCCGGGTCCGAAAGACCCGTGCAAAATATAGGGTTTTGGCCGGACCCGGGTCCGGGTCCAAACCCCTGATAAAAATACATGAAGTAAAAAATAATAATAATTGGATTTTAGTAGATCAGCTGTATTGTAGAACAAATCAATACCAATTTAATTCCCTCATAGCAAGCAGCCAAACAACTACTTTCTTTTAGCACCAAAAATAGTTTGCTATATTATATGTTTTAAATTCTGAAAAGTTAAGATAAATTTTTAAATGTCTAGTCATAAACATTGATCTAAACTTATTCTGTTGTATTGTTCTCAAAGTCAGGGGTAAATCTATATCGCTTTGAATTTTATACTGAAACATTTGGGGGAAAAAGAGGTAAGTTCCATAAGCTCAACATTAGTTAAAGTCTTTTGCAGGGTTAAGTTCTGGTATATCCCACCTCACTAGTCTAAGTCATCTATTTACATATGACACTTTTCTTGAATTATTTATAAGTCTTTTTATAAGTTTACATTTTGAAAATTTTCTAGGAGTCATATACAATTTTTCTCATGTGTAGTACATTACCTACTTATAGCCAGATATGGAAATCATTAATATTAATTTTAATAATTTTAGTACCTTTTTTAATAGAAATGATGGAGGATAAATATTTACCAATAGCTAACCTATAATGCTTGTAAGCCTTGGGTTGGACTCTAAAATCCAATTTTCTCTACTTTATAATGGTATTTTCTCCCCTCTCAACAATTAAAAACCACATTTATAACTATCATGTTAATAAGTGCTAAATATTTTAATATTGCAAAAGGTAAGGCCTTGCCTAAGTTTAACAAGCTACGAGAAGTTTGCCCATGATTAGCTTAGCATAATAGAGCTATACGAGTGCTCAAAGTATGAGCTACAAGACAATAGCAAGAAATATAAATATAATTAACATAATACTCACATAAGGTCCATTGCAGTAAATAGCTTTACACCACATAGGTTCTCCGTGGTAGCATACACAATAGGAACAAACACTAGGTCCAGGTACATAGTGGAGACCGTGTTGGACAACATTGCCCTGGAAATCAGTGCAATCCTCTTCAATAGCATCTGAAAACAACAAATTATATAAAGTCAATTTTAATGTTTTGCCAATATTGAACATTATCATCAAGTGGGGTGACTTTGGCCCGCTATGGTGACTTTGGACAATTTAAAAAAATATTTATTAAATCCTAACTAAAAGTTCATAGAAACGTGAAACAAAGACAAAAATTAAATCTTGATTTTTGCACTATTTTTCCCCCTTTTCTTTTACATTTCTATGAGCTCTAGTTATGAAGCAAGTACGTAGTACATAATATACATATTTTTTAATTTGGCCAAAGTTACTCCACTTGATGGTATACACTGTATAACTATTTAAAAAAGAAATAGGGAGTGTACGAGTGTTTTTGGCTATTTTCTTTGGTACAGTAAATCAGCTATTTTTTAGTCATTTTTTTCTTGCATACTTGAGGTACTAATTCAACCTGTTAACAGCGTCAATGTTCTCAAAAAAATTGCAAAGTAATAGTACTTGAGGTACTGTACTAATTCAACCTGTTAACAGCATCGATGCTCTCCAAAAAAATTGCAAAGTACGTATTTTTATTTTTAAACTGGCAAAATGTGCCATTTTCCTATACCGGCCAATGTTATTTAGTACTCATTTATGACGTTGACTTTAACATGAATGAAACCAACCTATAGAGATTAATACAATGGCATTAGTCCAATTGACCACTTGCAATGAACGAACTTTTTAAAATAATTTGAATAATTCTTAATGCATTTCTTATGTAAAAATCGTTTTCACTTACTTGCTGCAACAATTAAAAACATTTTATTGCAAGTGGTCCATTACACGTCATTTTCACTATGGTCACACATAAGATTACATAATATTATGTAGATTTTTCTTATAAAGAAATATATTCATATTAAACTATACATAAAAATTCTGTACTGACTTTATAATTTTTATAAATATCTGAATATGAGCTAACTTGAGATGGAGAACTTGTGTGCCATAATTTAAAAGACTTATTGTGCAAATATATACATGCAATATTTAAACTGTGTAACAATTATATTATTCTATATAATGCAATCAGCAAGGATTTTTTTGTGAATGTATGAGAAGTAAGCTCTCATAGATGCCCAGATTTATACTTATGATCGGAAGGGGGGTGAGGAGCTTTGCAATATGATTTATTTTTAAGATTAAATGCATGCTTTTATTATTATTATTTATTGATGCTCTCTGCGAGGCCTCAACTATATTTAGACATAGGTATTAGGTCTATAAATGTATAATCCACTACAGTTAATATATTATAAAATCACCACATTATTATTTTTTTGTTTTATTATTATTTAATTGTCCGGCTCAACTTTTACGTTACAGAATATAATAAAACATAAATTGTACTACTCGTGCCAAAAAAAAAAAAAAAAAAAAAAAAAATCATTTAGTTAATAAAAACCTATAATCATAATAACAATATATCATACAGTATGACTGTATTACTTTAAAAAAAATTAAACCGTATGAGCAACAACACCATATATGTACCACAAATATTATTGTAATATCCCCCCCCCCCCTCCCCCCAAATAAGCTCTTACCCAATATGGGTATAGTTTCACACATCAAATAATTTAAGCTTGTGCTTGGACTGGACGCCATACTTGAGCAGTACATAACATTGTCAAAAAATAAGTACATAAAAAAAAGTTATTTTTGAAAATTAAAAAATAACAAATACATGTAAATATTTATTCATGAACTAGCTATCGCAATTGCTAAAAATATATAATACTCTATGTTGGTTTTCATATATGTAGACTAAAATACACGCAGACAAGAAAAATAATAAAATATTAGATAATACATATTTTTTCAATGATGGAAAAGGTTAAAAATGAAGTTTGTGCCCTTAGGTGGTTAATGTATTTTTCTGCTCGCAACCACGGCACTTTCATACAACCACAACCACCCTATATTAAATAATAGCCTCTGCAGGCCGTATATTCAAGATAATTACAAATATGACTTAATTCTACATTATGCATACCTTAATTTTTAGACAGCAGGTGTATTAGTAAAATTATAATAGTTTAAAACAAAAATATTTTTGTTAAAAAAATTTGCTGTATGTAAAAACTCATAATAAACCAGTTCAGCAGAAAATTAAATCTATATTATGTGTATGTAATACATATACGTATTTCAATAAGTTGACCTACAATAATAAAAAATAGTATTTATAATTTTTTACTTTGACACTTTTTAATTTTAGCTGTCATATTTATTTTCATAAAATATATACCGTATGCATCTCAGTCTCAAATATAGACGTTAAATTATATTCATGTATTTTCCACGATACATATAATACATATGTACACAGGACACATGTACTGTAAACGTTCTGGATCTCCAGACACATCATAACATGCCTAAAATATACCTCACGATTAGATCTTAAAAAAAAAAAAAAAAAAAAAAAAAAAAATTATATTTATGTTTGCATATAATGACAGCTATCTAGAGAGGACCGTAGGGTAGAAAAAAAAATGTAATGTGGGGAGCAGAGGAGGACAGATGATTAAGCAAATAGCCAAAATGATTAAATCATTAACATTATCAATTAATAACAATAACAAGGGAAACCAAAAATGCATAATATCAATTTGTTGACATTCGACACTGCGTCAGGATGAGTGATATACGGGTAACCTACCCAACACTCCCGCACTGCAGCAAAGTCCAAGCAGGATCAACCACGAATGCTGCATGGCTCCTGCGTTTGCCGCTGCGGCTCCAATCTAACACTATTAAATAAACACTTCTCTTAATGTTCTCATAAACACCTTAACTGTCACTACTCAATATCAAACGCAATACAATCAATTTATAAAAATCTTCCAAGAACAAATTTCATTTTCTCCAACCAAACTCTTCAAGGACGCATCGCGGAAGTGCTGACACCTACAGCGACTTTGAAGAAACCTACAAAGTACGCGCGAAAACTTTTTCAAAAGTTTTTGCGACTTCAACTCGCAGTTTTTTATATCACACCACAATTTTATTACTTTTTTTTTAATTGTCTATCAATTTTTATTGAAGTTATTAAACTATGTGACTATATCTCTATACCCTCTATTTACTCATATAAAAAAAACTACTGATTTCCCATAAAGAAAATAGCCAAAAATGAAAAGTTTGTCCTATGCTGAGCAATGTTATTTATTACTCCAGCGCATTAAATATGACGTCATACGCATACACCCTTATAAGTTTCCTAAAATAATAATAACACTTTGGTTTTCGAACAAGACTTTATATTTTACACTGAATATAATGCTGTATAAAACATCCTTCCAAATTTCAGTCAAAGGAACTATATAAGGCTATAAAAGTGATATTATTGCTTTCTTAAATTTTAATTAAATATAGGGTATTTGCATTTTTTTTCTTAAATAAAACGTGCTCTTAACAACGCAGAATTATTGAGAAAGGAAGAAGTAAACGTGACAAGACATTATTTTAATCCTTATATTGTTTGTAGCATACATGGTTTCACTTGGAAACGTGTCTTGAAATCGCGTGATCGCTATTATTTCACCTTTCCATCTGTCTCCTTCTGTACATATACATCGCCGCTCTCTCTCTCTCTCTCTCTCTCTCTCTCTCTCTCTCTCTCTCTCTCTCTCTCTCTCTCTGCCTTCTGTGACGTGGGCTTCGTGGGACTTACTACCCCTACCGGGCCTGCTTCCTACTTCATTTTTATATTCATTTTATGTGAACAAACTGAAATACGTAGTAATAATAATGTTTTTCCGTCAAAAAAATAAAATAATATATATATATATATATATATATATATATATATATATATATAAATTTAAAAAACACACGATACTATACGATACTAATTGTTGTAATATATTAACAACTTGCGAAATATCATATTACTTTTATTTTACAGTAAAAGTTACACTGAAAATACAAAGTAAAGTTGATGCTAATAATTTAAAACCGGTATTTATTAAACTTTTTCGAGCATTTAATTGTTTCTAAATAGTTATTTAAAATAAATAATTTAATTGTTTCTATTTAATTATATATATAAAAAGTATACCAAAATTCAATACCATATAGGTCTGTGTAAATTATTAGTTTGAATACTGTAAATGAAAATTTATTACAAAGCTTGAATCTATAGAAACGAGGAACAATGATACTGAAAAAGTTATACGTTTTATAATTTTAAACATTTTGTGGTATGGCGCAGCAAATACAGGTATTACGAATTTCCTTAAAAATATTTTTTACATAATATATTGTTATTTGAATTCTTTTTATCCTCCTAATTAAAAAACAAAAAATGAGTTGTAAAATTTGACAAAGTTGTTTAAAAAAAATAGAACTTTTTATTATTATGTTTTGTTTTGTTTTGTTCTGTTCTGTTTTTTTTTTTTTTTTTTTTTTTTTTTTTTTTTTTAGCAATGAAATGTGACTTACGGGTCTTTTTATTTTCGAAACTTTTGCAGCTTCTAAAGACGGGAGTCTCATCCAATTATCAGTACGCCTGTGGTGGATTTTTCTTTTCTTTCTTTCTTTTTCTTTCTTTTTTAAATTTTTTTTTTTTTACACTCTAACGAGAAAATAAAGCGTATAGCACTTTTAAAATCAAAACAAAGTAAGCATATTACTTTGTTTAACACTTTAACAAGCAATTAACAATTTAAGGCTTTATTAAAACCAATATATATATATATATATATATATATATATATATATATATATATATATATATATATATATATATATATATATATATATATATATATATATATATATATATATATATATATATATATATATATATATATATATATATATATATATATATATATATATATATATATATATATATATATATATATATATATATATATATATATATATATAAAATCTATATTATATCATTAAAAACAAGTGAATTAAATTTTTAAGGCAATTAAAAATGCCTCTAAGCCTCACAACAAATTACGAAAAAAACTGATCAATATTTTATTTTAAAATGTCATATAATGGTAAGGATACGCTGGACATGGTCTTGAATTTCTTACTTTAATTTACGAAGCGTATACAAACAAATGCTTTCTATTTTTGCTATCCAACTGAAGCATTACGCATATATAAATCTTTAGCTTTGCAGACACAGTGTTAATAAACTTAAATGGAAGAAGAAAAAAATATATTTGCTCGCTCAGAGATAGTTCATTTATATAATAACTAACAATAACAATAATATAATATATTAATTATGATATCGTTTCAACTTAATTTCTTCCAATTAATTGTTTTTGGAATTTTAAAGCAATTTAGCATTTTCAAAAGCTGTATTTTGAAAGAATGTAGGGAAAAGGGAAATATTCTAGGCTGATATATTCTTATCGGTAATAAGCTGCAAATATTTTTTTTTCTTCTTTCTTAAACTCATTTTGCATGCACTTCAATTGGCATGTATTCCGAGTGTTACGCAATCGCAGTATCCTATAATAATATTTTATTAATTAACTTATTTCTCTGATAATTAAGGTATAGCATATTGACACGATTATTTTAATGTTAAAAACTTCAATCTTAATCGAGTGTTCATAATCTTCTTTTGTGCATCTGCCTAATCTGATTTCTTTTAACTTTTCTATGTAACTTATATGTTTGTTTTTTTCATATAATATGTATGGTGTATAAAAGAAAACTAAAAATAATCCTTCACTCTATTGGCTTCTTAATTTACTTTTGTTGCTATTTCTATCAGGTTTACTAATTCAACAGGTTAGGGAAGTTGTCATTGTTATTTTCAAATAACATTTCAACATAGACACACTTCTACAATAACCAATCAAATCAAACTGAACTAACATAAAAAGCTTTAAGAATATTTGCACGTACGTCACATAATATTAAATGATTGATCGATATCGATACCTTATAAATATGGTATAATATATACTTACACAGCTTTTTATTTTAAGAATGAACGAATACTGTATAAATATAAATAAAAAATAAAGTGCAGAAATGTAAGCTATCTCCTTAAAAAAATGTACTTAAAAGAAGTGCCAAAATACCCGTAAGATAAAAAAAAAGCTTTTATATTTTCATTAGATATTGCCAATTTTAAAGAAAAACATGATTTTGCATTTTCATCTTCCTGCTCTGGAAATAAAAACAAAGACAAATATCAGGGGGAAAAAACTACATGAATAATAATTTCATCTCTTACGAATCGATGCAGACTTAAAAAAAAAATACACCATTTGTTTTTTAACCTCTCTGCTCTCTGCTATATCGACATAACTGCCAATTTAATTATAAATAAAGGTATTCACAAAAGAAGATTATATTTATTATAAGCTTTCAAACAGCCTGTCCATAAGAGCAAAAGTAGTTCGTGAATATTAATTAGTAGTTTTTTTTATAGGGACCGGAACCGCTTGATTTTTTTTTCGTCAGGCAGATTGTTCAAAAGGTTTACTACACTGATTATGAACCTCCATCGTGAGATTCATGCAGCTCTCCTAACCCCGCGCTCCTCCGTAACTTTTTTTCCCTTCGTGCATATTATTTAAAAAAAAATCACTGCCTTGATTCTAAACCTTCATTGTGAGATTCATGCAGCGCACTAACTTTCCTTTGGCACATTTTTTTTTTTTCGTTGTGCGCGTATCACTCAAAAATTAATAATGTAATGTGTTATATTTCTGCCCTTCTTCGCAAGTTTCCCAAACCAGTTTTCCAGACACGGTTCTTGTGAGCGGTTCTCGGAACGTTCTTGGAGGCTCGATCCAGTCCCTGTTTCTTTTATGCATAAATTGTTAGTAAGACCATAGTATAAATATATATACTAATAGTAAAACTTATTCATCAAAAGTATTTCAGAAAAAGAAAAAAACAAACAAGAAAACTATTAATACAAAAGGAATTTTAGAACATTTATAACAATTCTAGTTTGAAACAGAGAGTTTTAAAGGAATAGAAAACATGAAACAACATGTTCTTTTTAATGATTAAACACAAAATGGGATCAACAAAACTGATGATAATTTTTACCATAATGTAAATGTGGCCCCACAAGAGAGCTTAAAAAAACTGTAAAGTATGCAATTTGTGCGTGAATATTTCTGTTTATGACGTCAGAAACAGACAAAAACTAGCATGGAAATGTTGTGTGGGTTGCATAAATCGACATTTTCTGATCACTGCTACGGCGCTGCAATTGGGGTTTGATACAAATTAATGATATTTATGCAAGTCCCATCAAGTATTTTGTGATGTAAATGCTTATGTTTTCATGTTGTGTATGCCTTTAAGTATACTGTAAGAGTATATTTGATGTTCGAAAAACCCTGTTACCTTGCTCCAAAAAATGCGCACTTCTTTTTAAAAAGCATTAGGTCATCGTCATTTTTTGTGTGGTTTGGAGCACGAAAAACAGGGTTTACGAACGAACATTATTAATTAAAACTCTGTCACAATTAAATTAGAATTGTTATAAATTTACTTAATTTCCTTCATTTCTTAATAGTTTTTCACTGACTGTATGTGTGTATATTATATATATTCACAGTTCACACACACACACACACACACACACACACACACACGTTGTTTTATAATAATTTATTCAAATAAAATCCACATTTACTGTGCAGCAAGCAAAAGCAAGCAAGCAACCAGCTTTATTCAAATGTATTGAGTGTGATGTGAGAGGAAAGACTCGAGGTCGCATATTAACACAGGACTGTTTAATATATTATTATATGTCTCTTCATATATATTTATATTTTATGCTTCTTCTCCTCCTCCTCCTCCTCCTCCTCCTCCTCCTCCTCCTCCTCCTCCTCCTCCTCCTCCTCCTCCTCCTCCTCCTCCTCCTCCTCCTCCTCCTCCTCCTCCTCTTTTTTTTTTTTTTTTTTTTTTCTACTCGCCTTGTCGCAAACTATTGCAGATATAAAACAAACCTATAAAAACCTGTATACCTTTTTAACAATGCTATCTATTTACTATTTACACACATATGGATATTTAATATAATAAGCGTTATGACTTTTATAACTGTCAGATCAAATTTATATCATATCATATCATATTTAATATTTTTATTTGTGCATAAACGGATAGAAAAGAATCAATTTGATTATTTATATTTGGTAGAACCCTGACCCTCATTTGGAGTTAACTTTTCGCACATTTGTCACCTCGTTCCTTTCACTGACGCTTGTTTACGTCCTAAATGCTTTTTCAGTTGTGCTTTTTACTTTATGATGATGTGCAATTTAACGTGTTTTAACAATTCTGAGGCTAGAAATTCAAAAATTAAAACCCTTGATTTAACATGGTAAGCCATATACCAGGCCAAAATTAACATAAAACTGTTTATTTACTCCATAATTCTATATATATATATATATATATATATATATATATATATATATATATATATATATATATATATATATGTGTGTGTGTGTGTGTGTGTGTATATATATATATATATATATATATCAGGGGCGGCTCGTGGTGTTTGTGACTAGGCAAGCACTCGGTGATAGCCTATATATTCTGGGGGGGGGGGGGGGACAGCCCGCCGCAGGCGCCGATTTTTTTTAGACCACGTGGTGTTTTATAATCTTTGATTTTCGTCAAAAAAAAAAAAAAAAACTGCACATCTGTACTTTATTTAAAGAAAATAACCATCTTGATTTTTATTGCGAAAATTTACATGATAAAGAAACTGTGCCTTTAAAAAATATTTTTCAAAGATCGGTAGTGTAAAATTGCGGTTTTTCACAAAATCGCACGTTATAGTACTTCCCAAGAAATAAACAAACTTTTTTTTTTTTGTATTACGTACTTTATTTTATAAAATTAATAATTACGTGACTCTTTTTTTATTAATTTCTTGTATAAGATTGAATGTAACTGCAACTATGGTTAATCGAGCAATTCAGTTTTTTTTTTTTTTTTTTTGCGATTTTTGAGAAAAATTATGCACCTGGTATTTAAATGAAAAATTCAATGGACACAGTTTTACGTATTTTAAGCTATATATTTTTGTAAATAATTTTTAAAACTGATAACCTCCATTGAGCTTATTTACTATATAAAAAACAAACATAAATTTTTGTCACTTTTTTTTTTTTAACGTATCATTATTATTTCTAAGATTTTTGGCTATAAATTAAAAAAAAAAAAAACTTCAACTTAAAAGACATCATAAAATTGTGCAAGTAAAATTATTTGAAAGTAGAAGGCTAGAAATAAGATAATTACGAGCAAAAAATTGCATTTAATTGTTTCATATAATTTACTAATAATGTTTTTATAAACTGATATTTAGTAAAATAGTGTGTAAACTATTGATTTACACATATATCCAAAGTTTCATATTTTTAAAACACTTTTTACATAACTTAAATGACTTTTTTATGCATATTCTTGGCAGACTGCGGCATCGCTAATTGCTAATAAGCCGTTACGCATACGACAAAATTAAAGTCACACATTGAAAGACAAAATAACACAAATTCAGGAAATGTTTTTATTTTTTAAATCGAACGATTAGTTATTGAGTTATGAAGTTTTTAGTAAGTGTAAGCTCCTCTTAAAAAGTGCTTTCAAGCTCCCTATTCTTTAGCATTGCGGCCTCCCGTATCCCCTCTTTTTTTCTCAACGCTAGCGCCATAGCGGCGTAAGCTCCTGTAGTGAGGTGCTTTCACGATTATTCGGAGGGCGCTACATACGCGATTTTTTTTTTATGAAGGCGCGCTCTGTTTTTGATGAATAAAAATTAGAAAAAATATAGAAAATTGATAAAAATTAGTTACAAAATATGAAATATAATATTCTTTATTGAAATATGGAATAAAACCTTTTTGTTCGATTTTCTATAGGCATGCACTGCTTGCAGGGCTTACATGCACCAGCCGCCCCTGATATATATATATATATATATATATATATATATATATATATATATATATATATATATATATATATATATTTATATATATATATATATACACATATACATATATATATACATATATATATATATATATATATATATATATATATATATATATATATATATATATATATATATATATATATATATATATGTATAATAAGAATATGAGAATCCTTTCAACTATTTGTTTTAACAACTACTTGCAATAAAAACAAAACACTTTGGGAAGTGTTAAACTTTACAAGCTTTTGATAAGTTTCCATTATACTTCCTCTTCCTACTATTTCTTCTACTACAATATCGAAAATTTTTAAATTAAAAAGTTCTGGCTATTAATTTGTTAAAAATTGTAAAGTTTTCTGTAAACACCAACACGGATTAGTTTAAAAAGATATATCAATGTAATTAAAAAAAAAATCTCTTCTTTTTCTTCTTCTTTTTTTTTTTTTTTAAGAATAAAACAGATATATATATATTTATTTTTTCTCCGTAAAGAGGACCAAATTATCTTTTAAGAATTTATTTCTACGATGTGATCATTGTTATTATTATTATTATAGTTGAGATGACAACGATTACTATAAGTAAAAGAGTTTGTCATATAAAATCGTTAATTTTATATATATATAATATATATATATATATATATATATATATATATATATATATATTATATATATATAAATATATCAGTAAATGAATAATACTGTATATTCATTAGTACACATAAAATAATAATAAGAGATGAAGTTATTTGCTATATTGAACATTATTATCCACACCCCCTCTCTAGTATATTATTTTCACGATATCAGTTTCACCAAAACAAGGAAAATTATATAAAAGAAATTTAATATTGCGTCTTTATTAAATAATTTTCTTATAAAAAGAAAAATCAAGTTTTCAGCAGCAGAAGCTTCAAAGTGTTGAAAGTTAATTATTATGATAAATTTTGCTTCTTTTTATAATGTTGTTAAACTTTTTTTATATAAATAATGGGGGGGGGGGGGGGGGAAAAAGAAGAAAAAAAAAAAAAAAAAAAAAAAGAAGAAGTTATTTTTTATGTTAAATATTTTTGAATACAAATTATTTGTAAATAAAAAACAGAAAAAAAAATTGCCTTTGATATAATATAGCTCCTTTTTATTTATAAGGATGCCAAAAACATATAACTATATGAATATTAATTTTCTTGCTTCGAGATTTAAAGTTAAGAACAGAACACCAGTGTTTTTACTCTTAATTTTAAAAGAAAAACATAATAATAAAGTAAGCAAAAGAAAATAAATATTTGTTTATAAATCAGCACAACAATATTTTCTCTTTAATTCTAAACTAAATTAAATATTGAGTATAACGTTGGCATGCTAATAATCAGATCCGTCATTTTATTTTTATTTATTGGTGAGATTTAGGGAATAATAATAATAATAAAACAAACATACATGAACATTGAACACTCACAATTACTTATTTATTATAATTTTTTTAATTCATAGGGCAACATTTTATAATTTGACACACACATTTTTTTTAATGGAATGAGCAAAAAATGAGACTCGCACAATATTAATGATCACATTTTACTAATTTGTCACGTTAACAAAATTTTTAAAAAAAGTAGTGATAAAATATGAAATCAAAACTAAGATTATATTAATATAAAAAAAATGATGTAATATCGATGGAACATTTATGATGTATTAAATTTTACTTCGATACAAGATATTTAAAATCTCTGAATGTTTTAATTACTAATTTTTTTCATTTCGTGACATTAAATGCATGTTGGAATTTGATTTTTAGACCTTTAAGAGTATATAATATATAAAGTAGTTCTAATTATTAAAAATAATAAAAAAGGAATATTGTAAATATTTTAAAATATTATGAATTATGATGAATGTATTATTTAATAAGTAATCGTAAAAAAAAAGTGAATTAAATTATTTTAGGAAAAAGAAAATTAAAACAATACAGAAACATTTAAGTAAAAAAATTTGAATAAAGAAAATGTGATATGGTAAACTTTTATATAATTTACATGTTAATTTTTGTTATGAAATAATATATATATATTTTTTTTTGTACGAAATGTTATAGATTTATGAACACCTCCAGTGCTTGAAGTTAATACACCTTGGTACTATATAATTTAAAAATTTAACTGAATAATAGATTCTTATATAGCTTATGTATACCTATGTATACTTAAAAACTGAAACATTATTACCGAAAAATAGAATCCACACGTTGATGCACACTCACTCACATATGAAATAGAAATTGAAAATGTCGTGGCATGTTCAAGAGAGCATTTATTCATTGATATTAATAATAATTGAATAAAAAGTGGTATATATATATTATAATATATACTTTTTATTGTGGTTTATGATTAATTTTTATTTGGTGCGGGTTTTGTACGAAGCACGAGAATATATTATTAATATTTATTATATTTATGACACAATAAACTACATTAACCACATTTTTGTGTATGACTATATAACTACAAGAAATATGAACACATTTTATTTTCTAAATTGATATATTATTATATAGTTCACTATAGATTTTTTTTTTTATATTCTAGTTTGCATGGATCTTGTTCCTTTTGTAAGAACTCCATATCTGAGGATAATATTTGGAAGTTTAGTTTTATTTGCAGGGCTTGCGATTAATAGCCTGTTAACTTCATTTTCCGGTAGTGATTCTCGTGATTCAATTATAGGTGGACAATCTAGTGTGACAAGTGCAGTGCTTTCCTGGTCTACTGGGGTGAGAGGTTCTCTTCTGCAAGTAGCACCGACCACTACGTGAGTTCCTCGTGAATCACAACGTCGTAAACTGACGTGGGTAGCAGTGCTTCGTCGAGTCGAACCATCGCGACTGAAACATTACGTACGTCATTTTTTTTTTTTTTTTTTTTTTTTTGTCGTAAGAATGCTCGTATCTCTGAGATTTAAAAGTTTACCTCCTACATGTATTCCATTTAACATTCAATTGTAAATAACACAAAATAACTATATCTATAATATATTTAAAAGATTGTAACAACGTTATATGAGAATGTTACGTAAAATAGTCTTTGTAAAATAGGGTTACCAAGCCCTCACACGGCCTTACTAAATATTTACTTATCATTACTATTAACAATCAAATAGTGAAGAAAATCCAATTTAATCTTAATATGGAGGTGGTGAAATTTAAAAAATTCTTGATTTAAAATTTTGAAGGGTCATATCGCCCCCAAATTATTACATATTTTGAGTTTGCTTAACACGAAGTATCTCAGCTCAATAATAATAAAAAAATCTCTACAAAGTCAAATTATAAAAGTATCTTAATTTCCAGCTTTCAGCCTTATTAATATATTTCTTGTGATTGACTGTGGTAAGTATGATGTAACAAAAATAATAAAAAAAATCCCAAATTTTATCATTATTTTGATATATCAATGATTAAAATAAATACTATATATATATATATAATATATATATATATATATATATATATATATATATATATATATATATATATATATATATATATATAATAATAATAATAATAATAAAAATTATTTGGAATAGAAGGTATTTTGCTACCGTATATCAATGAACTTGTTACTAACATTCAACTATAATACATAACATGTTGTAATCTTTCGTTTGTATTGAAGGAGTAAAAAACAACTTCAATCTGACTTGAGAGTATTGACATCATGACTTACTTGAAAGCTGCTGAGCGATAGCTACTGGCTCTTGGTCTGGGTCGCCACAGGTGGAAGGCTCCGTAGATGAGAGGGTTTACCAAACTGTTTGACATACCGAAGAAAAAGATCGCTGAACGCAATGTCTCTCCTTCAGCCTGGTAAATAAAAATAACAAAATTAATTTTATAATTTTTTAAATATTTTTTGTCATATAAATTTGCATTAAAACACAAAAACACAAAAGTTAAAAGAAAAAAAAAAAGGAATTACTTAATATTTAGATAGATATTGAAACTCAAAGTTTACCACGATACTTTTTGCAATACTAAAAAATGACAATGTAGACTCATGTAACCACAAGAAAACACACACACACACATATATATATATATATATATATATATATATATATATATATATATATATATATATATATATATATATATAGAGAGAGAGAGAGAGAGAGAGAGAGAGAGAGAGAGAGAGAGAGAGAGAGAGAGAGAGAGAACTACATAATGTTAGCTTGAGCTTATCCATTTGTTTATTATTATATGATATGTCATGTAATGTTGTATTTTATATATGTATTACTTTGTAAAACTATATTATCTATTGAAAATTAGATTTTCGTGTTACACCATGTTTTATACAGAGCAGTAAATATGTTAAAAGGGATTCCTCCTGACTGGGACAGTATGGGACTGCTCTGTATAAAACATGGTGTAACACGAAAATCTAATTTTCAATACTTCCCATGTAAAAACTAGGCGCTAAATTACAAACTCACATTATTTTTACTATTTTCCGTTATATTATGTTATAGAGTATAATATACTGACGAAACAAATGCTTTTTTGTAACATTCTTTTACTATGAATTAACTGCCAACGGCCAATAAAATATTATTCTTATATCCACACTAAATCAAAGTTAATAAATAAAAAAATAAAAAAAAAAAATAAAAAACTCACGTCGTCGTCTGATTCATTAGTATCAGGATTATTAGGAGGCTGTTCAGGTCCGAGAAACATGAAGTAAACCATCATGACGTAGTAAGGAGTCCACCAGATGACGAAAGCTACCACGATGACCACGGAGATGCGCAAGGACTTCATTTTAGCACGTTGCATGAGCCTTCGTCTATTGAGATCAGGTGCCGGCGTCAGTCGTGACGTCACACCGTTTCCGCTGCAACTTTCCACTTCAGCTTTGAACAGTCGTTCACTGCCTGAAATTAAAAGAGATGGACAATCGATTTAGTAAATATAATATATAAGTTCTATTTTAAACACTTGAACAGAGGTATAATCAGAGCAAAGTTTGTGTATTGATTTTATTAAATATATAATCTAAGGGCACGGTCTAAGGGTAGTAAGCAAATATCAATATTTTCTTGATGCTATACATTACAATGTATACCCACGATTGTAAGAGTATATTTCACGCTTTAGAATATTTGCACTAAAATTTCACTGTTTTTCTTACGAGAAAAACACGCGTTGTAATTGAATGATGTACAACTGTGCGCGTACATATAGCATTGTGATAATTTTACCTTTCATATCGAGCGCCTGTTTTATAACATTACAAATTTAGATTGGGTTTTTGAATGTTAATATATTTGCAATATCATAGTAGAGTGGCATCTATATTATAGCTTTATATTTCACATGTGTTAGTTTAGTTTGCTTAAGTATAATAAAACTGCAGTTATAGAAAAAAAAATTGAACACCCTCTTAGTTCGGTTATCGTAAATACGATAACGATACTATTACGATAACGATATTTGGTTATCGATGCGTTATAGGTTAACAGTTTTATAAAAGTTATCGTTATAGATTAACAAAAAGTGACGATATTATCGTTGCATCGATAACAATACTTTTTGCTCCAAAAGTAAGAAAAAATACACATAAAAATATAAAAAGTGCACAAAAAATACGAAAATATCACCCAAAATTTAAAAAGTATTTACAAATGAAGCAGGTAATAATTTTAGGTATGAAGCAATAATTTGAAATATTTTACTTCAATAAAAACAGTACACGATGATTTATAGATATCGTTATCGAAAAACCATCGTGTTTATAAATAACGATAGTTTTTAGTATAAAATATAAAATATATAGTATAACGATATCGTGATATTGTGAGTTTAGAATATAGTATTTATTTGGTATCGTTATCGTTATAAAAATTTTGGGTATCGAACCCAAGATTGCCTCTTTCATATTGTTACTCTTTTTACAAAACGTGATAACAGTGAAGTGATCAAACAACTTAAAGATTTATACACTAGATTAAGGAGATATTTCGTACCATCCGTGTGTAAATAGTATAAATACTATACTGTTTCCTTATATAGGGTCTATGCATTCATGTTATGGTTGACGCCATGTTGGATAACTCAATAGCATAGGCTGCATAGTAAAATAACTCATTTTGACAGTTTACAAACACTTTATAATATTTTTGAGAGCATTGATGTTGTTAATAGGCTGAATTAGTATCTCAAGTATCTGAGAAAAATAATAGTAACAAAAAATTAAGCAATAGCCAAAAACGAAGTTTGTCCTATGCTGAGCAATGCTATTCACTACTCCAGTATGGCCTCCAAGCGCATTAAATATGATGTCATGCGCATACACTCTATACGTTGTAAGTATTCATTTTTATTTTTAATGTTATAATTACTTTATTTCCCTGTCATTCTTTGTCATGGGAAGTCTTTATATAGATTTTTTTTATTATTTTTTTTTATTGGTGACCTTTTACCATTATTTGAGTGAAATGGTTTGAAAAAGTTCTTTTCAATAAGCCCACACAATTTTCATCACGCCTACGATTGCTTTAGCGTACAAGCTTATTATTCAACAACTTTTTTTTTTTTATTATTATTTAAGAAAGGCCAATATTAAAAATGTAATAGTAATATTAGTACTATCTATAGTACGTGTCAAGTATTTTTCTAACAAAACGTGTCCTTTCTTTTTATTGCTATTTTCTGTCAAAATGGGTAAACAAAATAAATTTCTAATTCTCGTATTGAATTATCGGAAAAAAAAATTCCATTTTGAAATAAACTTTTTCAAAAAAATGAAAGGACAAATAAGTAAACGTTTTTGCTGGGTTATAGATTGCTTATTTCACATTTAAATTCAGAGTATAAAAAGTCAATATAAATAATTTAAATTCGATATACGTTCTACATGCGTATAAAATATAAAATAATGTTGGGAATTGAGTTTTGGGAGAAAGATGTTCTATCCTTAAAGTTATGCAACCAGTTGAGTATATCTTTACGGCAGAACAGTATCATACAGGCGCGAACACAACAATGGCGGCTGTAACAATGTAAACTATGTAAACTATGTTGTAGAGGTGTTACTACATTACAACAAACTTTATAATAATATTATAGTAATTTTACATGGACAAAAACAAATATACACAATAATTTTGTTACCCGAAATTCAGTAATATTATTTATAATTGATAACAACAAAAATAATTTATGCTATATTAAATTTTTTTTTATCTTTATTTTTATTTAATGCATTTTACAATACCAACCAAGGTAAAACCTTATCGGTTGGTTCAGTCGATTAACATATTAAAGACATATTTTTGACACAGTTTTTACTATTTTTATCCCTACAAAATTCTGTTTTAATTTTTTAAGTTAATGTTGATTTTTTTATGAATTTAGTGAGAATGTAGCCTTAAATCTAAACATTAATGTGAAACACACTAAAGAATTCAAAGTAAATATTAGGAGACACCAAAAACAAAACAAATGATTTAATTAAAAATCTGCAAAACTAGATTTTAATAATAATTATATGCTGCATGCAGAATAATATTTAGGTACGTACAACATTATATACAGTGTGTTTTTCGAAAAGTTTTAAATTTTTTGTTTAACTCCTTAACATATTCTACAACATTTTATGCTATAAGCTAAAAGACTTAAATGCAGCTTAAATGACGTTATTTATTTTATCCGTGTGTGTATGACAGTTTATAAATAACCAATCTCTGCCATTATTACGAGCTGTTGAGAGTTAATAATGCTCTCTTTATTCAGCGGAACGGTAATTTCAAAATTGAAATAAATATCTAGAATAAACTTTTATTTAAAACAAAGTTGTAATTTGCAATAATTATGTTAAAAAAATGATGATCAGAAATCAGAATTTCAATAATCTACAAACATAAACAACTTACAATTTTTAATTGTAAAAATATTTTTTAATAATAAATATTTTTTTTGTATTATTATATTGCTAGACAAAAATTAATATATACTGTATAATATATGATATTGTAAAAATAATGTTTGTGTTTTCAGTTTTTTTTTTTTTTTTTTTTTTTTTTTTTGTGTGTGAATTGTTTTGTCCTTGTAGATCTCTATATAGATGTGAAAACTACCCTCGCACACACAATACTCAAGAAACGTGAGTTCCATTTTTAAATCATTTGACCTTGACGCATCATCAAACAAACTAATTGTCTTCTTGCAATTTTCTTTCCCTTGACGTGAAATTTTTCTTTATTTGCAGTTGAGTTGAAAGAGAAAGAGAGAGAGAGAGAGAGAGAGAGAGAGAATTTTTCTAGTTTTCAATAGTATGTAATAATAATGAAATTAAAACTTTTTTATGATTTTTTTTGTCATGTTTTCATCCTCTTTCTTCATCTCTTACGAGAGAGAGAGAGAGAGAGAGAGAGAGAGAGAGAGAGAGAGAGAGAGAACTTATTCATGAAAGAAAATTAAAAAATTGTGGAATGTTAAGTATTCCTATAGTGGTTTGTCATTGTTTGGTATTCAGAAAGTAAAATGTGCATTTTTGCATTCATATTATTTCTCATAGCAGCAATAAATGTTAGTAAGACCTTGGGTTATTTTCATTGAAAGGAACCCCATTCCTTATGCCTACACAATAAATAAAAAATATGTTTAATTATAAATACATAAAAATAAACTCATACATACTATGCATAGGTACAGTTAACATAAATTTGAAAATTAATTATACACATTAAAATATTATAGTCTGTGAATTTATTTACATGTATTTGTTATTGTAATTCATATATATGCGTTCTATGAATTGAAAATTTGATTTGATTTGTTATAAAATATCATGCATGGCTTTCTATTTAGCATAATAAACTTAGTGTATCTGATTGCATTGATCAGTTACGTAAATGGATGTTTACTGCCTCACAATTGTAATTAACAATAGGACGAGTTAATTATTCCATTATAATTTATTGTATAGTGGTCATTTAATGTTCCATATCCATTGCTTGTGCCCATATTGAATATAAATGAAATAAAATTGTGAAGTGCCGTTGTACTGTACAATCTGGTATTATGTATTATACAATGGTGTATTATTAATAAAACCAAATTAATTTTAATACTATATATTAAACAGATCGTTTGGAAATAAAAATATAGTAATGAAGTGTAATATTAAAATTTAATAAAATATATTTCGATATATTTCAACTTCACGTAGAACGTGATCGACTTGGACCGGAAATCGCTAAAAGAAGAACTATTAAATATTCACAATAATTTTTTGCACATTATTTATTTCCAACAAAACAAACACTATAATTTTCAAATATAAAATGTAGTAAATTTACATTTTTGTTTTGTTTTGTTTTGTTCCGAAACAAATTTCAATAATATTTTTAATTTTAAAAAAGTTTCTAATTTAATTTGGCTAAAATTTGCCACATAAATTTGAATTTCCACATTTACATGTTATTTTAAAGTGGAATAACTTAAATATTTGATTTTCAAATGTTTAACGTAACTAAACTTTTAAGTGCCATTTCTTCTTTACTTTGTGTTAATATTATTATTCGCAACCGTCCTAGTTTGCAAGATATCAGTCTGTCACCAACCCCCTTCAGTGTTTTATTAACTTTGCGTGTATATATATATATATATATATATATATATATATATATATATATATATATATATATATATATATATATATATATATGCAATATGCATGTATATGTATATATATTATATATGTATAAATTGAATTATTTAATTACTTTCATATGCACGTACTCAATTTTAATTAAATTTAAAATGTAGTTCAGAGTTAGAAAGGTGAGCTATAGTTTTAAACTACACTTTCTATATAAGGATGAGAAATTGTAAATATTTCAGATCCGATGGGATTTTTCATTATTATTATTAATGAATATTAACCATCTGTTCGTCTGCTTTAAGTATATTATTAAAAGTCTTTAAAGTTTTAAACGCGTTCATGTAAAAAAAAAACAAAAAAAAAAAAAGTTTGCAATAGTGCTTTACGTTTTTTTTAACTTGAATTTAAATGTAAATTTTTATATAAAATTTTAGAAATTTAGATTGTTAATATAAAAATTAATGATTTCATTTTATGATTTTTTTTACTGAAAACTTTACTGTACCTATTGGTAATATATCTTGTAAAATGTTCATAAACTTTGTCTTTATTAATATCCAATAGTTTAAAATTGACATTTTACTATAACATTTTTATTATTTAATTAAGCTTTAAAATAAAAGCAAACTCAGACCTCTCTCTCTCTCTCTCTCTCTCTCTCTCTCTCTCTCTCTCTCTCTCTCTCTCTCTCTCTTTTCTTCATGCTTTTATATTTAGAAATCAAATTAAAGTCACTAGCTGAAAAATGGCATCTTGAAGTAGCTTAGAGTTCAAGTTCTGCATACTTTTGAATAATAATAAGAAAAAGATGCTTCAAGCACTTATTCAAATCTTATATACGTAAGAGTATTTTCTAACTTTGGATAAGAGAAAGAGAGAGAAAGAGAGAGAGAGAGAGAGAGAGAGAAAAGAAAATTTTCCAAAAAATTATTATGAAATGTATTATGTATATGTGTGTATACTGTTGTATATACTATATATATATATATATATATTATATATATATATATATATATATATATATATATATATAATATATATATATATATATATATATATATATATATATATATATATATATATATATATATATATATATATAATATTTCTTAATACTTTAACTAAAATTGATTGTCCAGTACTTAAAATTAAAGGGGTGAGGGGGTAGGATAAACTACATAATATTAATTTTCAAATCAAATACATGAATTTTTTATTTTTTTATTTTTTTGAAGGAAAAAAGAGCAATGCAATTATTTTGAAATTTGAAATTTAGATTTTTTTCCCCTTTTTTAGAAAAGATCTATGAAGAAGATGAAAAGAAGCACTTTTCCTCTTCTTCAATTCCATCACACATGCATAAAAGAGAAGCAAATATATATATATATATATATATATATATATATATATATATATATATATATATATATATATATATATATATATATTTGAAGCTGGCAGACTGCCTGACTACTGCTATGTGAGAGGGAGAGAGTAGAATTAAAGGGAGAAATAAATATCATTATATTTCTGTCAGCACAAAATGATACAAAACTTGCGACTACGTAGCACATAAAATCACAACTTTATCACTATACGGATTTCAATGACACTTTTCTATTATTTCTGTCACTGCTCTTTAATTATCCCACTATATATACATCATGTCATGCATTACGCTATGACAGCAATTTAGAAATATAAGTGGTATAAATCATATGTATAATTACACGTTAAATTTAAAATATTTTATACTAATTATAAAATTTATTTAAAAAATATAATTTCTTTTAATGAACATATAGGCATTAAAAAAATAATTAATTCTTTTTCGTAATTTTTTTACTTACAATTAAATAATTGTATATACGATCAATATATACATCGCGTGCGTAGCGTGCGTATAACAAAAAGAAGATAGTAAAATTGTTCTGTTGAACTCATAAATTTTTTAAAATTATAGATGTAAAAAGTTGGCATTTCTATTTTCTATTTCTATAATGTAAAATAAATATATAATATGTTTTCTGTGAAAATTTTATGACTGCTAAAGTTTATTTTTGTGGAAAACATATGGCTATACATTACATAGTAATGAACTATATAGAAAAATAACTGGAAATAGTTTTATAACTATCATTAACACCGTTTTTTATAATTAATTTTCTCAATGGATTGCAATAACATTTATTGTAATAAATTGAAGTTTTCTCACTTTATATATGTTATATTTCATATTTATTAAATGTGCACTTGATGTTTATAATGACAAATGACTTCTCTACCTCGTCTCCCACGTAAATACATATATATACATACACCCACTGTACCGTACATATGGCTTATATTATATTATATTATAAATATATGATATTTCAACCCTACGTGGTACACTGAATGACGTCATATTTCATTTCCACATACTTTGTAAACTATAAATAATAATAACAACAACAAATAAGTTAATATTATTGTATACCTTGCAAAACTTTATTGACACAGTTGAAAATGTCAATTCATATTATATGAGTTATATGTTTAGTTGGCTTGTATCTCAAAATCTAATAAGGAAACTTCCAAACTTTATGATGTCATTTGAAAGTTTATAGTTATAGATACCTATGATAAAATTTTCAGAACCCATGACCATCATATAAGAGAGAAAATAATTGTTGAAATTTACAAGGGCTCTTATGAGACTAGAACTTCAAAAAATCATTATTTAAAAGCTAGCATAGTGACCCTCTAAAATTTTTAACAATTTTGAAGATACCTTACCCTAATGTATCACTGTGCAAAATGTAGCTTTTTTTTATTTCTTGACAACTTTACAGTCAAATCCCGTAGTAGCTAAGCAAAAAAAAAAAAAAAAAAAAAAAAAATGAAAACGTTCTGTAGCCAAAACGTTCTACAGTAGGTATTTTAAAACAAAATATGAGGAATTACAAAATTATTAAAAAAATTATTAAAAAAACAAACTAAAAGCTTATTATTTATACATAATATTTTTAACAGACTTATTTTTTTGTAAAGTGAAATTTAAAAAGTAACGGATATTACTTTTTATCTGTGCTCTTATTTGTTTATATTTATGTAATTTAAATAAATAATATAGCTAAAAATAGCTGCTATATTTATGTGCATAACTGAAATAAATGCTTTATTTCTGACCCTTATGATTGTACTCCTTTAAATTTAATGTAAATTTTAAATCAACAAAAGCATTTTTTTTCTTAACAACATGGCTATAAATAAAATATGTGATTTTGTTTATCACATAAGAAGCAACCGACGATGTAAAAGACCTCTACTTACGGCAAAGAGACGTATTTATTTTATAGCGTCTTTATGATTTTATGGGTTGTTTTTCTGCTAAATCATAGACTGGAAAAAAGGTGATCTTTTTGTATAGCTCAACTCCACATATAAAATATGAATAAACGTTTCTAAACACAATTTTCAAGAAAAATACAATTTACGTAAGCAATTGAACAACTGCTGCCTTGTACAGTTATATAATAAAATTGTCCTATTACAATTCTCTCTTTGCACGATTTAAACATTTTTAAACAACTTTTATATTATTTGTTCTCTTTTTATTATTATATTTTTTACATATAAATGAATTTCATAAAGTATTTCACTGACCTTAATCGTTTAACATTATACAACATGTAATAATATTATGGAAATAAAAATGAAATAGCTTTTTATCACTGCAATGAAAAAAAAAATGATATAGAGAATTTTTATTCGAGGGAGAGAGAGAGAGAAGATAAATTCAATGTTATTTTCTTCAGAAATCTTGAATTAGAAAGAGTGCAGGGACACGTCTGTTTTTTTTTTTGTTATTGAGCCAATAAAATAAATCACCAACCAATAATAATTTATAGCAGAGTGACCAAAACTTCTAAAAATCAGACCGAATTATTATTTTAAAACTTCATTTTATAATAGTTAAGTACATATTTATATAATTATAGATTTGTATTTTTATGTTAAGTAAAAATGTTGTGAAATAATTGTGAAATTCATAATGTATGGTGCATATTTTAAAATATAAAATAATAAATCAATAAAAATGGTTGAGCAATTTCAATTTCTTAAATAGATTTTATTTGTTTATTTTTGTTAAATAATTCTGTGCGGTGTGCGAGACTAGAATAGAATAGAGTATATTTATTTAGAAAAAAATTCTAATACATATACATAGTTATTTCTACTTACTACTACACAAATCCTGACATTTTAAGACATTTTTTTAATTATTACAGTATACTACAGTATATTATAGACTACAGTATACTAGTATACAGTATACTATAAAGCTGAAAAGAAAACCTACTTTAAGGTAACCTCTCTAATGATAAAAATAAATAAATCATACTATAAAAATTATGATAATGTATAAAACCTTTTAAATGTTCTAAAACTAAATTTTAATATTTTAAAAATGCCATACACTTCAGTTATAAAATTTTAAACTGTATATGTTTATTAATTCATGTATCAAAATGGATAGAAGTACATTTTAAATAAATTATTATTACATTTCTTTTTTTGTATAATTTTTGCACTGTATATATGATTCTAAATGTATACTTGTAAAAAGTTATGAAAATGATTTATTTCCTCTCTAAAGATGTTAACATTGGCTTTTAAATTCATAGTAAAGGTTGATTGTTGTACAAAATGTTCCCGAGTATTGTTGTTATGCTCAAAAGCATTATTGTATACAGCATGTTTTACAGATCGGTGGACTAGAACGCAAAAGAAGACGAAGAAAAAAGTTTTGCAGACCTTCTATAATACAGTATATAATTAAACTTGTGCGTAACTTTAGGTCAAATGCAAATGAATGGCTATTATTTAACATCATTTAAGTTCACCAAATGCCAGCTTATATAGTGGGAAAATTAAAGCCGCATATTGGCACGTTTATATAATATATACTGTATGTACACTAAACAATTCAACATGCCTCATTTCAAGTTTTGGAATTTAATTAAAACACAAAGACAATAAATTTTATGTCTTTTTGGAGAACTTTGTATGTCCATGCAAGTTAAGATTAACTTAATACGATCTTCACGATTTTTCCATTTAATCAACAAGTCGGAATCACGTTGGGTTTATTACCAGTTCTAATCACGCACAATCTCTATTGCGGAACTATATAATAGTATACCATAATAATCAATCAAACTATATATAAATAATTTTTTTGCATCATTATGAAATATTTATTTATTTATTTTTATTGGTACTGTACACAGTGTTAATATTTTATTATCAACATTTCTTAACAGCTTTTTCTCCTAATATTTTACCAGACACGCATTTATTTATGTTTTGTTTGAGTGGTTTTGGAGTGCCTTTGGTACTTGACACTTCCTATTTCCTAACTTTTGTGCTCTTTCTTTCAATTGCTATATAAAAAATATATATTGCTTTTAACAAAATGACTGCAAATAAAATGTAACTGTTATTTTACAAAATATTGTTTTTAAAACACTCCTTTTCTTCAATCATTTTTAAACTCTTTTTGTTTTATCATCATCACATATAATATTATATTTTCCACTCGAAACATATAAAACTGTCTATAATATGATGTACTGTATATAATAAGTTTTTAATTTATTACTAATGTAAGAATGAAAAAATTAACTTGCTAAAACATTAAAATTTCATATAACAGTTTTTATTGAAAGTCATTTCATTCATTCCTTTTTTTTTTTTTCACCAAAGTCTATTAAAATAAATAAATGAAATAAAGACAGAAAAGCTTCCAATCTTACTTCAGCTATCAATGTAATTTGTTCTGCGTGACGTTGGAAAAAAAGACTAAATTTATAGGTCCGTCCGTCCGTCTTTTTTTTTTTTTTTTTTTTTTTTTTTTTTTTTTTTTTTTTTTTTTTTTTTTTTACAACTTCTTTCAGTAATGTGAGAATACATTAGAATAAACAATTGGGTCTACAGATAATGAAGGGTGGAGAGCACGCACATATAAAAAAAGCATTGTCAGAAGCACTACAGTATTATACTCGATCTCTAACAAAAATCGTATAAAATAGAATATTTTATTTTACTGTTCAAACATCAAACATAATAAACTGGGGACATGTATACTTAACTTAATTTTATAAACAAAATTAAATATTAATTACTAAAAAAATTTCACTTAAAAACTTAAATTTTGAAGTTACCCGAGGATAATTTTTTGTTTTTGTTTGTACATAAATTGTCGTAAACATATATAAGAAGCCACGTATATTTTTGTAATCTTTATTAAATTGGATAATAAACAAGAGAAAGAAAATTTCTGCATCACAAAATTTAATTTTGTTCTTTACATATTATCTTTTTTATGTTTGCAAAAAAAAAATAATAATATTAAAAAAAAAACTCAAACAACGGACACAACCTTTGTGTGAACTGTTATACACAAAGAAAAATATATAGTCATATTACGCCTTTTGCATAATTTCCATAAGGACAAAAATTTACTTGCTAAAGTATGGAAATAAAAGAGAAAACTGACTTAATCCTCTATAACGTTCACATACTATAATAAAGAAGAAGAAAATTATTATTATTTTTTTTTTGTTCGTGAACATATAATATTGTAGTATATAGAACGTGCTATACGCCTTCATATATTTTGCTTTGTAAAATATTTGGAACATTTTGTTCTCCTTAAAATATTCTCTTTTTTGAGGCATGTCGTATCTCTTGGGGTAAAATTTGTTGTGTATGTGAGTAGCGTCTCTTTTTGTGTCTTAAAGTTGTTACATGTGAACAAAAAATATCGTGTTATACATTTGCATTGAACAAGAACCTCCCTGAAATTCTTACACGTTTTATATAATAATGTGATAATTTTACCGGTACATAATTTTAAGATCAATAGCTTCGTTAATCTTACTAAGTTGGATCAAATATTTAAAATGGTACTCTGCTTGAAAAAAATCATAAAAATGCTGTTTCTGCACAACAAAAGCTAGTCCGCTGCATTAAATTTAGAATAAAAAAACACTATCTTGAGTTTACATTTTCGTACCAAGCTTTAGTATACGCTTTCTCTCTCTCTCTCTCTCTCTCTCTCTCTCTCTCTCTCTCTCTGTGTTTCATTCACCCACTCACCCACATTCGCTCTCGCCGTTACTATATAGTTTTTGAAAGAGAGAGAGAGAGAGAGAGAGAGAGAGAGAGAGAGAGAGAGAGAGAGAGAGAGAGAGAGAGAGAGAGAGAGAGAGTTGAAATACAATAAAATGAAGTTTTTTCCCCGGTTTGAATACCAAACAGTTCAAACTGTCAAATTTTATCTTCTTACAAAAGGTAAAAACAAAGTTGTGAAGATAAAGTGAAACATAGAATAAATTTTATTTTAATTAAAATAATTTCTTTGTGCTTCATAAAACAAAAGTTTAAAAGTGTCTTTTATGATTTGTTACAAACTTTATTCATAATTTAAAATTACATTGAATATAAGATTTAAAAACTTAATTGTAAAAAGCAATAGAATAAGTTTAATGGTTTAATTATTATATAATACCAAAGTTGCTATTCTATCGTTTCTTCTTCTTTTTTTTTTATTTTTTATTTTTTTATTATTTTTTTTCTTTTCCTTTTTCTTCTTCTCCTTTTTTTTTTTTTTTTTTTTTTTTTTTTTTTCGTTTTTAAACAGATTTATATTTAATTTTTTATGCATAGAGTATTGGGGATGTGAAAGTAAATTTTAAGTTTAATTATTCAAATTTATCCATAACTTTTTTTGATGTAATTTAAATATTACAAAGGACAAAAAAGAAGTTTTAAAACTTTCTCATTAGCAAAGAAAAATTCATTGAGATATTATACATAATTGATTGTTAAGAGTATGATATTCATTACTAGCACATTTTAAGTTATTTCACTATACAAAATATTTAATGTATTTTTTTAAATTAAAAAAAAAAAAAAAAAAATCTAAAAATAAAAAATAAAAAATGCAACAATATAAAAGAAACTATTTTTTAATATAATCTCCACTTTCAATAGATAAAACAAATTCTACACTTTTTTGTAATAGAAATTGAAGTTTGTTTAGAATTCAGGTATATATATTCTTTGTTGAATTATCTCCTATCTAAATTTTAATTACATATTACAAGTTCATCATTATCTTTGTTATACAATTTTTGTATTCTACGTCTTTTATATAAAACTATGATTTTAATATGTTTAGTAATATTTACCAAGACCTACGTGTATACAACTGAACATTGCAAAGGAGTATTGTACTACAATATATTTCTTATTTCAGTATACCCTTGGTGCACCTAATTTAGATTGCTGGTGAATGAATCAAATAATTTATACATGAAAATTAATAAAACTAAAATTACATATACATATTATACATATTTTTTATTGTTTTAGTAATCTAGTTGATTTATTTTATTTTAATGTCATTCATATTAATTTATTTATATGTATTCAAAAACTCCTTAACATACCTTTTCGTTACTGCTTAATTTTTGTTATTAATTTATTATTACGCAATGTAACTATACATATATGGTCAGAAAAAATATTCATAGTTTAGTAATATTTTATTAACGACTTCTCGTGTCATGAAATCGTTATCCCAGGTAAAATTGTTGCGTGTTTACTTCATGATCAATATCCACTTGTACTGCTGTGTGGGTTTCAAAGTAAATATATATATATATATATATATATATATATATATATATATATATATATATATATATATATATATATATATATATATATATATATATATATATATATATATATAGAAGAAAAAGAAATTTTTATATCGCGTCATTTCAAATCAATCGCTGGTCAAATGATTATGATAATCGAAATATAACGTGTTACGTATAATTTATATTTATTCGTGTTTTGTTTCAGTTTATTAAAATGCTTTCATCACATGATTATCGGAAAACTAAAGTAACAATTTATTAAATAATAATGTGAGAGTAGTTTTTTTTAATCTGATAATTTTTACTTAATATATTCAAATTGTATATTTTGTATTTTTCAGTAAAGAAAATAACTAAACTATTTTACAGAAAATTTAATGCTATCTCATTCATAATTCTCTTTTTTTTTTGTACTGAAAATTGTTCAATTATTCAAATAAAGTTTAATGAATGGTATTTTTATAAGTTACGTTGATTTATTTTTCTAATAAAAATATGGCAATTTATTTTATTATATAAGTATCAAAAATTTATGGCACAAAAAAGAAAAAGCAACAACAGTAAACGTAAAAATCAGAGCACATTTAGGCATTTTATGGAGTATAATCTTAAAACAACACATGTTTTTTTATGTTCTATATTGAAAGACAAAAGCAACAACTTATATGTAAGAACACTGTATTTGATTTATAGATCTATTAAAAATATCAATTTTTATTTTTGTTGTCAATTTCATATCTAAGTGCCATTAAACTTTTCAGCAGGTAAAAAAAAAAAAAAAAAAAAAAAAAAAAAAAAAAAAATTAAATGTCAGGAAAGTGATTTCTTGTATATTTCCTCTTTATAATTTTTGTTATACAGTTTTGATGGATGCATATTATATAATACATAGGCTGCCCAGACGTCCCGATTTTCCCGGGACAATCCCGATTTTGACCCCTTGTCCCGGCTAAAAATTGAAATGTCCCGATTTCTAATGAAGGGAAAAAAATACAAAATGCAAGAGAAAAAATGAAAAATTTATTAAAAAATCTATAAAACACGCACATAATATTTATTTTAATATAAAAATATCGTGATTTTTCAAGAACTATATCAATTAATAGCAGAGGTTGGCAGAGGGTGCCATTCTGAAATCCTTTTTCTTCACTTTAAAGGAAATTTGCGTTTTTTTTTTTTTTTCTTTTCTTTTCTTTTCTTTTCTTTTCTTTTCTTTTCTTTTCTTTTCTTTTCTTTTCTTTTCTTTTCTTTTCTTTTCTTTTCTTTTCTTTTCTTTTCTTTTCTTTTCTTTTCTTTTCTTTTCTTTTCTTTTCTTTTCTTTTCTTTTCTTTTCTTTTCTTTTCTTTTCTTTTCTTTTCTTTTCTTTTCTTTTCTTTTCTTTTCTTTTCTTTTCTTTTCTTTTCTTTTCTTTTCTTTTCTTTTCTTCTTTTCTCATTTGCTGAGTAGATAGTTAAAATATTAGTAAAAAAAAATCAATGCTATTTTTTATTAAAATTACAATTTTTGGAGCAAATTTTGATAACTGTTCGACAAAAAAAAAAAAAAAAAAAAAATCCTTTGAAGCAAAAAAGTTAAATATATTTAAAATTTATGGTTTTAAATAAAAGGTGAATGTAGCTCTATAATTTTTTCTATAGAAAAATTAATTTTTAGATTTTTATTTCAATAATGGTCATTTGAAAAAGGATCAAAATATACACTTAAAAATTGGGGACCACGCCCCCTTTTATTAAAATTTTTCACCTCCGGCGGGGCCTCCTCCCCCACGTCCCAATAAGTTGCCTCTCACCTAGGGTCAAAGTGTCCCGATTTTGCCTCTAAATAAAATGGTCAGCCTAATAATACAAACACATGTAATAATAAATATTTAACGTTTCGTAGAGTACTGTGTTTGCCAAAAAAAAAAATAATAATAAAGTCAAAATATATACCCCACGTAAAAATTTACCAAAAATAATTACAAATGTATAAAACATTCTCGGTTGATACTCTCCTTAATATTATTGATAACGATTATTTTGTTGACATAGTTTTTTTTCTAACAAAATAACAATTTTACGAAATCTACTTTGGAAATACATATCCTAAGATACTTATGAAAACATTATAAAACAACAACTGATACAGAAAGAAAAATAAAGCATATTTTTAAAAAGTTTACATTTATATAATATTATAATCTCTTACAATTTTTTATTATACAGTATTTATAAGAGATTTTTACACTCTTAAAAAAATAAAATTCTTTTGTTCAAGTGTGATATAAAGTTCTTTTTATTATATTGTAAATGTCCTTATATATTTCCTAACTTATTCTATAAGAAGATTAGGGTTTAGATTTTTTTTTTTTTTTTGCAAGAAATGTTGATAAGAAGAGAAATATATAAACGTTAGTATGAGATTATAGTATAAAAAAAACTTCATATATAAATATGGCTGGTCTAACATTGACAAAGCTCGTGGAATAAACCTCAGTCCCGAGAAATCGTGCACGGCATTGCAAAAACACAGTCATATCGTAAGCCTGTTGGAAAATCCTCTTCCTCCATGCTTCTAACAGAGAGAGAGAGAGAGAGAGAGAGAGAGAGAGAGAGAGAGAGAGAGAGAGAGAGAGAGAGAGAGAGAGAGAGAGAGAGAGAGAGAGAGAGAGAGAGAGAGAGAGAGACAGAGAGACAGAGAGACAGAGACAGAGACAGAGAGAGAGAGAGAGAGAGAGAGAGAGAGAGAGAGAGAGAGAGTAAGAAGTGAGAATTAGTGAATAGTGCACTTTAAAAGAGAAAAACTTTTCAATTCCTCTTTTATAATACACGAATTTATATTCATCAAAATTTATTTTACATAATAACCAGCTTAATACACATACATAAGCTAAGTGCAAAATATATATACGTAGAAAATACAACAATATAAAATAAAGTTATAAGTAAAATGAGATTAAAACTAAATATATGAAAATAAAATAAGTTTATTTGAAAATCTTTTCCATTATATTTTTTATCTAAAATTATTATTATGCATACTTTTAGAATGCGGTAAAAGTTTCTTTTCCATACCATTCTTTTATAACTCATCGGTAGTAAGTTTATTGTTATATATTAATAAAAGAAAAATAAATATAGAGTAAGAGAAAATAAGAAAGAAAAGAAATTTAAAATTATAAAAGAAAAAAAAAAGTAGAAAATAAAATTGATCAAAGAAATAATTCTTGACAGATATTTGAAGTTAAAAAAAAGTGCCTATTTCTAAATGTATTTTTGTTTATTACAGAATCAATAATTAGAGAAGCATACATATTATAACATAATAAATAATAATATTAATAAGATATTCATTTAGTTTTCACTAGTATAAATACAAAATATCGTACAAAGTGTACATACATTCATTGTTTCTCATAAAATTTCTTACATATAATTATAGTTTTGCTCTTTATTTACAATTTTCTTTCCTTTCCAATATTTAGTGCTTTATAGAACTATCATTTTTATACCATAGATATCATACGGTTTATTTGCATAGTAATTTTTTTTTATGTTGAAATTTAAATTTAAAAAAGTTTCCTCTTTACTAAAAAAAAAAAAAAAAAATGTAAGAACAAATAGTGACAAAATAGTTTGTATTTCTCTCTCTCTCTCTCTCTCTCTCTCTCTCTCTCTCTCTCTCTCTCTCTCTCTCTCTCTCTCTCTCTCCCTTTTGTGTGCTTTGTATTCAAATAACTAGTTGTTTTTTTACCTACAGTGAATAAAGTATCACAAAGTTATTTACTTAATATTGATGCTTGTTGTTTCAAATTTACATGATCTATTTATTGATAAAAACAGACATTACCTGATACATGATAATTTAGTATTATTTTAGGTATAATTTATTATTTTAATATTTACTTTATACTTTATAGGTATATTACCATAAATACGTAACAATCTTTACAAACCACATTGTGATAATTTTAAAACTATGTACGTATAGCAACCATGCAGGATTTTTTTTATATGGAATATAATTAACATTATTCAAGTTGATCAAACAATTAACCTACATTCATTTACATTGACAAATAATTATGTGCATAGCTTGGTAGCTTCTTGTAGTTATTGTGATGTAATAGAAAGTATTGCTGCGGTAATATTTTTTTAAAGTTATATACGTATAGACCATGATATAGACAGTAATGCTGTTCGTAAACCCTGTTCTCTGCTCCTAAAATGACGATCAACTTTGGTTACTCAAATGGAATGCGCATTTTTTTTGGTACAAGAGAACAGAGTTTACGAACAACACTAGTATAAAATAATTATACTTAATATTTATAGGTACACTAAAATATAGGTTCTATTTGTATTATATTTACATGGTAATAATAATAATAAATAATAATTCAAAGAATTCAATAATATTCTATTGAAGTTATCATTAAATCATTGAAGAGCACAAAATATAAACAAAAGTGTGTATTCTGTAATAGTAAATGTTTATAGTCGAGAGAGAGAGAGAGAGAGAGAGAGAGAGAGAGAGAGAGAGAGAGAGAGAGAGAGAGAGAGAGAGAGAGGAGAGAAAATCAGTTTGTTTGTAGTAAAATTATGCACATGCAGAAACAAATTGTCCCTTTCACTGTTGTCACAAAAAAAAAAATATATATATATATATATATATATATAAGATAAGATAAGACATCATGGTGTTTGAGTTCGTGTTTAATCTTCATCTTAAAATAATAAAATTTAAAAAAATGTCAGCATCACCAATAAAATATTATAAGTCTTTAGCCAGCAGTAATACAGTAAAATAACACTGAAACATAATTTTAACATGTATAGCAATTTGTAATGTTAATTGTATACGATTTTTACGTTGTGTTTAAATATAAGGAAGGTATAAGGTATACCTTAAAATTTTGTATCGTATTTAAACTAAACATATCTCCATACAAATGAAGACTTGAAGCCAGATATTCCATTAAGTATCGAAAACGAATTCTTTCATATCATAATGCATCTAACTGAAGCTATTTAGCTTAAAAAAAGAAATGTCATATTATTATGTTTTATACAAATATATATACCCAATCTACATTTCATATTTTATAGTAGTAGATATATTATTGTTATTATTAATTACATTTCTGCAAATTAAAATAGCAGGTGGTATGTAAAAGAACTTTTTTAAACTTTTCATAATAGCTTTAACATATTGTATTGGCAATTTTATCGTGTTTCTCTCTCTCTCTCTCTGTCTCTCTCTCTCTCTCTCTCTCTCTCTCTCTCTCTCTCTCTCTCTCTCTCTCTCTCTCTCTCTCTCCTTATTTATTTCTATAAAAATTAGCCGCCCTTTACGTTTTATTCAATAAGTTTTCTTTTGAAAAAAAAAAGTAATTTATTACCAAAACACATTGAAATTAATTTCTAATATTTGAAAAATATCGCAGTCAAAAGTTTTAATTACAAGAGAGAGAGAGAGAGAGAGAGAGAGAGAGAGAGATAAGATGAAGGAATATAGGAATATAGTCATTTGCTTGAAAACTCTATTTTTTAATTTACATCATACCTTTTCCTTGAAAAAAACTTATTTTTTTATAAAAAGCATTGCAACACAACACAATCATACAGATGAGATAATTTCAAAGAAAATATTTTTGTTATTTTGAATAAGAAATTTACTTATGTGCAAAAGAATTGATCATAAATAATTTTATATTATAATAGGTAAAGAGGGAAATGAAAGAAGAAAAAAACTTGTAATATAATATGCAGCGAAGCTTTGAGGTCAGGGAAAAATAGATAAAGTAATAATGATATAATCATGCCATTTTAATATAAATTTGAACATAATGTACGACAATGAGGGGTATTGTGAACAATTTAATTTCTTACGTCATGGGAAACAAAAATGCAAATTTGACCTATACAAGAAAAAGCAAAGTTCCAAATAAAGAAAAAAAAAACACAACTGAGTTGTTTATTACTCTTTGCAGTACGATTTATAGCATTTGCACGCAAGAGTGGCGAGCAAGGAGTTCTTGACACGTGAAATAAATATCGATCTAGATGTTATTTGACATTGTGAATGCACTGCTCTACAAGTATTGGGTAAATACGGCAAGCACAATGCAGGTATATACTGCATTAAAAAAAGTTTTAATATATAACATCATATTACAGCTTGTAACATTATAGCGTATACATATATACATTCATACATTATATAGCGTATAACATTTGGGGTTAAATTATCACACTTATTGTAAATATTATGATGTATTTGTATATTATACATAGTTTTTATTTTAGATACTATTTGTAATATATAAAGTCATCTGTCGTATATATACTTTGTTGAAGTATTAAAAATTAAAAATCAATGAAAAACTGAACAATGATCAGTAACCATTCACGAGCCCAGTAAGCCTGGACGTCACGGATGAAAGGATTATTTATCAGAGTGCTTTTTGCATAATGTAACTATATTTTTCTACTTATTATATAGTATAAAATATATGAATATGACTATAGTTATAGGAAAATCTATCGTTCTATATCTATTTGAGTTACGTTCAATCGGTTTATGACGTTCTCTAAGCTCACCATCTGTGGCATCTTATGGCTATTGAACAAGGGTTCGAACCTCTTCTTATAGCTTATTGTTATTCTCATCATGAAACTGGTGTGGCAAGCAAAATCGCTATTTTTTCAAATCTAAAGTTGAATGCGTATCTATATATACGATGCTTCGAAAGACAGAGTGCTCACTGCCCAAACAGT
Organism: Ecdyonurus torrentis; assembly: GCA_949318235.1. NCBI lineage: Eukaryota > Metazoa > Arthropoda > Insecta > Ephemeroptera > Heptageniidae > Ecdyonurus > Ecdyonurus torrentis. The sequence goes on along the minus strand of OX439131.1, from coordinate 33,528,718 downwards.
CTTGGGTTGTGAGAAATAAATCTTTGATTCTTCAATTGGTCAGAGAAAAGAAATTACGAAATACATCTCTCTTTTTCTATATCTCTCTCTTCATTGCAGTACAATTTTTTAGTATTTTCTACCATGTTAATAGAATAATAATTTCGTGTCATTTGTTTTGCCATTTGTTTTCTCAGAGTTTGAAATATTTGTACTCAATTACTCCAGATTGAAATTAAATTAAATATAGTTAATTTAAAAATTAATTATTAATATTGCGTTATATTTACGTACATTTTTTAATTAATATATTTTTATGATGAATATCATATTTACACGTAAAAATAATGTTAATGTATAACATGAAGATGAAATGCTCATTTCAAACTTTTCCTCAAAAATTTTCTGCAGAAAAGAAAAAGAAAGCTAATTGTCATTATTTTATAACTCCCTTTACACCATAAGTTCAAGTTTTAGATTTATACTGCACTACCCAATCATGTTTTGAAGAAGCTGAGAAGTAAAATTCTTTTAATTAAAAATCATCAATAATTTTTTTTCCTTTATCAACTGTTGATATATGATTTTTATAAAAATGAAAATTAAATTAAATAATAATGATATTTAGAAAATCTGAATATTAAGGTAATTTTAATTTTATTGTTTAAAAAAAGTTAGCATTGTTTCATTAAATGTAAAAACGTTAAGATCCGTTTATTTTTCTTTAGTCCATCCACATATATTGTATGGTATCTTGGCTTACGGGTTTACTAAATCCGGAAAATTGACTCATTTACATAAAATGCAATTAAGAATCCTTAAATCATTAAAAAAAGGGAAGAAATGTGAAAATAATGAAATATATAAGTATTTAAATGTTTTACCGATTAGTGATTTATTAAATCTTACATTTTTGTTAGAATATTATTTTGATAATGATCATGGTATACCAAGAGAACATGATAATTTCACCAGAACTGTGTTAAAAAAACCAATGATAGTACCAAAAATATTAAATAGATTAACAGAAAGAACAAAAATATATGTGTTGCCAAAATTGTGGAATCAGATTCCGTTAAATTTAAAAAATCTAAATAGTAAAATACAAGTTAAAAAAATATTATATGAGTTTTTCATGGAAAAATTATAATTATTAAAATATGAAGGGGAAAAAAAAGTTTTTGTATTGTGTACTACAGTTTTGATTTACATAATATAAATGGAAATTTTTGTATGATTAAATTTTTTTTTAGTTTGTATGATGTTTAATTATTTTTTGGAGGTTGTAAATTATAACAATTTATATAATGTAAGTGAAATTACCTATGTATGAACCAGCCGATAAGGCCTTGGCCTTGGTTGGATGTTTTAATGAATTTAAGAATAAAAAAAAATAAATAAATAATAAAAAAAAATTATGTAATAATAACAATGGGATATAAAAAAGCACAATTTTATTATATAATAAAACATATATTTCATCATTAATAATGCAAGTAAATTTAATGTTTATAAGTTGTTACTGAGCAGCATAACTCGTGCAATATTTCCAATGTTATTCTTATGAGAAAAAAATCAACTCTGAATTTATTATCTTTAACCATGCACCAATTGTGTGGACAAAACAAAGAACATAAAAATAAAATCGAGCTTGATATAGTAGAAAACAAATTGGAATTAAAAGCTTAAAGGAATAGAGCACATTGAACAAAAAACATGTCTAGTATCCTAACATATATACCTAAATATCAACGTTGATTTGAACAGAGTCATTGATTTCTAATTTATTTTTCATTTACTAAATGTCAGATGCCGATTCACGCGCGCGGAAACAGGCAAGCGGTGACGTCATAAACATGCAGCTGACATTTTGTGAATGTAAAATAAATTAGAAATCAATGACTCCGGCCAAATCAACGTTGATATCTAGGTATGTTAGGATACTAGACATGTTTTTGTTCAAAGTGTTCTATGCCTTTAATAAGTGGCAAGCTATATTTTCTATAAACTTTATATTTTAATAATTTATTATAGGCTAATGTAAATAATGTCTATATACGCCTGAAAGGTAATTTTGAATTAGCTTCTCTAGACTATACTATAATGACAATTAATTAAGAAGTTTGAATTGAGTTAATATACTGAAAATGTTTGAAAATAATTGACATGCTTCAGGAAATCCTAAATAACTAGCTGCCAAATTACTTGAGGACTAAAATGTCACAAATGTGTGGGTTTAACAAGTAAAAGTTATAAACTATACAATACACAATTTGAAACAAATTTTGTATGTTTTGTATGTTTTGTATTGTATATCTTTAACTTCTGGCTATATTATAATAAACTGTTATGTTTTACTGTCTCAATCTATATTTTTTTGCTTTGTTTTCTTGTAATGCCTAAAGTCAAGTTATATATAAAAATTCCAAGTCTAAATTTTATAAAAGCAACTATACACATTCGTCTTCTATAAGTTACACAAATAAACAATTTAAGATTACTTTCGTAAAAATAAAGATTGGTTATGTATTTTGATTAAAAAAATATAGTAATTCTACTGCCATTAGAAGTACTGTGAGTGTGTAAATTAATGCTTATATTTTTACACGGGAAGTTTTATGAAAGAGGTTGGCTTTCGAAAGTTAGCTCTGTTAGCAAAACCATTATAATAATTTCTTTGTGTCAAATATTAATAAAGAAAAAAAACACACGCTAAAATGAGTGCATAATAGTGAAATAACGTTCCGAGAAAATAAAGTTTTTATGTTTGAATTCTATACATTAATAAATATTATAATTGGTTAATTTTATTAAAAAACTGTTCATATATTGATTTTAATTTAACACTTATTTCAAAATTGTCGTACTAATAAGTTGAGTATAAAATATAGCTCTCAAATCAAAATATGTATAAAGAATTTAATTTTTATGACTGGTGAAACTCAGAATGCTTCATTTATATAAAATGTATAAAAATCATTTAAATACTAATTTATATATAAATGAATATTATATTGATACGAAAAAGGGGAGGGGGGCGAGTTTAATAAAAATTAAAATTAAGAGCAATTCCATTAGTAAAATGAAATTTTAATTGGCAAAGAGCCGACATACATGATGGCTGCGTAGATCCTTGTGGTTATGTTATCATTCAAACAAGCAAAGCCACAACAGTTTCGAGTGGGAGACTGTCTGTTCTTTTTTATTTAGTTTTGCCCCCTCACTCTCGAGAGAAATCTGAGCCTTGTTCAAGTTTCTATTTACACTATTATTGGAAAAAAAAATGTCGTTCAACGCAAACAATAAATCATTATATGGAAGAAGGGGAGGGGGAATAAGGCGTATTGAATATCATCACATAACTAATTTAATTAACAAAAATTTTCCTCCTAAGTCTTAACTTTCATTTTTATATGATACAAAAATTATTGATTTTTTTTTTTAATAGAGTTGTTGATACCAATTTACAAGCTTATGATGTTAGGGAATTTTTATATATTCATGACAACTACTCTTTGGTCGTTTTATTATTTCAGCTAAAAATAGTTGTTTTGTAAATATAAAGAACATTTTCATTTAAATTACAAAACTAAAGTTACTGTCAAATTACTATATCTTGTAAATATCAAGTAATAAGGGTTTTTGTTGTCGTTTTTTTATTTATTTATTTTTTTATAATTTTAATTGCCTTAAAAAAACACGCAAAAGTATACCCAGTAGCCCTCATTTAAATTTTTCGGTGTGCCAGCAATTTTCTCAAAAAAAAAAAAAAAAAAAAAAAAAAAACGCAAAGATGGTATTAAAATGGTAAAAGATAGGAAATTAGTGGGAGCGTACCATCTTGCACGCCACCTCTGGTTGGCTAAGCACTACACCGGTAACCTCCATTAAAACCTCACGAACTCTGCGTATCGTTCCAAGCAAAAGATTATTCCTGTTATAAAATATTATGAATTTTCAATTATTTGATCCAATTGATTTGTAAGAACTAATTATGAACATGATTTAACGTTCAAAGCCTGTATAGTATATATAGTCATGATTATATTTATTTTGTGGGGAAAAAATAGTTATCAGAATATAAGAAACTTCTTAAAACCATTAAAATTATAATATGTAACATCATTATTTTGGTTAACGATGTGTATAATTTTACCTATATTATATATATTTATATTTGTCTTTTTTACTTGATCTATTTGTTCGTAGATATATACTCACACTCGCTCTCTACTCACTATAGTAAATCCCTAACAGTACTTATAGAAAAGTTCAGAGTTGAATGTTTCTTATCACTTTAATATGGTCACTGGGCAATAATATATACTATATAACTCCTTAAATCTATCTGCTATACAAACTTAGAATCAAAAGAGCTAAAAGCTTCGTGTAATCAATACGTTCAGTTACTTTACCATGAGTTTTTTTTTTCTTTTCTTTATACAATGTTTTTCGATTTGAAATTTGAAATCCAAGTTTATTGGTAAGTTGTTGTTTTCTATTCCCAGTAGAAATTTGCAAGTAGGTTTTAAAGTCACAATGTAAATGGAAAACAAAAATAGCAAATTACTTGTAGTATTTCTCACTTGTAAGTTTGGTATAATAAAGTATTCGAAATTTATATCACATATTGTATATTAAAAAAAAAATAATAATAAAATAAAAACTCTACCATAAAAGTACAATACATTACTAATTTTTTTAAAGCTTAAAAAATGTAAAAGTGAAAGAAAGAAAAATAAAAAACTTTGATGGAGTATCCTGTAACTTATGCAACTTTTGCGTCACAAAATTTGAAGACTCGTCATTCTGAACTGAACACAAAACGGCATGACGTAGTTTATTTAATATTTTGCCTTGAGAATCCCCACTATAAAGGAAATTCAATAATATTAGACACACATCAGTAGTTTAAAATATTTAATCTGAGTTAAATGAAGCAAAAGTTAATGCTGGCGTTAGCTAAATCTAAACGCATAATTACCGCATTTTGTATGCTTCATTTCATACACAAAAGAAAAAATGTAGCAGAAAATAAAATATTAAAATATATATTTTTTAATAAATCAAAACCAATACATGGGTTACATATTACCATGATAATTATTCATTGGCTTTCTATATTTCGTATATACTGCGGGTGTCACCCTCAATGCAGTTAACAAAAAATATCTATATATATATATATAGCCTATCTCATTTACAGATAGCACAACAATAAAAAGTATTGGCTCACTGGTTCACTTTTATGAAAGTAAAAGCAAAAAGTCATATGGCTCCAGTATAGTAATAATAAAAGTGCAACCATGTGAACATAAACGATACATGAGAATTTCTCAGCTCAATCCAATATTGCCAAGATGATTTTTCATACTTGAGATTTATTTTCATCTTGACAAAAAATTGTTTAATGGTGTGCAATTTCCGTTTCTTCTCTATATACAGAAAACTGTGGTAAAATATTCTCTTCTTATCTTACAACAACAAAACTGCTTTTCCAACCAACATTTAAAATAAAAATTATTGCTTTATAATTACAATGTTATTTAAATAAATAAGGTTTTGAATATACTGTATATTTCCATCGTTAGCGTCTTTTTTTTTTCTAAAATAAGGAAAAATATTGAATAATGAAACTGATATTTATTTTGAATAAAAAAATATAATATTTCGTTAACATTAATCTTTACTGCAATATGCTTTTATCTTTTAAATTTCTCATTAGTTTTCTGTTCAATGTAGTGTGCTGTATGTATGTATACAATATAATATCAGATATCAGATAAAGTTATAAATTACAAAATATTGGCTATTTATCTTATTAAACTTTTCATTTTGCTTACAATTTTCAATTTCCTATAACAAATCAAAATATCTCAATTTTGTAAGACAAAGTTTGTATGAAACAAACAAAAATAGTTTTCCAATATTAAAGTGTAATGATTTCTTTTTTGTTTCGTTGTATTTATTTATCTATCTTTATTTATTTCAGATATACAGCTAAAGTGTTGTACCGTTGTATTGATTTTTGTTGCTGTAAGGAAGCAGAAAAGCGCACGAGAAACCCCGCGTGACATGAGTACCCCATGTGCAATTTGTGAATACCTGTATGTGCTGACGTCTATTAAGTAAATTAGTTTGTCAAGATGGTAATTTTAGACAAAGACAAAATGTAGTTTATATCACGTAGTATTTATTTTAAACTTTTTTTTAAGCTAATGGAAATGTTTAAATGACGATATATTGATAAAATGTCATATACATTTTTAACTTCTTCTTCTTCTTTTTTTTTTTTTTTTTGTTTACAGTTTTTTTAACATTATGCAGTGAATTTTTCCTGATTGAAAAAATATTGTTCTAAATTTTTCATGGTAAAATATTTAAAAATGCAAACAGATTGTGGCAGTAAATGTATATTTTTTTATATTATTTTTTATTATTATTATTTTTTAACCCTCCTTTATAATCTAAATATTTTTTTTTGTCATATGGGAATCTGTTATTGTATATCCAATGTGCGTGTAAATGTGACATGATATAAAATTATAATTCAAGGACGATTTAGTTTTTATAACTGTCTGACTTATTTACTTTTAAGTTTGGTTGCATTAAGTTTTGGGTATATAGAATTATTAAGAAAGAGAACTCACGTGCGATGGTAAAGACTGTGCTGACGTAAGTGGTGACGAGCACCAGCAAGGGCAGCACAAACATGAGCAGCAAACTGAACGCCCCGTACAATTGTTCCTGCCACACCTCGGTGTAGAATCCATGGGTCACACATTGGTAGAACTCCTCGTAGAATGGACCTCGCAGTACACGAAATATCACCAGCTGCAAACAATCAAAAGATTTCAAAATTGAATTACAAATTATCTCAATCCATAAGAAACATAATACTGGTTAAATCTGAATAAGTAAGATTCACAGTGAAAAACTGCAGTGAATATACTGCAGGATTAAACTTGGATAATGTTTTGTTACTTTTGTTTATACCACAAATGCACCAAAATAAGTTTCTATGACTTATAGTTAAAACATAGTTATGTACATATCTACTTTCAGCTAAAATAAAAAGTTGAATAATATATAAATATAAAAGATTAAATTTGCTGGCACAGCTGTAATATCAATATAATAGTACTAACAGATTTTACTGCTAAATTTATATATTGTTGTTATCCCTATGAATAAATTCAACTTCTCTTTTCATAAAATACGTGAATATATATATATATATATATATAAATATCGTTTAATATATTGCTTTCAATTGTATAATTAAAATTTATTTTAAAAGTTGCATAAAAATGCTATTAAAGAAAGAAAGAAATAAAAGAAATCAGACTGCTTTGTTGCAAATCTTAAATAAAATCGCATCACGTTGTATGAAGTATCAATAGTTTGATTCCAATTAAGAATGTCACTGGTTCTATTCTTTTAAAAAGCAAAAGCTGATACTCTTTGTATCTACTGGCAATCACTTGTCATTTAATCTGTTCGCTTTTTTGTTGCCAAATTGAAATCAGCCTTTCTCTCTCTCTCTCTCTCTCTCTCTCTCTCTCTCTCTCTCTCTCTCTCTCTCTCTCTCTCTCTCTCTCTCTCTCTCTCTCTCTCTCTCTCTCTCTCTCTCTCTCTCTCTCTCCCAAGAATAGTAACTGAATAAAAATTCTGAACTCTGTCAATAACGAAAGAAACAATGTCAAACAATCAAATAAGAAAGCAAAGTTCTGCTTTAAATTGAAATTTATTGCCTCAAATATATATAAGAGTTTTTTAAAGCTTGTATATAAATTTCCATTGTAATATTGTTCTGTATCATTTTACATATTGCTTTTATTAACTTGAAAGTAAAACAATGAACTTAATTTAAACTTTGAAATATCTATTATTTAATTAATGTAAGCTAAAACCCATAAAATACATTACAAGGGTCTATAAGGAATGGGTAATCAGCTATAGTCTTATAAAATAATATTCCTCCTCACTTACACTTTAACTTTATAGTTAGCCTTGAAAGGCTTCGGCTACATGAAGTTATGGTCACTTAATATTTACATAGCAACTTTCATGACACAGTGAGAGAGAGAGAGAGAGAGAGAGAGAGAGAGAGAGAGAGAGAGAGAGAGAGAGAGAGAGAGAGAGAGAGAGAGAGAGAGAGAGAGAGAGAGAGAGAGAGAGAGAGAGAGAGAGAGAGAGAAGAGCAAACAACTAAACGGAGACTAACACGTCAAATTTTCATTTTCATTACAGAATTTAGAGAGAACTGACACTATGTGGCAAGTTAGGAAGAGAGAGAGAGAGAGAGAGCACGTTGACAGCTAACAGAAAGATAAAATGCAATCAGACAAATGACAAAAACCCTGGGACATATGAAATGTTAGCTCATCTCAGAATGTTCCGCAATGTCAACCAATGCTAGAGTTATTATACCCTTTTTTTACGTTTTTTTTTTTTTTTTTTTTTTAATTTTTTTTATTCATGCTAGTTTTGACTTATTTATGTATTATAATACAGTACAATAAAATTACTCTTTCATATATGTTACTATAAAATAATGTTAGAATACATTCAATCAAACTAAATTATTAATTGGTCTTTTATTTTGTATTTTATTATTAATAGTTTAATTAACTATCAACGATTGAGTTCCAATATTTAAAGTTCAAATCATAACAAATCAAATTATAATTATAAATTTGTTGTATATTGAAGTTATATATATTTAAATTACACAAATTAAAAGTACATTTATTGAGGCTTGCATTAATTACAGTGGCCATGCAATGTTTATTTCCATACAATAATGTTAGAAAAAAGTTTTTAAGGTTATTAACTGTACCAAAATCAATCTGCTATATGAGGTATAATACTGTATGTTATAACATACAGTATTATACCTCATATAGCAGATTGATTTTGGTAGCTTCCGGACGCGAATTCTCTCCCAAGCGTTCTGAATAGCCCAAACGCGTTGGGATCACGCACGTGACGATGGAATACAAAATAATAAAAATATATAATAAAATAAAAATAAATTCTTAATCAGATCAAGTTCTTAGAATCGAAATTTGATTGGAACTTGATCCCAACGCGTTGAGCCCTTTTTCAAATTTTACAATGAGTTTGGGTAGTTTGTATTGGGTCAATATGTTTTGTACATTGTTATGTTTTATATTAAATATCATAAATTTCTAACAATTTCTCTTTTAACATACTCCGCTATAATATTGTTAAGTAAGTTTGTAAAATGAAATAACACAGAAATAAAAAGTACATAAAATACTGAAATCTGTAGTTTGTTTTGTATAGTCTTCAAAACTCAATGTAAGATTGTTAACAAATTACTTTTACTTGGAAATGAAATCCTTGGAGATAAATGCAATTGAATGTTAATAGAAGAGTGTACTGTAAGACCAAATAGTGTAGAATCTGCTACGTTAAAGAGGATACAGAGAGAGAGAAAATAGGCATGAAATTAGAAATAAGAATGAAGTCTGAAGTACGCAATTGAACAATATTGTTTCTTAGGTCGAGTATTATTAACTATTTTCAGGTCATGTAAGGGTTGTATTTTATTTATTCTCTTCTCTTCTGAAAAGTTTTTTTTTTTTTTTTTTTTTTTTTTTAGAGAAGTTTTATGATAAGTATAATAAAAAAAGCTTTGAATAGCAATACCCAAGAACTTTTCAACCAACTGTATAAAAGAGAGAGAGAGAGAGAGAGAGAGAGAGAGAGAGAGAGAGATTTCTTAAAAAAAGTGTTATACTCTGACAGTTTTTTTTCTTTTGGGAAAAGAAAAAAACATATCAAAATAAAGCCTCTAATATTAAAGCTATTGTGTATCACATAAAAAAGTATTTATATTTTTGTCAAAAATTAATATCTTTGTATAAATTTTTCATTAAAAGTTAGTAAAAAAATATTTATATGATTTAATTCTATATGTTATATTTATTCTAAATAAACCATCTTTATAATTATTAATATATTGATCTATTTGATGTAGTAAATAAACAAGGTGAAAATTAGCTCTGATCAAATTAATTAATTAAATTATATACTTAAGTTAAATTGTATACAATTTATATTATTAGTTCTGTTTTTATATATTGATTACTGATGTAACTTACTCACAGTACAGATATAATTTTGTATTTAACTTACATTATTGTACAAATAATTAACTCTCTGGTAGCACAAAATTAAGTTTTACTTAATTTTCAAAGTTTTAAAAGGTAAAAAGTAATGTTTAGCCAACATATTTCTCAATATATTTATAAAAAAAAATACTTGTATGATTAATAAGGGATAAAATGTAATATGTAGAAGCTGTCATTTTACTCCCTTCATCAGTTATATAATAATTGCTTTCCATATTATTTTGTAATTTACATGTAAGCTTTGAGTTAATGCATTTAGTACGCGTGGCTAATATTTTTATAATGGATTATTTTTTAATAATACGTGACTCTTGTCACAGAAAAAAAAAAAAAAAAAAAAAAGCCACGAGCGACAAGCCATCAGAAAAATACTTCATTTTTTGCGTCATTACTTGTGACGTTCAGTGTTGGTTTTTAAAATGAACAAAAAAATATATTACAATTCTTCTCTCATTCAATTCATTACAGGAAATTTATTGTATTAAAATTTTATTATTGCAGTAAATAACACAGTATAGGCATAATTTATAATAGGGGATACAACTGAGCATTGCCAATTCATCACAGAGAGAAAGAGAGGGTGAAAGCATTATCTTTTTGAACATTTTTTAGCGCTGCAATTTTTGGAATTTTTTACCTACTATTTTTTAAATGCTAATAAAACTTTTCATAAATAATACCCAAAAAAATGTAATAAATACCACGAAATATACTATACAATAGATTGTAAAATGATGGTGTACGTCGTATATACAGTAGTTCAACATTTTAAAAATGAACATAATATTCTGTGCTCACAAAGAATGGACAGATTTGATTAATAAAATCAAATTTAACTGTCATTATAGTCTTTTGGCTATAAAAATAAGATTATTATTATAATGACATTAATATTTACGTGTGTTACTTAAATTTTTCAGTGTTAACAATTTAATGGTGCCTACAGAAGGAGACTGCAGAATTGGATTATATAAAAACTAAATAGGATTTAAATATATATATATATATATATATATATATATATATATATATATATATATATATATATATATATATATATATATATATATATATATATATATATATATATATATAAAAGTCTAGAGACAGTTTTATATTCTTGGAAGCTAAAACTTTTATTTTAACGATATTGAATGTGAATTATTAATTTAATACTTCCATGTTCTAAGTCACATCAATTTTTTATATACATACAAAAAGTTTAATTTTAAACACTGGAAGAATGACAGAGATGACAAAAATGACAAAATAAATGACAAACAAAAAATATACACCATAATATATATATGGCTTAATTTAAACGTGCAAAATAGTAAAGAAAATAATTTTTCCACTCGACGTGAGTGACCTAATTGCTATGACTTGCAGCTGCTCACGAAGTCAGTTTTTTCTCCCTGCATTTACTTAAAAGGGTGTATTATGAGTATGACCTTCATGCCATGGGAAGCCTATATAGATTACACCGACGGATACAATTTATAATTGTAAATTTCATTTTTTATTATTTTTATTTGATATAATTTTTTACTGGTCCACGCTTTCATGTGCCGTGGGACGTGGGGGGTCACATGCACATGAATGTAATCCAGTCGCGGTTCTGCCTTAGCGGCAATTTGACCGCAGTCAAAGCTTCACCTTATAAGATATAAACCGTTCCGTCTTTCTGGACGGAACAGTAACCGAGTATGGAGAAGTCCGAGTAAAAGACGGCCACATCCAAGATCCGTGAAAAATCTTCACAGACAAGCCCCGGAATGAAATGTCGCCCGATAGGCCTCTGCACCAATATTTTTTTCAACTTCATAATCATTAGAAACATGGTTCTTCTATCTTTGTATTATAGCTCAAAAAGCTATAAAAATATATTTCATATGTATGTATAGCTTGATGAGATGAGTAGATAATAATTTTCATTATATTAATATAAAAGCATAAAGTAATGCCGGTAATCATGTTTATCATTTAATTTGAATAATATTTTTAAATGTAATTTTTCTATTTCCCTTTTTTTTATTATATTTGTCAGCGTTACTTAGTATTTGTTAACTTTTTTTTCTCCTAATCTAATACAGTATTTTGCTGTAACATAAGTTTATTCTATTATATAATATTATATAAAGAATATGTTTCAAAATGTGCTAAAGTTTACTATAACGTTTTTAAATTTTCCTTTTTTTTTAAAAATGAGATAGAAATTATAATGTCCTATATACGAATTTAAAGGCAGACTTCTACAGTTAAAGTGATCCATTTGAAAGTTTTATTCAATATAATAGTCAGTCTGTACGCATATTAGAACATAAAACCTTATGCGAAGATTGCTAATATCATTTTTATAGTAACTTTACATATTTTTAAAATTATAAACGGTTTTGAGCATCATTTAACAAAATGTCTACCTCATAAGACCTGTCAGAAAAATGAACAAATAAATGCTAGAAATACTTTAAATGACTTACTTGTTAATGGAGTAAGTAAATAAAAAAAAAATTACAAGTTTTTTTCTTTCAAAATGAATAATAAATGATGACAGAAACTAAAAGTATTTTACTGTGTCTTTTTTATTATTATTATTTAAACTAAATTCTCTTGACGTCAAAATGGATTATTTAAATATGAGATGCACAAAGTTTTGACACTTGAAAGATGCAATTTTTTATGTTTTAAGATTTGTATTTTTATACAATATTTCTTAAAAAAAATAAAAAAATAAAAAATAAAAAAACTTCTACTAGGTGACTCTTCCCTTACCCCTTCTGAAGTTTTCAACACATTTGTCTGATTTTTTTTTCTTAAATTGCATAACATAAGCTACCTAAGAAAAATTATGCTATTTCTTATTTTTATAGTTATATTTTTTAAAATATTATACTTGATGTACTTTATATTTTTCTGTTTTTGTCATTTCCACTTTATTATTATTATTATTTTAGTTTTACATGGAAAAAATGTCATTTCCATTTTTTTTTCTTGCAAAAATAGGAGCTGTGTAATAATAATAAAAAGCTAGTGCATTTGCAGTCACGTGGGAGTAACACGTGTAAAGTATCATGACACGTGATTTAGCAATCATCTTCAAGTGCGCATTTGTAGAAGTTTGTGTAACTTACTTCGTACTTTTACTACGAGTAAATAATAAGATGTAGTACTTTGTTGTTTCTTATACATATACTATGTATTCTCTCTCATCTTGCAATTGTATAAAACAAAAATGGCAAGAATTTATCAATTTTATGATTTGCTTGATTAATAGCTTTGAAGTGAAAAACAAAATAATAATTGTAATTAATCAAAGTAGTATTCATTTTTACGTATTTTAAATTGGTACTATATATATAACTTAACAATACTGATCTATATAATAACACATTGCCATATTGTGATATTAAAAATGAGGATCCATTGTATAATACATGACATATTATGTATTGTACATACATACATACATATATGTTAAAATAGTTTTTGAATTTGTAGCGTATGTGTATGTATGTGTACACATCATATTTATACTATGTAACTGTTCGTATATAACAATTTTACAATAAAATAAAAGTATCATTTTACTATATTTGTATTGAATCACTGATCAATGCTGAAATGCTTTGAGCCATCGTTCAATTGACAGTTGATAATTATGATTGTCAACGAGACATGCAACTACATTTTTTTTACTTTAACAATAACACATCGTTTTATATCAATCAGTCATAACCATATTAGGAACTAAATACAAAAAGCTGCATGAAAACAAAATAAAAAGGGGGTTCCAAAAATTGTAAAGTTGAAATTCAAGTTCATATTACGGAGAAGTGAAAAAGAGACGAAGGAAGAAATCCAAACCAAAAAATAAAACCTTGTTTATCTTTTTCTTTCGAAAAGTGCACAACATTTTTTAAAGAGTATATTATTGAATTACTTTTTTGTTATTGTTATATTTTTTAGTAAAAATAGACTATTTAAACTAATGGTTGGAAGATATATTGAAGATATTGAGCTTTTAACATAATTTTAATAATATTTTTGTTGTAATATTATTTCAACGGACATCAATTTTTAATGAACGGATCTTTGATGTTCAATATACGTATATAGCTTTTACAGAAGGTAGTACAAATGCAAACATTATTAGGTATAGTTGTTACTTGATTCTTTGTACATACACACATATAAACTTTTTGTTTCAGTTGCATCAAATTACAAGGTTTCAAGTTTGATATTTGAACATCAAAGCTATACTAATCCCTGTAAACAAGCAAACGAAGCGAATTAAATCAAATCGATTTCTGCATTAAAACTAAATCCTATTTCGTTAACTTTCTATACAAGTGTAATAGTACGAAAAAAAAAAAGACTCGTATTACTTTAATTTGGCATAATATATTCGTATTTCATTCATTAATATGTATAACAAAATCAACGTATTAAAAATGAAATACAAATCTTATATCTCATTACAACAAAGAATTTTAATGATGCTACTTTCATGTGTTTTTGTGTGTGTAATGTATATTATTATCTTGGTATATTATATAGTGTTAATAGTGTTAATTTCATGATATGGAATTTTAATAATTACATCTCTGTTAGAATTGATCATTAATATACATTAATTATTATATATATATATATATATATATATATATATATATATATATATATATATATATATATATATATATATATATATATATATATATATATATATAAACTATATTCTATTTAATAAATGTTACTGTTTTAATGTGAGATAATAATTGTAATTATTAAAGTCCACTCATAAATATAAAATGTTTGTTTACAATGTTGATTCTCTACACATTGAGATAAAGCAAGGCATCTTCAAGGCATCCTTCTTTATAGGAAGCCTTGGATAAAGCTAGTGTTTCTGGTGCTAATTTTCTGTTTCCTACACTTCTGTTACTTTTGTTGTTCAGCATATTATTATCATTGATTTTATACATAAGGCCAGTGAATGAAAGTTTGAATCAAACTATTCTTATATATATGTATTTCCCGTGAGAATTTTAGCGGGTGTGACAAAAAAAAAAATGTATAAAATATTATAGTTGCTAAGTTGCTACGACAGCAAACTTTTATCTTACCACATCATACGAACATAAGTATTTGAATGAATAATAAAATAACTTGAATATATTTGTGATATTTAATGCTATATTTTGTTTTATAATACGAGAATAATGCTTATGAATCGAACTGAGATATATCACAATTTTTTTTTTTTTTAAATCAATATATATTTTTTTACTTGATAGTAAAAATGTAAAAGTATTATGAAAAATCTAAACATTTTGTAAACTACATCTGTACTGGAAAAAAAAAGAAACACAGAAACGTGTTTAATTAAATTTTCAACAATTTAGGCAGAAAATTTAGGAGTGAGAACTAGAAACAAGACATAATATAACGTGAGAGAATTTGACTCTAAAGAAATTAGGCAGAATTATTTATCAGTTTTTCCTCCCTTTAAAATTAGTAAGTTATAAAAAAAGAGAGGAAGTGATGCGAGTTAATTTAATTAAACACTAACAATATTGTTAATTTAAACCGTAGCAGGAAATACTTGTGAATTATTTTCACATAAATCAAAAAATAAAATAATTATAAAATTAGTATGCTAGGGATTAGCTTGAATTTTGAAGTCATTTTATTAAATTTGTTATTTTAATGTTTTATTAAATTATATTATATTGTATTATTTTGAAGAAAGTTTAGCAAGATGTAGCTAATGTCTTACTCAACTTATTCAGCTGGCTTAAATATTTGTTATTATATTTTCAAATTTTATATTAAGTTGTTTTCAAATCGTGCTAAAGAAACCGTGCCAAGAGCTATTTTGTAATAATATAATATAATAAATTCAAAACATCTAACAAATTTTAAACTGGAAGTAAGAGATGAAAGAAACAATTTTTAAATTGTATATGCAAAAATAAAGATTTTATTTTTTTATATACTATGATAAGAGAGAGAGAGAGAGAAAGAGAATAATTTTATATGATATAAATACTACATGTGGTCGTAGTGGTGGGTTGGAGGGAGCAATCGTGTTAGTTACGTTCTGATGAATAAAACAATTTACGTAGAATCGTTTACGATTACAAAATTACAAAAAAAAAAAAAAAAAAAAACTTGAGAAGTTAATCCTAAAACAACGTTAAACTAAAAAAAAAAAAAAAAAAAAATGCTGACGCAGTAAAAAAAAATACAAATTTTCTAATTTTCTTTTCACATTTCGATTTTAATATTTTATTCTCTCTCTCTCTCTCTCTCTCTCTCTTATTTATTTTTATTAAATTTTGATTAAAAAATCTTTTAGACTTGGTTAATGTTATAGGTGTATGAAATGTCATTTGAATTAATTTCACTCAAGAAAGGTCATTTCAAAGACATTGTCAAAGCTTATATTTATTATTTTTGCATACATGAATAACCTTATTTATATAAGATTTGTTATGTGAGTGTATAATTTTATATATTATATACACACACAAACACACATATATGTATTATGTATATATATATATATATATATATATATATATATATATATATATATATATATATATATATATATATATATATATATATATATATATATATATATATATATATATATATATATATATATATATATATATAATAAGTTTGGGGACTCATATTACTATAAAATATAGTTATATGAATCCCCAAACTATATACAGTATTAATTAGAAAAGACACTTTATTTATTATTGCTATTATTTTTTTGAACTATTTTATATTCCAATGAAATTTTTTTAATGTATATTTATTTATAGGTCACATAAAAGTTAAACCACAAACAATTAGTATTGTGGTTTCAGATGTAACATCAGACGCACAAGACACGCAATGAAATAAAAAGAAGAAATATTGTATATATGTATAATTATGTATTATAATATAACTTTTAGACACTAGATAACTACAAATAATTTTAGGTTAAATAGACAGAAATTTCCATGCCTCTTATTATTTATTATTTTATTTTTATTTTATTAGTATTATTTTTAACATCCATAAGTGGTAGTTTTCATGTATCGGTGACAAGGTCTATTATAAAAGTAAGCGACGTCTCTATGTAAATCCTTTGCAAACCACCAACAGCAAACCAAACTAATAAGAATAACATGAGTCTATATTATATCTACCTACCTACTATACCTGCCTGCTGCCAGTGTTACAAAATGTCCTGTCCAGTGCCTGTCTCTACCATAACTTCATGACATTGTCTGTTACAAGATTTATTATAGAGTTGAGTACTAATATGGAAATACATTGAAGAAAAAAAATCACATAATAATCATACATAAGTTTCAAAGAAAACTGTGAATAATACTTTTATAATATGGTAAAACATATATTTCTTTTATCCTCCTATAAACATAGTTTTTCTTTTAGAAGAATTATATTATAATATAGAAAAAAACATGATCATGGTTCTGTTCTATGGGTATATACATATAATAGAATTTTTATTCTTATATATAACTCAAAAAGACAAAAAAAAAAAAAAAAAAAAAAAAAAAAAAAAAAAAAAAAAAGGATGATAGCTCAAAAACATGGAAGAGCTTTCTATTTCTAAAACACTTAAAACTAAATAACATTTAGAATATATTGCCAGAACGTAAATGTACTGCAAAATTGCATTTGGTTTAGAGGCAGAATCAATATAACACAAACTGTGATTGCATATCCTTGTAACGTACACCACATACATATTATACTTTTAACTTATATGCAAAGTCTCCTATACTAGAACTTTGTACGTATAGTATTATAGTGCTTATATTTACCATATATAACGGAGAAGATTTCAATCTAATTATTAGCTGATTATAAGTAAAGCTGTTGTAAGTATATCTTATACAATCAAAAAAAGTATTACCTCACTTCAAAGTCAAAGAAAACAATTATTAAAGTTTAATGACGTAAAGTTTTGTTTAACTTTAAGATACATTGTTAAAGATATATACTTAACTTACGTTAGAATGATCATAAAACAAAACGCCATTGTGAAACTTTTTGTATTGTTTGTAATAAATTTGTGTCCTTGATATATTTTATAAACATTCTGCGAAATTATAGGTTAATTGCATAATATGCATAATTATATCATATATCACGATAGTCACGATTATACGTTGAAAGAAAAAAATCTATATATATAATAATAATTTTGCGGTTTCACACAACGTATAATTTTCTCTGCTCTTCACCTTATTCATTTATTATTATTATTATTATTTATAACACTTCTATTCTCATTCATGTAGGTTTCGTTGTGCTCTTGTGATGCTGACTTTTTCCCCCAATCGTTTTTAACATGCAAATTATTATTGCATGATAGTCAATTATGTGTATTATTTTTAAATTTGCCCAAATGAAGATATAGATAAGAAGAGAGAGAGAGAGAGAGAGAATATTAAGCTGTCTTTAATATCAGCTGTCTTTCTCTGCCCCAGCTCTTAGCAACCCTTATACCACCCTCAAGACATATATCTCAATCCTCCGTATCCAGAAGAAAGAAATTATTATACATTAACATTTTGGCTGCGTTTTTGTTTTTGTCTCAATTAAGGATCTTATATTAAGCTATAATTACAAGATGTATTGAAATCAACTTATCGTGTTTGGAGGTAAACTGTGCAACCAAAAAAAAAAAATAATAATAATAATAAACTTCGTTCTCAATTTTTTAAAATCACAATATATATATATATATATATAATATATATATATATATAATCGTTACTCATCGCGGATCAATTTCAATTACGTAATTTAGTATGTTTTTCTATGTAGTTATAAAGTTTAAAAAAAAAATACATGTATTATATAACAAGGTGTATGTATAAAATTATTATCAAAATAAATCTCATGTATATATATTCTCAACTAAAGCCTTGTTATATTAATTCAATGTATTACAAAATTTAAAAAAAAAATAATAATAAAAATAGTTATAACAAAAGGTGCATAAAACTATTATCAAAATAAATCTCATGTATATATATATATATATATATATATATATATATATATATATATATATATATATATATATATATATATATATATATATATATATATATATTCTCAATTAAAGCCTTTTGTTACGACACTTATAAAAATATTTCAGTTAATTTATATAGCATTAAACTATTTAATATTAAAAATAAAAATTATCAATATGCATTTCTTTAAAAATAATGTATATAAATTATTCTAACATAATGAGCTTATTGTTATTGAACTTAAAAATTGTAACTGACTGTACTGTAAAACAGTTGGGTTAAATTGAGAGGTTGTACGCCTGATTTCGCCCAAAAAAAAAGCCGTTAATTATTATTATTAAGTATTATTTATAATATTAAATTAATAAATAATAAATTATTTTTATTGAGAGTAATGAGAGTCCACAAAAGGTAAACACCCACTTACATGGTCCTCTGACATATTTGAACATAATTACCTTGTCAGATTTTTTTTAATAAAATAAAGATAAAACATAAATTACTAATACAATAGATCAAGCCATATACTTGAGTTGAGTATATTTAATTTACAAACTTTATCTATAAATATACATAAATGGCTATAAAATTCTCTGTGCATATCATATTAAATTAGTTATTTACTTTAACACAATCAAAATTAACAATAATTGAATTTCTTCTATTAGCTATTTAATGTTGAAAATAGCAATAAAATAGAAGATATCATTTTAATAAAATATTTAATCTTATACAATTTCCATATTTAAATATTTAATTTTATTGAAGTGTCTTTTAATATAGCATACAAATTTATTTGACCAAAAGATATTTAACACTAGTTATGATTTTTTTTTTTTTTTTTAAATTTATATTATAAAATTTATCAGGTAAACTGTTCTACAGTTTAGAGCCTTTTTAACTCAAATGTGTTATCAAAAATATAACATCTAGAGTTTGGTGATAAAAGGAAAAATTTGTGAGATCTTGTTGAGATCTTGTTGCTTTATAATAGCATTTTTAGCGTATTATATAGAGTATAATGTAATGTATTATGTTGTATAATTATTATAAAAAATAGTGTATATATATTATATTCATAATATTATTATGAATGCATATTCATTCATTCATTCATTCATTCATTCATTCATTCATTCATTCATTCATTCATTCATTCATTCATTCATTCATTCATTCATTCATTCATTCATTCATTCATTCATGCATTCATTCATTCATTCATTCATTCATTCATTCATTCATTCATTCATTCATTCATTCATTCATTCATTCATTCATTCATTCATTCATTCATTCATTCATTCATGCATTCATTCATTCATTCATTCATTCATTCATTCATTCATTCATTCATTCATTCATTCATTCATTCATTCATTCATTCATTCATTCATTCATTCATTCATTCATTCATTCATTCATTCATTCATTCATTCATTCATTCATTCATTCATTCATTCATTCATTCATTCATTCATTCATTCATTCATTCATTCATTCATTCATTCATTCATTCATTCATTCATTCATGTGGGTGTAATTTAATTTTCATATTATTATCTAATTATCTAAATAAAAATGAAAAAATATATTCTTTGCAATAATATTTCAAAAGGTAATCTTTAAGCTTATAGTGAACAAGCTTGAATAATAGTTTATTAAATTATAAAAATAGAAATTTTAAATCCTCTACATTGAAAAAAAATGCTTGGTTTTTCTTAATCTAATAGAATAATCTGGAGGAGTATAAAAGGTAAATGTGTGTGTGTAGTAATATAACTTATTTAAACAGAGACCTCTAAATAGATGAAATAAAAATATGAACAACATACGTGAACCAAATATGTAAATTACGTTTGCCTAATTTTTGGATCAAAGAGACTATACACTATTATAATGTTAATTATATATATATATATATATATATATATATATATATATATATATATATATATATATATATATAAAATTTATATATATATACATACATATATATGTTCTATATCTTTATACAAGCAGGTAAAGCCGTATATTGATATTTTATTTCCACAATACAACAATAAATCTACAAATAATATCAAAGTAGATTCCAAATGACTGTATTGTAGAGAGGACTACAAGGCGCAGTTCTTTGATATTTAATGAACTTGAATTTGCAAGAATTTGCAAGGCTTGCTGTTCAACTCAACGTTTTGTGTACTATAATATATTGTATTATGTAAGCTTACTTATTTGTTGTCAATCTCGATTTGCGAATGTAATTTAAAATCCTTTCAAAATGAGCAATAAATATTAAAACTATTGTTGTGTAGAATATAGTATATATATACAGTATATATATATATATTATATATATATATATATATATATATATATATATATATATATATATATATATATATATATATATATATATATATATGTGTGTGTGTGTGTGTGTGTGTGTGTGTGTGTGTGTGTGTGTGTGTGTGTATTATTTATATATAAAATATTATAATAATAAAAAAGCAGAAAAATATATTTGTATGATGAGTTGAGGAAAAAAAAAGAAGATAAAGCAAAAAAAAAAAATAATAATAATAATAATAATAAAACAAAAAACTAAAATTTTATACTTTTCTTTTATTAAATATTAGAGTTTTTAAATTAAAAGTAACAAAGTCCTCATTATATAGATGTAAATAACTTTAAGCCTTCAGGTAAAAAAAAAACAGTTGAACTTTTAATTAAATCATCTTGCACACGGAGTAATGATTTTTTTTTTATTGATCCACGCTTTAGGCTATTTATGATTTTAATTTTGTTGGTATCCATTACTTGTCATTTACACTGATATAATTTGATGCGTATTGTTTTATATTAACTGTAATAACATTACCTTGTAATCAATTTTTTTTTTTTAATTTTCATCTCTTTGCTGTGGGGAAAAAAATATCAACAAAACTACAATAACGTAAGTGTTATTGAGTATAAATTTTGTAAAATAATTCACGATAAGAAATTTAAAATATCAAAAATATTGAATCAAATATATAGGTAATAATAAAATACTTCCACATATTTAAGATAGAATGGTAGAGGGTGGGTCAAGAAAGGCCAAGGTTAATACACATAAAAAAAAATTCTTTGAGAAAACACCTGTGCCCCAATCTTCTCATGCGAAAAGACCGGTTCAACAAGTTATAAACACTGCTGTTGAAATTTGAACCATATCAACATTGAGTTCATTTAGTTTTACTAATTCTGTGAAATTAAAGTTTGCTAGCTAGTCTCAAGTCCGTAAGCAATTATTTGCCCCTGGAGATATTTACGGTAGAAAAAATTTGGTTTTATTTTCTACTACTTATATAATTACACACATGTACCAGGAAGAAAACCCTCAGAACTCAGAAAGTTAAATATATATATATATATATATATATATATATATATATATATATATAGAAAAAATAGATCTATAAAATATGTTTTCAGTCATTTTTTGGAATGAAAAAATTGTTCTTGTCATTTTTTTTTAATGTTTTTGTTGTATGGTTCATATTATATGTATGGAAAGATAATAAAATTGTGTGATAAAATGACTGAAATTTTTTTAGTATTTAACCGCTATTTTTTGTGTATATATGGTAACAAAATGTAATTATGAATTATGTATTGCACAACCTTGCATTTCACATGTAATTGACTTTTGCTTGTATACCCTATATGTGTACAGTACATGAATGAATATAATAAAATAAAATACAACAGAACACAACAGATAACTATAAAAAAATATATATAATTATAGTTTCTGAATTTTTATATCAGCTGCAAGTGTCTGTAACAAAATTTAGACAGTAAAATTATCTGAACACTTTCATGTAAATAAATAACAACTATAATCAAACAATTTCATGAACAGATAATAATGTCAGCTTTTTCCTTAATAATGAATAATTTATAAATAACAAAATGTCAATCATTTTTGATAACATCATTAATTTTATATATATATAGAAATTTTCTATATCTCTATCAATTTCTATCATATCAGTTTAAATTCTAGAAAGTAAAAAGTAGAAAATGTTACCCATATATATATGTAAATATTTTTTTTGTTCTATCACTGCAACATAAAAGTGCAACGTGCATGATTGTGCAATGACAGCTATAGCGTTGTCACGTTGCTGAGTCAAATTATGAGAGATTTGAGACCTAGAGATGACATTGTCGAGAGTTGAGTTGAAGTTGTGCATCTGTGCATCTCTAACACCATTTGACGAATACTACTTTACTACTTGTAAGTATAAAGTTTCGTATAAAAACAAACAAGGTAAACATGTGGAATTAATTTTATCAAGTTAGACACACGATACGAATTTTTACATGAAAATATTGTTAACAGAATATTATAGTTAGGAGAATTTAAGTTTGCATTATCGCCCACACATATCACCCATTTCAATTAGCAATTCTTGCTTAAATGCACGATTATGAATAATCGAACATTCATAAATGCTCGCAGTATATTATTATGTTAACTTAGGATAAGTTAAAGAAAGCTATTAAAATAAGCCTTAAGTCTTATTATTATCATTTAGATATAAAATTATTTGATTTGAGATAATGCTACTCTTTCTTTTTTTTTAAACTTGAAAATAATAAATATCGCAAAAAAACTAAAAAAAAAAAAAAAAAAAAACTAGAAAAAAAAAATAATAAATAAAAAGTAAAAGGTATAAAATTTTAAGGTGCGCAGAATATACCACACACCATAAATTAACAGAATAAATCCTTGCAGAAATAATAAATATAACTGCGTATATAATTACCAAATAGTGTAAGCATAGAAGTTACTTTCAATTTATTATGAATTCATAATAATTTCCTATCGAAGCTTCATACTGTAAGCATTTAATTTGCCAATGTAAATAAATTATAATTCCATTTTGCTTATATGTAAATAACATTAAATATTTCAACTATGTTATTTGAAGTAATATAATATGCTTAAAGAAAATGATGCGTTCACATTAACTTTCAATACGTTCTTCGTGTTACAAAGTCGTGTAACTTATTGGAAAGCAATATGAGAGAGAGAGAGAGAGAGAGAGAGAGAGAGAGAGAGAGAGAGAGAGAGAGAGAGAGAGAGAGAACACACACCACAGCGTTACAAAGGAGCAAGAAATGCAGGGCAGGTGCTTCGTAATTGCCAAAAATATGCAGCAGAAAAGCACCAGAAACATCACATACCTAACCTCCTAACCACAACAAAGCAATAATCATCTTACGTACTCAATTTACATAATATAGGTTGCATTGAAAATCTTAAAAAGTATTTTCTTAATACTTTCTTCACCATTACTAATTAGAATCACTCATACGCTCTATTAAGAACATGGGGGGGGGGGGGGGGGAGGACAATTTTAAAAAATTATCGTATTTGCAATTAATTTTATCCTTTTTAAAATGGAAAAACTTTGTATATGTCATTTTAATAACAATTTTTTTTTTTTAAATAATCAACAAATCCTTTCAAAGTACAGTAAATATTCAAACAGCTTTAAGCTTCACACGGCTGCCTTTGTTTTTATGTCGATTATTTTTGTTGTTAAACATTGCAATAGCTCCACTTTATATAAAGGATTTTGAACTTTTGAGAGTGAGTGAGTGAGTGAGTGAGAGAGAGAGAGAGAGAGAGAGAGAGAGAGAGAGAGAGAGAGAGAGAGAGAGAGAGAGAGAGAGAGAGAGAGAGATAGAGATAGAAAGAGAGATCAAGGATAACCGCATCGAATTAAATTTACCATAAAACTATATCAAACAAAGTTCATTAAATTAAATTTATTAATATAAGTAAATAGATAGATGTTAAAACTATAAACATTTCTCTAAATTTTTGCAGAAATAAATATGTACGCTAGTTTTTATTTTTCTGCCAAAATATATGTGTTCTCGTGTTCTGTGTATACATAAAACTGAAATAATGTAAATATTAAATTATATTAATTATATTATAAATATATTAAATACGTTTTATTAATTTTATTATTAATATATTTCAAATTATACTAAAAAGCTTATTAAAATTATATATTATGATCAAAAGAATTCACAACAATTACAAGTAGTTACGATGATAGAGACTATACATTATATTATTACAAATATTTTGTAATTTTATACTAATAATCAACATTTAATGTAAATAAGCGTATTCTAATATTTATTGACTATTTAATTCAAATTACTGTATATTCATATTTTGTAATATAATTTTCACGGTAAATGACGTCGATATTTTATTGTAATGTTTATGACTACAGCTTTTTTTTTTAAACATTATTATTTAACCTTTTATATGATTTCTTTTCTTCAATAAATTTTCAATATATATATATATATTTTTTTTTCTGTACTAATATATTGAGTACATTGAAATAGTTCTTTACGGTAAGATATTAAAAAATAGGAACATGTTTCAAACTTCAAATGAGGAAATTATTGATGAGGTACACGTATCTCGTAACAGTAAATTGAATGTTGTTCTTCTTTTTTTTTTAAGTCCTTCAGCTCTACTGAATAAGAAAATTTTCAACATTTAAAAACGTATTTGTGTAATTTTGACAGAAAACATTTTAATATAAAACAAATATCATGTATTTTATTCACTTTTTTTTTTAAACACTTTTGTAATCATAATTATAAATTAAATTATAAAGAAAAAAAAAAAAAAAAAAAAAAAAAAGCAACTAAGGAGAATGTAGGGGATTTTTTAATGCTAATGTAATTAAATGCAAAGTACATTGCAATATTAAATTCTGTACTAACAGTAAGACTATTAAAAGTTATTTTTACTCTCAAAGTTTTGTACTTTATTAGTACTTTTACTCCTCTATTATAAATCAAAATTTTAAAGCATTTTATGTATCCATGGATTAAATAAAATTTATAATTATTATCATCTCTAAGGAATAGTTATATTAATTAAATACCATGTAAGCCATCAAGAATATTATGAAATACAAGATATGTATCAGTCTCTCCTAATAACACAACAGAGAGGTTATAAACATAATTAGCATAAACGAAGATCAACAGAAAGAGATGCATAAATATTTGTGAAATAGTTACTTAAAAATAATGCCCACAAAATAATAAATATTATTATTTGTGTACAATTTGTATACTAAAACGTGCGTGTGTTACAAAAATGTACATAAATTGCAATTTAGCAAAACATATAACCTATACTATATAAATTGTATTTTTATGCTCCTTTTTTTTAAGCTAAATTTTTATATGCTTGTTAAAATAATAATAATAAAAAGAGTAGAAATTATTACTAATCTAAAACTTAGATTTTATTAAAGATTTTGGTTTTTATTTACAAGGTTGCTATTTTTATAAAGAAGTATAAGAAAAAATTAAGTATGTTATTAAAAAAATATATATATATTACGATGCGTGCGTTTTTGTCCTTGTATTAAGAAGCAAGGGCATTAAGGTAAGAAACTAAATATGAGAGATGAAAAAATATGTAAAAGTCTCAGCAGGAAGGATTTATTTTTTTCCATCAAAACAAAAGTTTTATTAAGAATATTTTTTATTTAAATTCACAGCTTATTAATATATTTCTATATACATTCCTTATTCCTTCTTAAACTTTTTTTCATAATGCTTTGTCTATTATAACGAAGTGTCTAAAAATCTCTTGTATATCGTATTTATTAGTTAATTAATATTATAATCAATAATGTAAGATAATATTGTATAAAGAAAATTAATTTTATTTATCGTTAATGTTCAGCTTATATTTATCTAAAAGGAAATTTTGTATGTATGGATAAAATAGTTATTTGATATAGGAAAGAAAAACATGGTCTGTAGTATCACGTCCCATTAAAATTTGTTACCAAGATAAAATGTAACAAAAATTTTATTTCTATGTTCAAGTATAAATGTATTTATGGATTTTGTATGTATGAAAGTCATTAAAAATAAAACGTGCAAAAAATATGCAACTATCGCAGGGACAATTTTGACTAATATAAGAGGTGAAGTGTGTGGTTTAATTATTTATTACCATTTTTACAGTATAAATATAGATAATATATTTATTATTACCAATAAAATTTACGTTTGGTTCTTGTATTTCTACTAGCGTAGCAATGGTTGTGATGTATTCTTAATGATTTTTCTTACACCGTATCAGTTTGATTTTATTATTACTATATTATACTCAAACAAGAGATATAATACATAAATTGTTATTATGTCTAGCTACATCTTGATTGAAAGTATTTTTAAATCTGCCAGAATTGCTGCGTTGTTAATATAGTTGTCGCTTACGTTCTTTTAAAATGTATTTCTAATCACATTCATTTAGAGTCTACATAACACAAAATTTACTCTATTTTCGCATACTCCTCTGAATTCATTACTGTTGGGACTGCTGTTACATTTTACCTAGCTTGTATGAATGTGCTTGTTAACTAAAAGTTGGCAATTAATTTTGTCATTTATTCCTTTTGATGTCTATTCATTTCTTACGTAATGTTTTCTCAGCACTTTGTAAACATTCAACTCAAAAGTGTGTTTACTTAAGTACATTAGGGTAGTTTAGCACAGAATCCCATAGAAAAATAAAATGAAAATGAAAACTTCATACTTTAAATTTTCTATTCTTTTTCATTTAATTTGAAGGTAAATTAAAAATTGTAACTAAATTTGTAACATAAAAATTAGCAATATAAAAGACAAAAAGGAAATGAAAAAAAAAGGAAAAAAAAAAAAGAAAAAGAAGAAAAAAAAAAAAAAAAAAAAAAAAGAAAGAAAGAAAGAAAGAAAGAAAGAAAGAAAGAAAGAAAGAAAGAAAGAAAGAAAGAAAGAAAGAAAGAAAGAAAGAAAGAAAGAAAGAAAGAAAAAGGAAGAAAAAGGAAGAAGAAGCAAAATAATTATCACAATGCTCAATTCATAATTAATTTAAGTAACAAAATAATGCACCCTGTTTATTATGATTATTATGATTTTTTTATAACTTTACCAATAAACAAATCAAACAGGTTAATAATTTGAATGATAAAAATTTAAATATCCTACACGGAAAACATAAATTTGACAAATTGTTCAGTTAAATAGATGTAACTCTTCAGTAAAATCCAATAACTGAATTTGAAAAACATTTGAACAGTAATTTGTTAACGGAAAATAGTTATCAGCATCTAAAAAAAACTTTGTATATACATATAAGAAATGTGTACTAAAAACGTCTGAATAGTAACTTTTTAGTTAGTTTTTTTTCCATGGTGGCAAAAAACGCGTGATAAATTCTCAAATATAAAAATAATGACCACTTTTACTTTCCTTGTGTTTCCAAGTTATGGAAAGACTTCACAATTGATAAACAATTGGAGGTTATCGTTTTAAAAAATTCTTAAAAAAAAAAAAGTTTTCACCATAAGCGTAATGTTAAATATAGGGGACCCTTAGCTTTCTCCGCGTCTCCCCGCGCGCTAAACCGATAACCTCCATTGCACATCTTTCTATATATAATTGTCCCAACACCTTTTTATCATCATGTGACATGACATGTATACATATATAATTACAGCAAATTTAATTTGAAATATTCTCATATTTTATTGTTTCCACTATATGTACACAGGACCGTGATAATACATTTTACTATTCAAAATCTCGCACTAAATTTGCAATGTTATTTTTACGATAAAAACACGCACTAGATTTAAATGTTAAAATATCTTATCGCGGTCCTGTGTACATTTTGTTACGTAGTATGTAGTATTTTATTACTTTACGAATGTCTATAATATACTGATTGTAAGAGAGTGACATACTATACACATATCCTGTGTATTTATTATGCAGAAAGTAGAGACAACGAATGCTAGCTTGGCATGCAGTGCAGCTACAATTTGCAATAACTTATAGTGATATGTCACTCTATATCTATATACTATACATACGGAATACGGAGGTGTGAGATGTTAAACAGGTCAATTAAGCCATAACATAAAAGATATTCACCCCACGTATTCAAGATAATAGTCTATATTATATACAGTATATTTGACACCGGGGTCAATTAGTAAAATTTTTGAGTTATTGAGGTTTAAATTTAAGTTTGAAAAATATTATATTTATTACCAAGAGAAATTCTTAATAATATATTATAATATACATATTACATACGTATAATAGATATATAGCTTACGTAATTTTAACCTATCGTAATAAACATGGAATTGTTTATAAAAACCACACACATAGTTTATAAATAAACACTTTTTTCAATATACTGTAATCATTAATCAACTATATAACATCGTTGTTTCAGTAATAATTACGCACAAATTAGATTCACATGACAAATGTTAAATAAAATTGATAACATTCATAAGTGCATTTTCTGAAAGAACTGAATTTATTGTCAAATTATCTTCTCTTTTTTTCTGCTTTTTTCTGCTTTTACTGCTTTTTTTTCTGCTTTTTTTGTTTTTGAGCACTTAAAAACAATACAGTTACGACAAAAGAGGATAAAAATCTTCTGATAACATCTTATTTTTATCATATACGTTAAGAGGATGTGCAAATGATTTATTTTCGAGATCTGAAAAAAAATATATATATACTGAAACTTCAAGCCCTGTGAACGAATATGGATGGGGAAAAAAATCTTAGGACCTAATATAAAGTTTCTATAGAGTTTTTGTGTGTAAAAAAAAATAATAAAAGAGAGAGAGAGAGAGAGAGAGAGAGAGAGAGAGAAGCAATTTCTATAATTTCAATTATCTTTCAGTAACAGTTTGTACAACAATATACTTATACTACGTATAATATAGCTTTATTGTAAGAAAGAAAAACTAAAAAGAACATCCTGGTTTTTCTCTGCATTGTGAAACGATTCAAATTTAATGTAATATTAAAGCTCTTTGTATTGCAATAAATGGTCACTTAAATGGAACAAAATAATCTTTAATGCATTAATATTTGCATTCATTTGATAATAATTTATATTAAATCCTATTTAAAATAGAGTATTTGTGTAGATATAAATACATTAAATGTTGAAATATATAATTTACTAAAAGCTTAACTTTGACATTTATTTTAATCTACATTGTACTGTGCTATGCAATTTATAATAATTATAATAATAAAAATAATTCTATCTTATATTATATATAGTGGTAGAAATTCTATTACTGATACCACTCATGTGAAAATTGCATAAAATTAATTTTAACTTCACAGAAATTTTATTATAGCATTTAAGTTTGAAAGTTAAGTTGTAGAGGAGTAACACGAATACATACAACTTTATACAGTATACTCAAAGTTTGATATAATTTTATGGTAAAAACATTAATGAAGTTTATATAAAGATTTGGGGTTCTTTAATGTAGTACAAGTAAATTAAACTTATACAAAAAAAAAAAAAAAATCTAATTTCTTTTTAAACTACAGTTTAAACTGGATAATATTTAAAAATAAAATATTATGTTTATTTATTTATTTTTAATCTAGTTTCATTGAATTTTTTTTGCTGTCACAAAAAGGGGCAATCCTACACTTTTTCAATTTAACATTGCCTATCTAGCTTAAAATTGAATTAGTTTTCGTACGGTCCGTTGGGTGGGCGAAAAAGACTCTCTCTCTCTCTCTCTCTCTCTCTCTCTCTCTCTCTCTCTCTCTCTCTCTCCATCTCCCCAGTACATTACAGTGCTGTAGGGTCACTATAATTTACACGGTTCACGGTTACGATCACATTTTAACCCAAGTATTAAACATGGTTGGTCCAAATTCTTAGTAACAAATTCTCTTTGGATTATTAAGGTAAATTAATGTTATCTTGGTTTAAAATGAAAACAAAATTATACATCGGTGCAATATATTTTACAAAAATAAATTAATCCTTTAATAAAAGGTAAATTGTTTGTAAATAATTTAATATAACAACATAAAAGAGATATTAATTTTATTTATTATATATAGTTTTTTGATGTAAATTTTTATGGCTTCATGTCATTGAGTTTCTATCTTGTTAAATATAGCAGTAAAATATAACATTTACAATATCACTCTATTGCACACAGAAATGGTTTCAAAACATTTTCACTATGAAAACTAGTTAAGAGAATAAATATGGTGTGTTTAAATATACTTCACATTTTACATATAAAACCACAATATAGAGCAGAATAAGTATGTGAAACTAAAATGTGGTCTTAATAGTTAGGTCTGCTTGCTTTATACTATGATGTTATATAATACGCTACGGTGGACGTACGTATATATTCGTACCATAAGGTGATAATTTTCAAATGTCTCTCTCTTCTCTCTCTCCCTTAAATGTAATTTGAATATATAACTAATTTACTTTACCACAGGTAGAAAGGAGTGTATGATTTTGTCACATTTTTATTACTTTCCAACTTAACCCAAAATTTATTTTATATATTAAAATATATAATATGATTTTCAATGGACCAAAAATTAGCAAAAACTATGAAATAAAAAGAGTATTCTCTAAATGAGGATATCAAAGTTTCATTTACAATGATGTATTATTCAGTCATATTAGTCAAAATGATAAAAAAAAAGCCTATAACGATAAGGCTAACGATAGGCTATATGTAGCCCATAAAATATAATTTAGTTCAGAATACAATACTGAACAAATAAATAATAATCTAAAATATATCATGTTATATGAAATCTCGTTTATTATTATATTGTTGGGAAAAAAAAAAAAAAAAAAAAAAAAAAAAACTACGCATACATAGATACGATGCGTAATATATTGTTTGTTCTATTCCGCAGAGTTTTATCACGATTTGCTACCACTCTGAGTATATAATTTACACTTGCCATACAGGTACCATTATGATACAAACTGCAGAATAAAACTGTATTTTTGCCAACAATTACACGTAAAAGTAAAAGCTTTTTTTTCTTTTCCTTTGTTTTCTATCCTTGTAGCATAATATAACAGCATGTATTTATTATCAGTTTTGTTTTTGTTTGTTAGAAAATTGTTAGTCATGTACGTATACTGCTACAGGTAGAGATAAACATTTTAATTGACTGATATTATTCCATTTATCACATAAGGTACCTGTACATATGCACAATATTTATTGTAGACTTAATTTGTATTATAAGGCTGAAAATGAGCTGAAAATAAAATGGGGATTTAACTAATATTCATAAAGGCATTTATTATATTATTTTACAGTCATAACAATACTACTAAAAAATACTATAAATATAGTACTATACTATATTATGGTAATACTTAAGGATAAATTAACTGAAAATATGTCTAAAAAATTAGGGGGGGGGGGTACATTGCAAATATTTGGGGTTGAATATTCGATATTTTACTTCCTCGCATAAATTACAAAATAAATACGTAATTTTATGTAAAAGATTTGTAATATATTTATTATGAATATATTTATTATTTAGCATGAGCATGATTATGCCGTATTATACAAATTGTGCTAAAGGTTAACTAGCATAATTATTGCGTTTTTTTATGCATAAGCTCTCATGCTATTTTAATAATTATTTTATCCCATGTAGCCTCAGGTTCCTGTTTTTTTTTTATATATATATTTTTTATTATTATTATTCCGATTTGTTGGTACCATTAACTTTTATATCATGGAATTAAAAAAAGTAAGATATAACAGGCTTCTAACTACAAATTTAATTCAACCTAATTATTATTACGTAAATTATTGGGGGATGAGGCAGAGAAGAAATTAAAATATCTTGAATTTGAATCTGTACCAATAATATACAAACATATGAACTTAAGTAAATGATAACTTTTACGGTCTCTAAATAAAAACATTCATTATTATATTACTATAATATTTTACATTATATATCAAATTTAAACATCTGATATAAAATTAACCTTAATTTGTTTTTTATCTTAGCATTAAATTTTAAACTGTCAATTATTTGGCGTTCTTCTATATGTGAAAAAATTTTATACTTAAAGTCAATGAGATTTTTTTTTTCTTTTTAATAATAAATTAAATTTTCATAGTCAATATTATGACATAATTATATATCTTGTAATTAATCATACACTAGAAATAAATTACTATGTTTGTTAAATCACGATATTTTAACGTTTTCAGTTATATAACATAAATACAAAATTGCATAATCATTTTGGATGTTCTCTCTATATTATTGTAGGAATTACGTGCTTAGTAAAGCGGGTAGCAAAATGTCATTTAGACGTGAACAGAATGTTTCCCCTGGGACAATACCCATGCAATTGTGTAATGAACGCCCCTAGCCTAGCCTGGCTTGGAAATACACAGTCATAGAGTCGACACAAGAATGAAATGAAACAGTAGCCCTGCCTAGAATAACAAAGTCCAGATCAATTTAGGGGTATAACACAAAGTCAAGTAAGAACCAAAACCAACATCCGTCAGTTCTGAAAAAACAAAAAACTATGCAATCAAATCAATCATAAAGGTTATTGGTTTCTCTCTCTCTCTCTCTCTCTCTCTCTCTCCCTCTCTTTTTATCTTTGATGTTTTGAGTTGAAACTCAAGAGTAAAAAATAGCAACTATATATATGTTTTATTTTACAAACAAACAAATAAGAAATATAGTACAGCATTAGTACAGTACAGGAGTACAGTATAAGTAACTATTAAAAATGTAACGTATAAAATCTTCAATGAACAAGTATTTCCTCAAGCTGAAAATTATTAATATATTTTCCCCCTTCACGATAAAAAAAAAATCAACGGAATAAAGCAAATAGATCATTATTTAAATGTAAATAATTATATTACTTATTTAGGTAAAATTAGGAATTATGAATGAATACAGCGGTTTAACATCAAACATAGACATAATTTGAATGAATTGCATGACTAATAATCATAATATAAAAATACTTAATAATAAACATGTACATTTGTTTTACTGCAAAACGTTGAAGTAATGAAAGGATGTTGAACTTAACAATCCAAATTGAATTAAATTTTTATATAAACTGACAGTAAGTAATGCTGAGATAGATTGAAATATTCAATGTACGAGTATGTGTAACGGTTGGTAAATATATCATTACTATTTACAAATGATAAAATACAATAATAACATAATTTAAAGTAGTGTAATTAAGGTCTGCAAACTATATAAATGCACGTACACCCTATAATTGTTTAATCTTTTGTATTCTATTTGTTTTGATAGTATATGTAAACAAAGAATCCTCTTTCATATTATTAATTCTCTCCAAGCTAATATATATATAAGAATATATATATATATAAAGTATATTACATAGATTATAATTTGCTAAGTCTATCCAGTCAATGAGTCAAAGGTCCAGACCTCTTTTGTGAACGCTAACTTATCAAATATAATAATCATGCCTTGATTGTTCCTATTGTAAATTAACTAGCTCTATTTTTATGTTTTTAAATGGATTTCTATAAAACAGAAACACACAATATAAATTCAACAAATTTAAACAAAGAAAAAAACATTTTCCTCGTTTTTTTGTTTGTTTGTTTGAATGTTGTTTGTACACAAAAACAACTCAAATACAAAGGTATATATATATATTTTTTATATATTTTGTGGCATATATAAAACAAAAGAGCGTCTAAATAAAGCAATGAAATCAAACTTGGCATGAAAAGTATGTGAACTTTTTTTTATATTTCATTATACGATTTCATGGTTTGTGTTTAATTTCTATTATCTTATTTGAAGCCTGAAGGTAAAAAAAAAAAAAAAAAAAAAAAAATGTAAATTCACCTCTGACCATTATTCAAATCATGCAATCTACCCACCCCCTTTTCTTCGTCTTCTTCATCTTCTTACTTTTCTTCTTTCTTACTTTTTTAATCTGAATGTATGAGTACACTTTTTTTTTTCAATTTTATTTGCTGGTTACACCATGTTATATATTTCTTGTTTTTACCATTAACATTAAAATGCTGTTTTAATTATATATGTATTTCATTGTTTTAAAAATGTACAACCTGTAACAATAGGTTATATATTACCATGTAATTAAATTTACCCAACTTATTAATTAATATTTGTACTATTATAATGTTATATATTTTATAATATATATTGAATTTTAAACATTAATGAAAATGAACGTGATACAATTCTACTATATATATTTTTTTATTATTATAATGAAAAATGTATACAATATTGTATGCGGTTATCGTATATAAGTATTACCAATATTTTAGTATAATGTATTCAAAATTTAATTCAATATAGAAAACCTTATTATAGCAATAAACTTTCAAAATGTTTTGACTATATAATACAGCTTATACCATTTTTGGACGTCTTGTTATATTATATAACATTTTTAATTGTAAAATTTACATGAGAAAAGTAATAGTAACTTGGTTATTATACTTTGTGTCGACATAACACATATATATTATACACACAGTCACACACACTCCATAAGCCAGTTATTACATTATATAGGTTAAACACATCATTTCAGTTGTATAGAAGAGGTTGGTATTATTAATAAATCATCATTTATGTAAATTAATAGCATCATAATACAGTATTAATTTTCTCGTTTATATGGAATTTTGTATTCATCACTTTGAAAATATTATTATATGAGCGATGATATGAGTTGGAGTAAATTAATATTATGATAATATTTTAAATTTCATATCATAAATTTAATTAACATTTTAGTTAATATATATTGTACAGAAACCTATATAAAAACATACTTTAAACTTGTATAATATATCTATATAACTTTAAGTATTTTTTTTCATGTTGTGTAATATATATAGACAAGTATTAGAAGTTTATTCTCAAAAATATAACAGTTTTAAAATTTTGGAAATAGAAAAATTAATTATAATGATGTAATTAAAGAAACTTTTAAACACGTAATGGCTTCAAGCCTATAGAAAAAGAACATTTTAATTATGAATTACAGTGTATTGTAATTTTGTATAAAATATAAATATCCAGAGGTTTATTTCAAGTTATAACTTACTTTAACCTGCGTTAGTAAAGCATTTCGTTTTTTATTGCACGAGTATTTTTTGCCAATGTTATACGCCTATAAAACTCTGAGTATGAGAATTGCAGCTAAAGCAGAAATAGGAGGATGTAAATTTGACACGATGAAGCGTCCGTCGTTCTGGCAAGCTTGTCTCTTCGTCAAGATTCAGTATAGTGTGAGAGAAAACAAATTGGCTTTTCCCAAACCAAATGTGAATATACTTTGACTGTCCTTTACATACATTTTACATACATTTTTCAAATTTCAACCCCCCATTCCCATCCTCCCAAACATTACATTATAGAAAAACGATATAGTACTCCAATTCAAAATTACTTAAAGGCATGGAACCGCAACTTGAACAAAAAAAACGTCACTAATATCCTAACATATACCTAAAAATCAACGTTGATTTGGCCGGAGTCATTGATTTCTAATTTATTTTCCATTCACAAAATGACAAGTAATGCGAGTTTATATAATGCCGTCACAGCTCACTGGTCCATGCGCGCAGAAACAGGCGAGCTGCCATTTCATCAATGGAAAATAAATTAGATATCAAGCAAAATATGCAATTTTAAATAGCATGCTATATAATATGGTAATTGCTATAATATAATGTAATTGTAAAATATTAATAAATTTAATGACACACGTAATTTTTTTTATTTTTTTATTACTGTTATGATTACTATTTATTAATTTCATTATTAGAAATTATTTTAATTAAAAATACTGCTTATGAGAGAGAAAATAGAAATAATACATTAGACGAGTATTCGTGTGAGTGTGAGTGTGTGCATAATGAATGACGGCTTGAAGTACAGTAAATTAAAACAAAAAGAGTTGTTGATGCTTTTTACTCTGTAGATAATGCAATTTCTGAACTAATTCTGGCAACGTTCATTATTTACAATTTATACCTTACTGTATGACCAAGTTGTCAACAATTATTTTTAGATTCTATGTATAGCGTCAAAAATTAATTACTTCTGTTTCCACTATCATCATAATTGTGCAAATTATATACGTCTCCATAAACTAAGACAGCAAAAGTCATAACAATACGATCATACAGTCAATGATAAATAACTCGCCATTAAATATATATATATATATATATATATATATAATATCATTTTGAGTGATCAGAAAGTTTTATTTGTTTTAAAATTCTGTTGAGTTTCAAATATAACTTTTATCTTGAAGATCAATTAAATCTTACAAGATTCAAATAAGTTGTCCGTATATTTACACTTTTAATTTTCCAACATTATTCGATAAAATCATTCAAAAACTTGATGAAATATCTCTGATATTATAAGCTCACTTTAATTACAAAAAGTTGAAATTTAAAAAACTTTCAGTGCTTGAAAATTTTCATTCTTCTAAAATATGATTAATATGATAAAATAACTTTAAAAACTTGATATTAATTTAAAAAAAAAGTAAAAATATCTAATGAAATTGCTAAGTTATTAAAAATGTAGAGCATTATTAATTATATAAAATTGTATCAAAATAACACCAATAAAACCACAAAAATGTTAAATTATAGACAACTTCATGCTCGGATGCTTGTTATCTCCCCCCCCCCCCCCTCTCTCACTCACTATCTAATTATTAATAACGTCTTGTGTATATCATAATCGATAACCTTGAAACTATGAAGTTTGTTGTGTTTAATAGCATCATTATTACGTATTATACCTAATTAAGTAATACTATGCAATACTCTAGCACCTATATTATTGGTGTTAAAAAATTTATTACTTTATATATTCGTGATAAAATTATATTAAATATTCAATAACACGAATTTGCTTGCGGCATAAGATAAAAAAAACCTACTTTATATCATGTTAATATCAATAATCAATAACATTTTCAGTTATATAAATCTAAAACGTCACATACATTATTGAAAAATTCACGTTCTGTTTTTGAAATATACATAAACAAAACGGTAGGATGATTGAAAACTATAAATATTCTAAACCCAATACTCTCTACTTCTTGATCTGTAGATTAAATTTTAGAACATAAATCTAGTTTTATGTTGCTACGAGAGTTTAATCATAAATTCAGCATATTCAAATAAATTTCTGCTCCCCTTTTTCTTCGCAGGGCTGCATAATACAAAAAGAGCAGTTTTATATGTTCTGATCATTGCATTCATGCAATGCAAGTGAAAAAAATGTAAGTAAAATAATAAAAAAAGTTAGTATACTATTAATCATATTATATTGTTTTTTATAGTATATTGCTTTGTTTTTTAATTAAAATTTCTCTCTTCTAGATTCTATGGTTGTATTTATGGTGTTATTCTATCAGTAAAACAATGAATTGTGCGCTAAATATGTGCGAGTTTGTTGATGAATAATTAGATAGATAATTACAGTTGATAAACGGTACGTTTGATTTATGCATAAATAATTAACACATAATATTTACAATGTTTATAATTGCCAAACAATAATTATGTATATAAAACAGACAATGTATTAAATTTTATTTTCAAAATACTAATTCAAAGTTGGGGCAATACATATAAAATCAATATTAATTTTTATAATGTGGTATTAATTTGAGAAGTAGATAAAGGGGGTTGGTAAATGGACCTTACCTGTGGTACGCTGCATACTGCGCTAAATATCCAGGCCCCGGCCACGAACCTGTTGCAATACTTGGCAGTGAGAGCCTTCATGGGATACCTGACTGCCACAAATCTGTCCACACCAATTAACACGAGCACAAATGTTGACAAATACAGACTGAACATCTGGATGAACTTGAACAATTTACACATTACGTCTCCAGCAAGCCATGCAACTGTATAATTCCAAGCAGCCTCACCACCGATACAGAAAAATGTAACAAAGAGATCAGCGATGGTTAAATGTAAAATAAGTCTATATACTGAGCTGAGACGATGTTTACGATTTCGGTGAATACTAACAATA
This sequence comes from Ecdyonurus torrentis, assembly GCA_949318235.1. Classification (NCBI taxonomy): domain Eukaryota; kingdom Metazoa; phylum Arthropoda; class Insecta; order Ephemeroptera; family Heptageniidae; genus Ecdyonurus; species Ecdyonurus torrentis. Next base: position 33,489,471 of record OX439131.1, on the reverse strand, counting down.
GTAGCCACATTGGCCAAGAATGATAACACGGCCATCACAGTCAAAACACTGGCTCTGATGGCAGCGGAATGTGTGAAAACAGGAGCATGTTTGAGACATGTGATATTAGGTGACAGAGAGACATTGTTCTCATGTAAAATATGACAGTGTTCAATTGGTAAAACTGGGGGTAAATCCTCGAGGTTCCAGAACAAAAGTGAGGAGTTCAGTAACATCGAGGATATCGTGGAGCGCTCCATGGTTATATGGAGAAAGAAGGTGCCGCCGCGTCCGAGTGCCGGCAGCGCGCCGTAGCGACTGAACAGAGTGAGCACCAATTTGAGCCAAGTCAACTCTCTCGCTCTCTCACTCTTTCTCTCACTCACTCTCTCCAGCATCTCTCGGTGCGCGCTCTCTTCGCGCCCCTATGTGATTCAACGCAAGGTGTTGAATCTAGTTGCACTTGCTGACAGTGCAGTATAGTTATTACTAATTCTAATTACTTATTATAATAGGACATTACATATAACAATAAGCAAAAAAATAAAAACATTTATAACAATCAAAATTAACTACGTAAGAGGAAATAGATCGTATATATCGATAAATTATTTCATACGATGCAACTATAATGTTTATTGGTGTTACTGTTGGTTGTCTGTGTTGAATTGAAAAATATTCAAACAAATTATTATGATGAAAACGAGTTATGTGGCGTATACTGTAGAGAGAGAGAGAGAGAGAGAGAGAGAGAGAGAGAGAGAGAGAGAGAGAGAGAGAGGACTAATGAATTTTACCTCGTATTTGATATTAGATAAGTACCAAATTATAATATTAACATATTGTAAATTATTTCATTTGGAACTCGTTTTTTCACCATGATCGAACGAGCACTAAAAGAACAAATTAATAATATTCACTACAAATTCATGATAATATATATACTTGTATTAAAAAATATATATGAAAAGAAATATAAATTGAAAAAAGCTTCAAGTGTTTTCATGCCAATATTTTTGTAATCAGCTTCAAACATTCCTATAATACCAAATAACCAAAAATAAGTTATTTTAATGAAAAAATACACCAAATGTTGTAATGATAGAGGGCATGAAATTAAAGAAAATACTTGCAAATGTTGAAGATTTGTGTTCCTCTACTCCTATTTTTTGTTATATGATTATAATATCGAATACCTATATATTTTAATTTTCTACGTCACTGAACTGCTGTTTATTTCACCGTGAATGTCAATATAATACAAATTGGATTTACATTTTTTAATCATAATTTTGCAAATATAGAATATAATACAAAAGATAAGTAAAAAGATATGTATTTTACATTTCATTATATATTTCCATTTTTAGCCATTTTGGACATATATATATATATATATATATATAAAATATAAACTAAAACTTGTGACTCTTATCTGTCAAATCTGAGTTTCATATAAAAATGTATGTTAATATACAATATACAAATGTTATATAGGGTTAGGGTATGTGCCCATGACATCATAATAAATGCGCTTCGATGCCATAATTGAGCAACGAATAACATTGCTTAGCATAGGACAAACTTGGGGTTTCGCTATTTACTTTGAAAAATAAATAAATAAATTTTTTTGTCTTTATTATTTTTCTCGCATACTTAAAACCCTAATTCAACTTGTTAATAGCATCAATTCTCTAAAAATAAAAATGCTATGTATTTTTAAAATGGCAAAATGTGCCATTTTGCCCTTACCGGCCCATGATATTTAGTTTAGTACTTACTTATGGCGTTGACTTTAAAGGTGCACAGACACCCTATATATTATACATAAAACATATAAATAAATCTTACATAATTATTTTTTAAATATAAATTAAAAGTATAAATTTAAAAAGTATTATAGTAAGTCAAAAAAATACTTAAATTATTGTATATTTGAAGTTAGTCTGTATTTAAATGGTGTAAAATAAAATATTATTATTTATGAAAAAATGAAAATAATCTGTTGAGTACTCCAATAATGTGATGAAATCTTGTTTTAATTATAATTAAAAAAAAAAAAAAAAAAAAAACTTCAAAGCTTTTTTATATACAAATATAATCAACAAAATATGCAAAAATTATTAAAAAGTTTGAATCAATTTTTCTTTTACGAAATAGCTTTAGGCTTTGATATAGGGTAAAAAACACACTTTCTTTTCAGCATATTATATTATACTTCTTTTTTATTTTTAACATTATGTCCTCAATTTATGTTCTGTAACAAACAAAAAAACTGAAATATTTATGATAATAAAATCATATTTAAACTAAAAAATCTAATACATATTCAGATTATTACATTCTATTGAGCAAAGATTATCTATAATATTCTAATAAATGACATATTACATCACAATACTAATATTTTACTATATTAGGATTTTTTTTTAATTAAATACTCATTAAATGTTTTTAAGGATACTAGAAAAAAAAGGGGGTCAATACGTTTTTTTTTTTTTTTTTTAATGTGAATTTTAAACCGCATGTCTACGAACTCAAACGAAAGAATGAAAGTTATTGCAAAAGGTTTGACAAGGAGAGGATTGCAGTTTTTAAGTTTTCGACATCACTCAATCATTGTAATGTTCCGGTTCCTTGATAGTTGGTATGATATCATGTCATGAGATAAATAAGGCACAATTATTATTATGTTTATATTAAACTATCTTTCTATAATCATAATTTACTTTTGACTTTGATTGAGCTTGAGAAGCTTCTTATTCATACAGTAAGTATTCCCCTATTCCTTACAGTGATCTGCCCGATTGTCCAGACCCTAGAGTGTCGAGTCCTCGTACGGCTGTTTTTATTTTTTTAAATATTAAACTAAAATAATGTTACTTTTGTAATTTTTTTTTATTATTATGATTTTCTTTTGTCCGTCCTTATAATGTTATATTTTGTAATGTATCTGCCCTGCGTCAGTGAAATGTACCTGACTTGTCTTGAAAAGGCCAATAAATATGATTTGATACAAGTCCATATTTATATTAAAGATTATTTGTTCCTTCTTTTTGATAATATTATAATGTTTCTCTATATTCTATATTATTATAACAACTTATAAATTAATTTTAAAAGTCATGATAGTAAATGGTTTTTATGGAGTTTTGTAATCAAAGTTTTTGTTGTCATGATCGGTAATTAATGCTATAAATAATTCAATTCAATTTAAGTGTTGTTTTTTTACATTATCATAAACAAAGTAAAAATTTCTTTACCTTAATTTTAAAGATCAAATGATTAACTATTATAAATATATCTACACCATTCCAAATTTTATTTATTTTAATGTTTAATGTGGTAATTTAAAAATATATTATGAAAGATTAACAATTCTACTTTCCTAGATTATCACAAAAATATATATATATTTTTTTTCACATTATCATCTATTACTACCAAAATAGACTAATATACCATGCAACTGATCAATCAAAATGTCTATTTTTTAAGTTATATATTATTAAAATTGTAAAAGTATACATATATTTGTGAAGACACAACACGCAAAGTTCAATATTCAACTTTAAATCATTAACCTATTTGGTCACTATTTCAATAAAAAAAACGTTTCATAATCTGAATGCAATGTTTATATATATATATATATATATATATATATATATATATATATATATATATATATATATATATATATATATATATATATATATATATAAATGCAACCAATTGTTCCTGTTGCTTATTGAATGTTTCCATGAAATAAAATTATAAAAATTTTCATTCATAAAAAGTGAAATTATATATATCTACGATATAGCATCAATGCGATATGTTTTCAATACATCCTAAAAATGTTTGTTATATATTATAGATGCCAGTTTTTGTTATTTTCTCATCATTATTTCCTAGCAGTTTTTAATTGCTTATCTGAAGCAAATCGCCCGATAAGTAATTTATTCGAATTTTTTTTTTCAGCTTCTGTTTTGTAGGTGTTCAACTTCAATGTGGGTATTTCCAGATTTATAATAATCTTCCAACACAAATATATAGAAAACTCTATTATTAAATAAGCAATATAATTTTGTTGATGAATTTTTACAAGACCAAAATAATATAACCTATTATTCTTTATAACCTATTCACGGTTTCCATTGTAACACGTCGATAAGAAGATGTCTTGTTGGGAGAGTATAATTATGGTAAAATAAGTGTATATATATATATATATATATATATATATATATATATATATATATATATATATATATATATTATATTATATTATATTATATTATATTATTTTATATTATATTATATTATATTATATTATATTATATTATATTATATTATATTATATTATATTATATTATATTATATTATATTATATTATATTATATTATATTATATTATATTATATTATATTATATTATATTATATTATATTATATTATATTATATTATATTATATTATATTATATTATATTATATTATATTATATATATTGCACGATAACACAATATGACTAAGAAAAATGTTTAAAAATGAGTAGATTTGATTGAAAAGATCTGAAAAATCGAGCTCATTCTGAAGAGGTAAAATGTATTATATAAACAAATCCTTGAGCTATAGGGTGTATGCGGATGACGTCATATTTATTGCGCTTGGAGGCCATACTGGAGTAGTGCATAACATTGCTCAGCATAGGACAAACTTCATTTAAGCCAATTTTCTTTGGGAAATCAGTTAATTTTTTGTTATTGTTATTTTTCTCACATACTTGAGACTAATTCAACATATTTACAGCATCGAAATGCTCTCAAAAATATTACATATAGTGTTTTTAAACTGGCAAAAAGATTTTTATCCTATGTCACCCATGTTATTGAGTTATCCAATATGGCGTCGACTTTAACATGAATGCATAGACCCTATAGAATCTATAGTTTCTAACTGTAAATACTTAAATAATAAAATAATATTGTAATCCTTATTATTATGTATATATTTTATTCTTTTCAAATATAGATTTTATAATTATTATTATTATTATGTTATGTTGTTAGGAAGTTTTTTGTTAATTATCTTTGATGATATTATTGCTATATAGTCAATAAAAACTTACTCGATTCTATAGTACTTATGGGAATTGAATTCTGTGGAATAGTGATTCTCCCATTTCCTCCATCATTAAAGTGAATTATTTCATTCTATATAAGCATGATCGTTTGTAAAAAAAAAAAAAAAAAAAAAAAAAAAAAAAAAAAAAAAAAAAAAAATGAAACAAATAAAACTTTGGACATATTATCTAAATTAATTTACAGCAATTGAAACTATTAAAAAGATGATTTGACTGTCACCATAATAAAAATAAATTCGTAATCTCATTTTTCCACTTGCTTGCACTTGGAGGAAGCGGCATTATCATACACAGCAAGCAGCCATGTAAGTGCGCGTTATTTTTGTGTTGAAAATCAATGCCATATAATATTATAATACTCAAGACTTCTTTTATTAAAAATATTTTGCAGTATATTTTAAGCACATTTATAATTTATTATTATTATATACTTTCACTCTCTGCCATGATATTTTATTATAATAATACAATACTCTAAAATATATAATTTAATTGCTCTCCTTTAAAAACTATAAAATTTGTTACACCATGGCATATAGTCGTAATTTATCATGTCGGTATTTATTTATTACCATGCAATCAGTAAAGATCGGTGAAGATCCTATAAAATGTTGCACAATTTTTTATTCACAATTCAAATCTTAACAGTAAAAATACATCTTATACTTTTTTTTATAAAACTTATTACTTATTTATTTATTACGCATTAACAAACACTAATTTTGGAAAATTGGTTTCTCTATTATATATAAGCCCGATCTAAACATTTCTCATGGTTAATTCTTGAAAATTAATTAATAACAAAATAAGTATTAGAAGAAAAAAACTAATACAAATAATAATTGCATATAATATAATTAGCGCGAGCGGTCCCATGTAATATGATACTATAATATACCCCCTACTGCGTATTCATATTAATATTTTGTCAATGCAATGCAATTTTCAGCTTTAATGGAATATGACTATATGATTTTTTTTCTTTCTTTTTTTTACATTTAATTATTATTTGAAGTGATATTAAATTTAACAGCTAATTAAGTAATATGAAACTCATATCACTTATCCTATTAATTATAACAACCGCATTAAATAATTTTGAATAGACTATTTATTATTATGTTATTTCTCTTTTATTTTGAAGAGCTGGGTAATGTATTTTATGACACTGCATTAAAATTAGTAGTATTATATTATGTATAATATTTGATCTCAAATAAATTTCATGTTACACGTCATACATATTATATTGTACGATACGGCGCCTGTGCATGGATTATTCCAGATCCCGTGGCTCGTGGCAGCACCAAAAGGTAGTGAGGCACGCACTACCAACGCGCCAATGCGAGGAACTGACCATCTCAACATGAGACGTTACTGCATGCTGTTCGCCTCAGCCGCATTCAATACACACGAAAATACTTGCTTCTGCCATCTCTTGGCTACCATTTCATTCAAAAATACAGGTCAATAAAACTGTGCAACACTTTCTGCCATCTATTAGAGTATATAACCAAAGAAGAGAAAGTGGTTCCTCTATTACTTCCTAGTCTTCCTACCACTATACGCCAAGGTCCATATAGACCCCTTTCGCATCCTTGCGCTTGATTTTGAATGAATGCGTAAAACTCTCATGGTACACAACCAATACAACCAAACATATTTGATAGGCCTATCACCTATTTAAGAGATATATATAATTATATATATATATATTATATATTATATTATATATATATATATATATATATACATTATATTAATATATTTATATAATATTTCTTGCAATTTATTTTTTACAATGCATAAATTGCAAATATTTCTCCTTGTAAAAAGTCTATATATATTCGATAAATTTATTATTTGCTAAAATATAAAACTTTTAAGGTATTCAATATTCAAATTAATTTTGTTACATATATGATAATATATATTATATATATGGATATATATGGATATATATAGAAAATATAAAATAGTCAAAAATGATATCTTTACCGAGCCGACAAGGTTGGCTATATAATTATTAAATCTATAAATTTTAACATTAAATTTTACTATTAAAATTTATTACCTTTATTTTCATAAATTTATTGCTGCTGCGATAGAAAACAAAATTAGTTAATTAATCACGATCATCTCGTGAGAGCAATTTGTTTGTCATATCCTTTGAAAATAAAAAAGAAATGTGCTTCACACTTATTTGGAAAAAAAAAATAAAAAAAAATATTATACATGAACAATATTTGATGATACAAGATAAAAATTTTCGACATGTAAAGTATTCGCAGTATTCTTATATAGTTATTATTAATATACAGTTACCACAATTGACATAAATAATGTCAATTCACGACTTGCATTAATTGAACTCTTTTTTTTTTTTTTTTTTTTTTTTTTTGCCTGTTTGGTATTTGTAGAATAAAATATAAATTTGTTAAAATTTGCAAGTTTTTCTTCCACCATAAAAATCCTACAAAATTTCCCTCGGGTTACTCAGAGTTGATCTGTGGGAAGTCCATAATATATACTATTATTATATATTCAGTTAATTAAACGATTCAGATTCAGACGATCCGAGTTTTATTTCAAAAAGGGATTTAAATTGTTTCCAAGAGCCAGAATCCGTAAACGCCTACTTTTTCTGCTTATGCAACTTGTGCTACATGCAAGTGCTTAGCGTTGCCTACCTTTCAGGCGTGCCGATGTAGACAGAATTTGAAATAATATGCCTATATTTAATTTACTAATTTCCTGTGTACATTTTTAATTTGTTGAAATTATATTGCTTATTTTGGCTATAAATAAAAAATAAATGACATACTTCAATATTCAACGATAACTTAAAATTATATTTATCATGCCCTTTTTTTATCATACAAAAATATATTATCTTATTTAAAAAAATTAAAAATAGTTTTTATTAAAACTAACTATCAATAAAACAGTACCAATAAAATATTTATCATGCGTATATTTCCTTTTCTTTGATAATTTATTATTTATTATTATATGCGAATAAACAAAAACTAAAAATATAGGGATAGATGGATTGTGATTCAAGCTTATTCGAGGGAACGGGAGCGATCGCGGAGCGTCTGCATGGGAGACGTAGCTGTGCATATAATCAATGCTCACTGACTTATGAGAGAGCAGAGAGCACTGATACTTTTAGATAATTATCAGAGAAAACTGTTTGAAAATTTATTGGTATGCAGTTTGGGACTCTATATGAATATGCGAATAGGATCATAATCTTCTCCGTCTGCGGTCTGGATTATTTTGCATCTCCGATTTTGCATGCGATTTATAAAACAAACTATATATGTTATACAGCCGGCAGCCGGCAGGTAGAAGAGGGAGAGAGAAGGCATTATAATTATAGTTATAATTTAAATAACTATATGATCTTCATAATTTTATTATTTAATTTTGTTATATATATTATTATTAATTATTTTTTTCACATCAACCAAAGTTCCAAAGCGGCAAGCCAAAAGGTCCACAAAACTCTAGACTCATCATCTCCCGTCATCTCTGGCAACTGGTAACGACCAAGACCAACTTTAAGAAGCTGACACGGAGCCGAAAAAAAAAAAAAAAGTGTCAGATCTTTTTGAAGTTGCGGTCTTGCAATGCAACGCCTGGCAAGTGCCGCCTGTGCCGCCACGACCACGACGCGCTCGGACGCGCTGAAATTTAAATAAAACGAATCGACTAATCGGAATCGAGGAGATAGGAAATTGATTAATTCAAGATGGCGTTATGCAGCAATGCTGCGTTAATGAAAGCTGTCATTGAACTTTGCAATTTGTAGTGTTTTTTTAAGAGTCTTGCGGTAATTATAAAGTTTTTTAAAATTTCTTAACTATATTCTATTCCTTAATTATATTTTTTGTAGTTCTGGATGTAGATTTTGACCGCTAAACTTAACAATTTACTACCGGTCAATGTCGATGACACACCATTGCAAAAAAAAAGAAAAAGAAATCTGTTGACTTGCGTGCATTTAGCTTTTGCATATGTATGTGGTAATATTAAAAAAATAATAATAAAAGGAAAAATCAATTCACAACGTCCAATTTTCTTTATGCGTATGTATGCACAATAATGTATGTATGTACATAGATATTGTGAGCCTGAATCTCTATGTATGATACATATGTACATATATACAGTACATATGTACATATATGTATGTACATACTGTATGTATGTATCATATATGTATATGTATTTATGTAACATACATGCATATCATACATTACCCCATTAATGATGGTGAAGCAATGACGTTCTTGCCAGTTGCCACATGCTATGAGAACCTTTTGTTTTGTCAGTATCATATTAAATACCGGTATGTGCATATTGCGTTACCAAATACCATGCCCTGAAATCTCTTCGTTGATTATGTTTGTATAGGTAGTATGTAATATTTCAAAATTTTATTTCACAGCAACTACATACCAGCAGCAAGATGATGCAGTTCAGTCAGCCACCACCCCCCATCCCCAGTATGATGACTTCCCCTCAGTCTCAGCAGGCTGGAGGAGGAGGCTTCAATCCAAGGTAACATAATAAATATTAAGTTCACTCGTGGAAAACTTAACTAATAAAATAAGTGCACAACTTGTAAAATGATTTTTTGCTAAGTTATTGGCACAACCAATATCATATTTATTACACTACAGTATTTCAACAAATAATTGTCTCATAATTATATACTTATTTTTTTTATAGGTTTGGTATGGAGAAACAACGTTTCTATCAGCCATATAGACCTTATCCTCGACCTGGAGCAGATGCTGCAGAATTTGATGGCAAGCGCTTGCGTAAGAGTGTAATGCGCAAAACTGTGGATTACAATTCTGCAGTTATCAGAACGCTAGAGGTAATAGAATAGAAAGAAGGGGGGGGGGGGGGGGGTATTATAAGTTACGTTCATGCTATATGGCATACAGCTATGCATTATTAAATTTTCTTTCGTACGAGCTCTTTTAGTAATTTTATTTAACTGCTTTTATTGTTGTTTTTGTTTTCAATGTTTTGTTTGTATGTTTTGGCTTTATTGTATTCAGTACTTGTGGACTTGCTCTGTTGCTGAATAAATCATTTGAATTGTATATTGCCCTAACCTAAATAATTTGCTAATACCGTATTATTTTTTTGGCCACAGAACAGAGTATGGCAACGAGATTGGAGAGATCGGCGAGCTCTTCAGCCTGACATGTGTTACTGTCCAGAGTTCCTACCTCCGTCAGCATACCCAGATAACCCAAGTAATGCCATCACAACTCGCTTTGTAAAAACTGCCACCAACAAAATGAGATGTCCTGTATTTTGTTTGGCGTGGACACCTGAAGGAAGACGTCTTGTCACAGGAGCCTCTAGTGGAGAGTTTACTCTATGGAATGGATTAACCTTTAATTTTGAAACAATTCTACAGGTAAAAGCAACCTGTATTTTTAATTTGATAATATCCAAAATTAGTCAGTTAACTTGCCCAATAGGTACATTGTTAATAAAACACTTTCAAATGACTTAAAAATAATAAAAACTGTCAGCATTAAGACATCCTTGTCATTTTCTGTTTCTAGGCTCATGACAGTCCTGTAAGAACAATGGTTTGGTCACATAATGATATCTGGATGGTGACAGGAGATCATGGCGGCTACGTTAAGTACTGGCAAAGCAATATGAACAACGTAAAGATGTTCCAGGCACACAAGGAGGCTCTCAGAGGCATCAGGTAGCTACCATCTTAAACTTCCTACCATATTTATAAAAAAAAAATGTTTTAGGCAGGGTTGTATAGGTGTTAATATATTGTAACATTGAATAAAATATTTTTTTTTTTAGCATTCCTTTTATTACCTGAGTCATATAGGGAATAAATACAATTAGTTTTGAAATTTTACAGTACATATTCTTTTAGTGATCTGTAGTTTTTGTGGAGGAGTTCAATGAACAAGGTTAAAATTTGAAGCACTTTAGTTTTTAATAAGCTCTTTTGTGGTACATCTGAATTAAACTTGGCAAATGAAAGAATGTTGTAGCATCACATTTAGTATTGTGATGCTTGTATGTGAGTAAGTGTGTTTTGAATTGGTTATAGATAGAAATTTATATTGTGCATGCTATTAAACTGTGAATGCAATTGAACTTAGAAAAAAAAATCATTCTCTATTTGTGCCTTGTATTCAAGGGTAAGAAGTACCATATTACATTTTGGTAAATGCCCAGAAATGTAAAACTTTTAAATTGCTTGCTAAATCTCATATATTTTGGATATCATTAATGCATGCTTTGGTAAATTGTACATAGTTAACTAAAAATTAATCACAAAATTAATTGCAGTTATTTTATGCTGGGTGCTATTGCTGTCATCTATTCTTAAGTATCTAGTTTCTTGGTAGTCAATAGCCTATACATACTGTGTTGTTTTTCTATTCTGTGAGAATAAGTAAGAATATTTAAGGTACAGCTCTGGCCAAAAGTTCCCGAACGATTTGCATAGGCAACCCGCAACCACACTATGTTATCTTTATGAGAAAACGCAGCGGCCGCCGCTGCCCCGTTCGGGAACTTTTGGCCAGAGCTGTACATACAATGTGGTTCTCTTCTGTTTTGCTTGGATAGAGGTTAGAATGTTTTTTTTTTCTAAAATATTCTTTTAACTTTGGTATAGAAGTATAGCTCTCTTTGTTTGCATGATTTTCTTTTACTGCTGTATTTGAAGTGTGGGTGTGTATAAATGATGTGTATATGCTAGAAGTAAAAAGTCTTAGCCAAGAATCAGATAGGTGATATTTCCTGTGATAGAAAGCAATCAAGACTGGATTAAATAAATGCGTATCTTTACTAGAGCTGATCGATACCATCATGTGACAATAAAGACTGATCCTTATCCTTTTCCTATCCTTTCATATTAATTATATTTTGAGTTATCTCGGATTTAGTTTGATGCGTTTTAGATTTTTGTAAAAAAAAAATAATAATAAAAAAAATGATAAAATAAATAATAATAAAGGTTTTTGTATTATGTCAGAATATTGTACAGTAAAAAAAAAATGTAAAATGATTGGATATATTTTTACAAAATAATAAAGAACACACCTAACCTAATTTTCCTTAAAATTTTCCGAAAGTATTTATGGCAAATTTTATATGCAAAAATAATGTAATAATCGTATTTACAATAAATAATAATAATAAAAAAAAGCACCCTTACCTTTTGAAGACATGGTGAAACAATATTGTACAATGTTGAAATAATAAAATGTTTTACCTTAACCCTTTCCTTGAAAGTTGCATTTAAGTAAAATTACAATTTTAGGACTTATTTTCATAACTGTTAACGTAGTAGTTATAGCAATAATAACATTGATAATAAAATACTTTTTTTTTTCCTTAAATTTTTGTCATTTATAATTGCGTTGTAGTACATTGAAGTAATAAAGATTCCTTTCCTTGTTCCCATATATGTCGCGTGATGTGGGCAATTAAAAAAAAAATAAAGCATAATTTTTTTAATAATTTTACTTTGAATGTGTGCTCAAACAGTCCAAAGTTTCTTGCCGGTTAATTTAATAATGAGTTTATTATGAACTTGCAGCAGGCAAGAAGGCTTGGCTGCTTGTGTACTCTCTCTGATTTCAGTTCAAGTTCAAAACCTTCTCATCTCCAGCAAAACCAATATTTAATACCATTTTCTGCATTTTTTTTTCTTTTTCTTTTGCATGGGTGAGGGAAGAGATTTGCAGTAAATAGCTTTATGAATTACAAAAATGTATATTTCACACTTTAAAAATTTGTGCAATAATAACATAGCTTTCTCTTAGTACATATTAAACCTCACAAACTTTAGCTTCGTAAACAAGTCTCAATATATTCACCCATGTAAGCACATTTATTGTTTTGATATGGTTTAGATGTTTACTGTATGTAATAAAATTGGATAATTAGATTTTCAGCTCATATGCAGAGTATATTAGCTACACTTTTAATAAAATAATAATCAAAGTGTTATTTTTTTAGAATACAATAATAAGTTTTAAATATATAATGAAATTATTTTATATTTTTTAATCTGAGTTAGAAATTATTTTCTTTCTACGGCATCCCTGGTTGTCTAAGCTCATATGATCTCCTTTTCCCCAATTTGTCCTAATCTAATAGGCCTATGTGTTTTTCTATCAAAGCTTTTTTTTTTTAATTATCACAAAGTATATTTTTCCTAATATGAGTTTTTATATACCGTATAGAATCCCATGTTACATATTTGTTGTATTCTATGTCACTTATGTTCAAAATCATGTGAATGACATAATGATAGGAGATAGGATATATATTTTAACATGAGCAAGTGGAGAATTTAGCCTGCATGTTGTCTTGGTGTGTGCTTGTGCAGCTTCAGCCCTAGTGACAACAAGTTTGCCACTTGCTCGGATGATGGTACCATTCGAATCTGGGACTTCTTACGTTGTCAAGAGGAAAGGATCTTGAGAGGTATGTCAGTTCAATAAATTTTTAGTGGACTTTTCATATTTTTAAAATATACTAGATTGATATCTATGATTCCCTTCCTTAAAGGCGTATAACACCTTGAACAAAAAAACATTTATATCCTAACAAACCTAAATAGCAATGTTGATTTAGCTGGAGTCGCATATTTCTAATTTATTTTCCATTCCCAAAATGGCAGCTGCCGGTTTATGACATCACAGCTCGCCTATTTCTGCACGCTGGACTAGTGAGCTGTGACATCATAAACCCGCAGCTGTGATTTTGTAAATGGAAAATTAATTATCAACCAATCAATGACTTTGGCCAAATCAACGTCGATACTTAGATATGTTACAATATTAGCCTTTTTTTTTTTTTTTTTTTTTTTGTTTTGTTCAAGCTGTTCGACGCCTTTAATAAAAATATTAACACTGGTGTTAATGTTCTACTCATGAATTTTAACAACTTTTGGTAGCTTTAAGGAGTATCTAGATTAAATATTATATTCCTATGATGTCAACCGGCCCTGTGGCGCAGTGGCTAGCATGCTTGTTTTCCATGCCGTCGGCCAGCGTTCGATACCTGCAGAGGGACTTTTCATGAAGAGTCACCTGTGCTTGGTGTGGAATGTTGGTTTGCGGTGTGGCTTGACTTGTGTGTGTGCTACTGAGTTGCAGAGGTCGGCCAGGCATCCAAGGTAATACTTGGATGTCGGCTGTCCACGCATGCAGTTTTCTGTAATTTCCTGCATGCACCACCCTGTCGAATGACTGGGCAGTTCCTAACTATAGGCCACAGCCGCTACCTTCCAATCCTTTCTACCAACACTACTTCTTCCTTCTACATCCTTTCATCCCTCAAAGGGTAGATCAGGTTAAACATGGGCGCTTGCGCCTTTCCTGGCTACCTTCTGTCACTGCTCAACGGTCCTCTCGAATACGGGGGCTTAGTAAGACATACAGTAAAACAAGAAAAAAAAATAAGAACTGTAAACCATTGTGGTTGGATAAATTAAAAGAAAGGGATAGATGAACCCATACCATAGGTAAGGGATGTCCTATATTTTGCTAACAAAAATTAGTAGCTCAGAAATATGGCATGGTGGACTGAAAAGACTGATAAAGTCACATACTCTGTTTTTCTTAAGGTGTTTTCACCTATTTCAATTTTTAAATGGAGATGAAGGAAAAAAAATCAGCTAATGTATTTAAATGACTGAAAAAAATCTGAATATGTGGAAACTGTATTAGAGTATTGTGCCAAAAGCTATCAAATTGTTCATTATCTATGTGCTAGCCAGATTTTCACCAAACTATAGGACATCTTATGGGAAGATCCTTGTTGGTTCCCTCTAGCTTCTTCTTTTTCTTTTTCTTTTCTTTTCTTTTTCTTTTCTTTTCTTTTCTTTTCTTTTCTTTTCTTTTCTTTTCTTTTCTTTTCTTTTCTTTTCTTTTCTTTTCTTTTCTTTTCTTTTCTTTTCTTTTCTTTTCTTTTTTTTTTTTCTTTTTTTTAATTTGAAATTTTGATACATTAAAATGAATGTTTCAATTTTTTAAGATTTTTAACTAAGAGAAAATATTTCTTAAGCAAGCTAGAAGAGTGAAGAATGAATTATTAATTGTGTTGAAAATATTGTGAGCTCTTGCAATGAAAGAGAGGGTGTGATCAGTGTTTTATTTTAGGGCATGGAGCTGACGTGAAATGTATACATTGGCATCCTCAAAAAGGTCTTATCATCTCTGGAAGTAAAGATAACCAACAACCAGTCAAGTTATGGGATCCTAAAACTGGACAATCTCTAGCAACATTGTAAGTTTTCATCAAACACATTATCATACATTTTGTTGAATTAATAATATAGTAATAATATTTAAGTAAAACAACATTTGCAGAAAGCATTTAATTTATTTGTTTTGGCAGGCATGCACACAAAAGTACAGTAATGGATGTACGATGGAATGAAAATGGTAATTGGCTAGTGACAGCATCTCGTGATCATTTGCTGAAGTTATTTGATCTAAGAAATCTCTCCACTGAAGTGCAGACATTCCGAGGTCACAAAAAAGAAGCTAGTGCAGTAGCGTGGCACCCAACACATGAGGGTCTCTTCTGTAGTGGTGGATCTGATGGTGCAATATTGTTCTGGCATGTTGGGTAAGCATTGAAACTGACTGGAACATTACCCAGCAAATGCAACTTTCTGAAAATTTACTTGTTTAAAAACTGCAGGGTCTGCGTTTATAAGTTACAGTGGGACATACGTACGTGATGTGTCCTACATTATAGGTGTAAGTTTTGCACTTACCAGATACAAGAAGGTGTAGCGTTATCTATTAGGTGAGCTGCTATAGCCAGCAAGCCAAACACCTCTTGTGCTGCATGTGAATATGACATAATAATATATAGTTTCCACATAACGTTTGAGGCGCGCAAAAAAGCAAAAAAGGCTACCTTCATTTGTCTAAAACTGTACTTGACACAGAGTGAAGTACTTCTGTTAACTATCATTTTATCATTAAAGAGATGTCACTTTAAAAAGAAAAAGGTAGAAATGTATGTTCAGGAGAGTATACTATTTTGTGAACACAACTCGCGGAACGCCTGTAAGCTATTATTAGATGCGGCTAATGATGACTAGCAGTACTTACAGATATTTGGTGAGTGCTATTATAGCACTCTGCCTCTGAATTTACTTTTTTTTTCTTTTTTTTTTCTTCTTCTTCTTTTTTTCTTCCCCTTTCTTTATTTATTGTAAAAAATATAGTTAACAGGACAAAATTGAGGCAAAATTGGGCATGAACCTGATGAGTAAACTTATGTTTAGTGGGCATGGTTGAAATCGTATATCGAGGGGGCTCGGCTATATTGTCCTAAGTCCGCGTGGTTCATTATTTACTAATGTCCTAAGTCCAAGTGGTTCATTATTTACTAATGTCCTAAGTCAACGTTTTTGAAAAAATACTAATGTCCTAAGTCCATTTTGAACCAAAGTGGTTTTTTCGTTTCCAATGATCAAACAACTTATTTTACATATTTACACCATTTTTACATAAATATCTAAAAAAATAAAGCCGTGACATAAAAAAATCAACATTATTTGTACCAGACACGCCCCCTTGTACGCTCAAAAGTTATGTACTAGTAAGCGGCTAAATGTTTTGAAAACGACGGTGATTGTATTTAACTGAAATAATTATTGTTAATGTAAGTTAATGTTTTTCGATACAAGTTATTTTGAATGGGAAAACTATCCCCAGAACTTTTGCAAACTCATAATTGACACTCATTTCTCTGACTTGACTTCCCGATATTAATATTGTGACAATATTAAAGTTGCGTATATGTATATGAAAAAATAATATTTGAAGAATTTTTTTTCATCGGTCTGAAACCAGTGAATAGCTTTCATAGACCACAGCGAGCCTCGCGTCTGCACCAAAATTAATTAGATGCATATAATTGAGAGACGCATGTAAATCTTCAATCATCATGTGATTTTCGCATAAAATCACTTTTTTTTTTTAACAATTCCTGTACTACTTGTGTGGTGCATGTTAATATGTAAGACACACGAGGTACTAAATAATCGCAATGGATGGTATTTTTTAATAATAGATCTACGGAAGAAATCGATTTTTTTTCATGACGCCCATATTAATTTTATAAATGATTGAAATGTTGTTTTATTGTTTTTATTTGTTAAATAAGCGCTTAACTATAATAATCATCTGAACCTACGATTAAAAAACACAATGAAAAAATATATATAAAAAAAAAGAGAGCCAAAACGACATCATTTTTAATTTTCCGTATAACATTATATATTAAAATCAACAAGCACTTGAAATCCACCTGCAAACGCAAGAAGTGTATTAAAAGTAAAAATTAAGACAAAATACAATTTTGGCAGTATTTTTAATATTCTTGGATATAAAGAATGAGAAACACTTAAAAAAATTAGAGGTTAAATAAAAGTGTCCTATTCTAAAAGAGGACATCGTTCTGAATCGATTGACATGTTAATTTCTTATTTTTGAGTTCATCTAGTATTTTTATTTAATTAAAAAAAAAAAAAAAAGAAAAAAAAAAAAAAAAAAAAAAAAAAAAAACACGTGCGATAATTTTGTGCATGAAGGCATAAGCAAAAGATGCCTGTGACGTCATTACTAAATAATAACATTAAAAAAAGTAACTTTTTCGTATCTAAAAGCTGTTATACTTGCGCAATATACGTTGTGTTGTATGTTATTAATTTAAACTATGCTGCACATGCTAAAGTTTTTTTAAATGCGGTGCAAATATATTATGTTAATTAAATCTTTTAATTTCAATAATTTTTTCATTAAAATTATCTTGAAAACTTATAATTAAAAATTATCATTTGATATTTAATAATTTAATTTGATGAATAATACTATTTGCTAATTATAAAAATTATCGCATTAAATGGGTCCATAATTACTGGTAATACTCGCGAAAGTAGATTGTATTTACGTGATTATTAGTTGAGATATTGTGTACTGAAAAGTAAGCAACAGTGGACTTGGGACATTAGAAAATTTTGAACCATATGGACTTAGGACATTAGTAAATAATGAACCACTTGGACTTAGGACATTAGTAAATAATGAACCACGTGGACTTAGGACAATATAGCGGAACACCCTTGATATACTTCTTGCTGATAAAGAATAAATAAAGGGAGAAAAAATATTGCAGCTGGAAAATAATAATTAAGTCACAATCAGCTTTTCTTTTTTATCTCTGT
The DNA here is from genome assembly GCA_949318235.1 of Ecdyonurus torrentis. NCBI lineage: Eukaryota > Metazoa > Arthropoda > Insecta > Ephemeroptera > Heptageniidae > Ecdyonurus > Ecdyonurus torrentis. Next base: position 33,471,074 of record OX439131.1, on the reverse strand, counting down.
GTTGGCAATATTTTTTACCAAACTATACAATTTATCTTCTTGATGTTAAGGCCCTTGCTGATTTCCTCTAGCATTTCCTTTTAATTTATTATTACTATGTTGTTAAATAAAATAAACAATAAAACTTTGTTTTTATTATATAAGCATTGCAATTTATTTATTTTCACAGTGCGGACAAGGAAATAGGAGCTATAGAACAAGCTCATGACAGTATAGTATGGTCTCTTGCATGGCATCCCATGGGCCATATTTTATGTTCAGGCTCTAATGATCATACAAGCAAATTCTGGACACGTAATAGACCAGGTGATCAAATGAGAGATAAATACAATCTCAATACCTTACCAGCTGGTGCCTCGGGCTATGATGACAATGAAATTGGTAAGCTTTAGATTTTTACTATCACAATTCTGTAGTATTTATAAATCAAAAAATAAAATACTATTTTTTCATATTAAGATGTCATATAAATGTTACAATATTATTTTGTAGATGATCAAGCTCTGATTCCTGGCATGGGTCCTGATGACAAAGTAGAGTTAGGATTTGCTGGCATTGGTCAAGCTGATCCTTCAGTTATTCCTGGTCTGGACTTTGACAGTCTTCAAGACTCACAAAAACCAGCAAAGAAGGTAAATAACAAAGTTCTTGAAGCATATGAGGAAGAAGGAATAATATTAAAAGGATTTGTGCTTAAATTATGGTACTTATAATTTGAATTTTCTTGTCGTTTCTAGGTGCCTTATGCTAAACCTATTCCCAAGAATTTCCAAGCTCAGTGGAATGAAACTAAAGGAAGAAGTAAGCATTTTATCCTAAATTAAATTTTTATAATTTATTTATTGTTATCACCTCATTATTTACAATTAAAGGTGTAGAACACCTTGAACTAAAAAGTTGCGTAATATAATAAACCTGAAAATCAACATTGATTTGGCCGGAGTCATTGATTTCTAATTTATTTTCCATTCACAAAATGCCGCTGCCGGTCACTGACGTCACAGCTTGCCCAGCTCGTCACAGCTTGCGCGTGGACCAGGCGAGCTGTGACGTCAGTGACCGGCAGCGGCATTTTGTGAATGTAAAATAAATTAGAAATCAATGACTCCGGCCAAATCAACGTTGATTTTCAGTTTTGTTAGTATATTACGCAACTTTTTTGTTCAAGGTGTTCTACCCCTTTAAGATTTTTAGCCTGCTGTGCTAATCCTTTTTATATTGCAGTTACTAATTTTTTATCTGTTGTTGTTTATTTTTGTAACAATGTTTGTAATCCAAGTTGCATGTTGATTACATTTGATTGATTTATATTGTTTTTCAGTGGAAGATGGAGAAGATGAAGAAGGAGGAGGAGGTGGTAATCGTAGAAGAGGTTTGACAGAGGAGCAGTTGACCAAAGCAATTGCACATTTCATAGAAACAAACCCTCCACCAGGTGTACTGCCACTAGCTGAAGTAGAGCCTGCAGCAATAATACTTATGGGGAAAGTGATAAATGTAGAACGTAAGTCTGATGTTACCAAATAGTGAGAACAAAAGGACATCAGTTTTTTTTTATTTATTTATTATTAAGCCTATTATTATTATTATTATTTGTTTTTAAATACTTTGTCATGTCTGTAGCAGCCATTAAAGGCAAGCCACCTACCCAAATTAATATATTGTATACTAAATGCACTTTTAATAAGTTCAAAGAAAAGATTCAGAAAAATTATTTTGAGTTCTTGATTAAGTATACCCCCACGGCTAACCTCACCAAGGAAAATGCAGGGTTTCTTCATTTTAAATATTTGCCACCCAATATATTTTTGTAGTCACATTACTTTTAGTTTTGCTGCAGATTAATGAGAAAGTCTCATTAAAGGCGTAGAACACCTTTTACAAAAAAGTTGCGTAATATCCTAACAAACCTGAAAATCAACGTTTATTTGGCCGGAGTCATTGATTTCTAATTTATTTTACATTCACAAAATGTCGCTGCCGGTCATTGACGTCACAGCTCGCCAGGTCCACGCGCAAGTAAACCGGGAGAGCTGTGACGTCAGTGACCGGCAGCGGCATTTTTTGAAGGGAAAATAAATTAGAAATCAATGACTCCGACCAAATCAACGTTGATTTTTAGGTTTGTTAGGATATTACGCAATTTTTTTGTTCAAAGTGTTCTACGCCTTTAAGCATTACAAATAATAATAAAATAAATGTATGAAATTGAAGGAAGTGGTGGGTCGTTTTCATGGTAATAAGCTTTACCTTGCACACTAGGGACGCTCCTGCTGCATGAAGCATGCAATCCCCACATCTGAAATGCATTTACCTTGCCTCTCAATTAATTTGCTATAGTGGTAGGAAAGAAAAGTTAGTTAAAGAACATATCTATTGACATTCAAAGTGAAATTCTGTTGACGTTAAAGTGCTCCGTCACTTTTTATTATTATTATTATTTTACTTTTTCAATAAACACATAAAATACAAATTGGAGCCAATTGATATTTGCTTTTGCATCGTTTTTCCAATGTCAAATTTTTGGATTTTGTGGAATTGAATTTATATTCTAGCATTTCCTACGATTTCATATAATTGCACGTTTTCTGTTTATGTAATATTTTTGTTTTCTGGTTTGTTTGAAAGTTTTATTATACCAGTAAAGTATAATGTGTGTACTTTTGTTTGATATGTTGTAATTGCAACGTAATTACTATTTAAATCTTATATTCTTTATTTTTTTTACTCTACAGCTGATTCTAAACTAGCAAAAGCTATAACTGAAGGTACAGAAGCTATAATGACAATGGTAGAAGCTGGAGAAGTACCAGAATTGATTGAGGTGTTGAGGAAACAAAGAGAAGGAGGTAGTGACAGTGACGAAGAAAACTTGGAGTTGAGACCAGAAGAGCATGAGAGTTTCGATGGAGGAGATGATGAACAACGATATTATGATGATGTTAGTTTAACAACAAAAAGTTCATATTTTGTCTGCAAAATTATTATATTTTCATAGCAAATTTAACATTAAGCCCACAAAGGCAATGGATATTTTATTACTAGCATTTTTTTTTTCTATCATGTTTTTCCATTTTAATTTTATAAAACTCTTGCCACATTACATATTGATTTTACTGTTGTTTTCTCTAGTATGGTGATGCCTATGGAGAACCATGGTCAGAACAAGATGAGATGAATCATGGCAATTATGATATGGGAGGACCTGGAAACTTTGAAGGTGGGCCTAACATGGGGCCACCTGGTAACTATGAAGCAGGCCCTATGGGACCACCTGGTAATTTTGGTCCAAATATGGGCCCTCCAGGAAACTTTGGACCTGGAGGACCTAACATGGGATGGCAAGGAGGCAACTTTGGCCCTGGAGATCCTAATATGGGACCTCCGGGAAATTTTGGACCAAATATGGGAAGACCACCAGGCAACTTTGGAAGAGGTGGACCAAATATGGGATGGCAAGGAGGCAATTTTGGTCCTGGTGGTCCAGGACCTAATATGGGTGGGCCAGGTCCTAATATGGGTGGGCCAGGTCCAAACATGAGTGGACCAGGTCCAAACATGAGTGGGCCAGGTCCAAACATGGGTGGGCCAGGTCCAAACATGGGTGGGCCAGGTCCAAACATGGGTGGACCAGGACCTAATATGGGTGGACCAGGTCCTAATATGGGTGGGCCAGGTCCAAATATGGGTGGACCAGGTCCAAATATGAGTGGACCAGGTCCAAACATGGGTGGGCCAGGTCCAAACATGGGTGGGCCAGGTCCTAATATGGGTGGACCTAGCATGGGTCCAGGTAATATGGGACCTGGGCCAGGAGGTTCCAATATGGGAGATTCTGGACCATACATGGGAGGACCAAATGCTGGTCCTGGTAATTTTGGAGGTCCTCCTATGGGACCTGGAAACTTTGGCCCTAATTCTGGTGGAAACTTCCAAGGGCAAGGAAACTTTGGTCCTAATTCAAACAACTTTGGAGGTCCAGGACCAGGTAATTTCATGGGAAGTGATCCAAGAGTTGGTCCTGCAATGAGAAGCAATTTCCCTCGAGGCAGTAGAGGAGGTCGGGGTGATGGAGGAAACTTCAGAGGCAATGAAGGTGGCAATTTCAGAGGCAATGAAGGTGGCAATTTCAGAGGCAATGCTCGAGGAGGTAGCAGAGGAGGAGGCGACAGCAACTGGGGCCGTCCACCATGGGAGCAAGGTGGGGGAGGATCAGGAGATTGGAGTGGCCCAGATCAAGGTGGAAATCAAGGAGGGGGTGCAGGAAACTGGAATAGAGGGGGAACAGGAAGCGGAGATGGAGGAAACTGGAGAGGAGGCCAGAGGGGAGGTACAGATGGCAATTGGAGGGGAGGTGGTCGTGGAACAGATAATTCAGGTAACTGGGGTGGGGACAATAGAGGCAGGGGAGGCTCATCAGGAGGCTACAACAGGAGAGGAGCGGGACGAGCTGGCCCAGGCAACTGGGGCAACAACAGAGGAGGAGGAGGAGGAGGAAACAGTGGGAACCAATTCTAAAAAGTGACTCCCTGTGAATAAAAATATTCTAGTGCTCAGTAAATGTGGTATATAATTAATGAATTCTAAGTATTAATTATTTAATGTGGACGTCTTTCATTGTACTCCATTCATCACATTTAAAAAACAATACAGACAATATGTACTTTAAAATTAAAACGTTTAAATTTGTTGTGATGGTATTATTTGTTTTGGTGTATATATTTTAGTGAGATGAGTTTCTGATGTGTATATTACATAAGTGCCACCTTGCAATTGAAGCTGTGTGCTATTTTCAGTTTCAAAACAATGAGCAAGGGTCTTCAATCACCATCTAAATTGACTCTTCTTTTGTAAAATTTTAACTAAAATTATTATGTGGCATTTCAGTGCCTTTTTTTTAAGTCAGTGTCTCTTTGTGAGACATTGGCTTTAATAAAACAAAGTTATTGTAGTTTTAATTGCATCAAATATAGTACTTTTCCTATTAATAAAATTAGACTTCTTTATAAAATGCATATTGTGCAAAAATGTATAAATAAAGAAATTTCATAAAAAAATAAGTAATAAATAAATATTTTTTGTTTTGTTTTAGTCTATGTTGGGGATATCACTTTTCAGATACTTTAAAAACTGCTTCTATGATCTTTTTTTTTTTTTTTTTTTTTTTTTATATCGTTTAAAAAAAAAAATGTTTTGAAGTGTTTCTTAGTCAGTAGCATAGCTGGGATTTTGCAATGGGAGGGGTCTAGCCTATAGTGAGCATGGGTGAAGGGGGGAAACCACCCACTTAACCCATGCTTTTTCAGACCTGAAGGGTAGGAGGAGATCCCCAACCAACCTCCCCCCTGAATAAGCCCCTGATTTCAGTTATGTTTAGTTGAGAGTGTTATTCTGTGACTATTACATGCAACTGAACAAAAAGTAGTAAAGAATTTAAATTTTATTTTACCAGAAGAGGCATCTCATCAGTTAATTAAATAAGTATTAGTAAAAAAAAAAAAAAAAAATGCTATCAATAATCATGGTTTTATTATTGTAATTCTGAATCTAGTTCAGAAGTTTAGTGTCGATTTCAGTTATTTGTTATCAGTTATCAGCAATAAATAGCTCTAATATTATTATTATAATATATGGCATTCAGAATAAAATATAGTGTTTGCGGTGCTTGTAGCACAATATAACATTTTAATTCATCTGATAAATTTAGTGCAAATATTTGAAATAACTAGGTTATGCTATCTCACCCAGGCAGCGCTTTTTTTACAATAGACTGTAACATTATTAAGATGAAATTACTGTATTGTACTGCAAATTAGTGCAGTGGACATTTGTGCCTTTGGTGTGCTCAATGTCCATCAGTTACTGCTAATGGGCATTGGTGCAATACTGCTCAATATCCCTCACATGTCTTCCAACTCCAGGCACTTTTTTTAGTCCATGCAACATTAGCGCCATCGCACGCGACACCTGAACTACAATGTTAAGCGTACGAAGCTTTGTGGTTCCAGATGTCATTACTATTGGCGCATCGTCGATTCTATTGGACTACGCGCTAGCATAGGGAGTTGGAAGACATGTGAGGGACATTGATTGATTGTGATTGCTGCTCAAGGGACATTGATTGCTGCTAACAGAGATGCTAATGCTAATGCTACAGTAGATGATACAGTAGTCCATCTCCTATACTGGGAATGTCAGATCAAAAAACGCGCCACAATTCCGACTGGGTGAAGCGGACTGAACTAAAAGTAACTGAAGTAACGTTACGCGTGTAGTTCAGCCCGCTTCACCCAGTCGGAATTATGGCGCGCATTGATCTGACATTCTCAGTATAGGAGATGGACTACTGTATCAATGTCTCTCACATGTCTTCCAACTCCAGGCACTTTTTGTAGTCCAGCGACACTAGCGACACCGCACGCGACACCTGAACTACATGCAATGTTAAGCTTACGAAGCTTTTAGTTCCAGATGTCACTACTATTGGCGCAGCGTCGTTTTATATTGGACTACGCGCTAGCATAGGGAGTTGGAAGACATGTTAGAGACATTGCTACTGTATCATCTACCACAGTAGATGGTACAGTAGTCCATCTCCTATAGCGGGAATGTCAGATCGAATGCGCGCCATAATTCCGACTGGGTGAAGGTGGCAGAACTAGAAGCCGTAATTTGAAGTAATGTTACGTGTAGTTCTGACAACTTCACCCAGTCGGAATTATGGCGCGCATTCGATCTGACATTCCCGCTATAGGAGATGGACTACTGTATCATTTACTGTGATCATCTACTGTGTGCTAATCTCTAGTGCTAATGCCTAGTGAATTTTGAACTTGTTTCTCAATTATGCGCGCTAATAAACCAATCACAATGAAGCAAAAAAAAAAAGAAATTCACCAATCAGCATTTGGAACAAACTATGACGTCATTACCAGCTGAGTGTGAACCGGTAAGTTGAAAATTAGTCGCGTGGGTCTAAAATTAAATACATTTTTATGTTATTTGAAGGTGTTAAATTGTAATTTTTCATAGTATTTCATTTTAAAATATAATATTCCTATACAGCTACTTAGTGAATAATTTACCAAAGAAATAGATTGGGGATTTTAGGGTCAAATATAGTCATTCTCATAAAGGATTTTCAGCGTTTTCACACACGCATGTGTTTTTCTTTTATGGTAATGATTTGTTGTTATTTATTAAGCTATATTCTATATTTGATCAAATTAAAATTTTGTTTTATGATTCCAGCTTATGAAAGAGATAGTGCGCTGTGCCTAAGAAAACATTTTCAGCATGGAATCTGAGTCTACAAGTGACACAATTGATGTGAAGAATGAACAGGGAGTTTCTGTGCTAAAAGAAGAAAACGACACACCAACAAAAGCTGATATCCATGCAACAGTTGTACCAGTACAGAAAAATGCTGGAGTGGCAGAATTAAAACGAGTGTAAGGTTTTTATTTATTTATACTATCATTATATTTATGAACTGAGCTGGTATGGCCGAGTGGTGAAAGGCAGCTGACTCGTAACTTGTGTATGTACTCCTATACTGACACTGATCGAGTATAGGTTCGAGTCACTGCTGGGTGTGTGCATGAAGTGTGACAGCACAACACATTGCATGTTTACATGTATTCCATGACAACGTACAGCATTCGGGAGGTGCATGATCTATGTGATTGCACTGACCAGCCTGCCTAGACATTTCCACGGTTTCTCTATAGGCTGTCATGGTGAATGCCGGGCTGTGTACTTAGGCCATGGCCAGCCTGTGTACACAGGTGTGCTTTTTCATTGATTGGAAAGTCCTTGCCTGTCGATAAGACTATGTCTTGACTGGGACTGGGATTGGTGTACCACAATAACACAATATGGCAAACACAAATTTGCTTAAAATGAATGATGTACACTTAATAAATAACAGATTCCAAGTACACCCATAGTTCTTGTAAAACGTGTAGAAGTGCCAAACGTAGAACATTCATTTTGAGCAAAATTTGTAAGGTGTAGTTCACTTTGATGGGTGAGCATCAATGCATATATCCTAGTCTATACTGGTATCTACATAATTAAATATTATGCATCATTCAAGGATGTAATATTTACTTAAAAAAAAAAAAAAAAAAAAAAAAGTGCATTCCACTATTATTACAATGTATCCATTAGTGAACTGTTGTAAGTTTGTGTTGTAGCCTACAGCATACCATAACTTTTTTATTTTTTATTTTTATAAAGTATAGCTAGGACACAATTGTAAATATTTTCTAGGTTCCTTGTTCTTCTGAGATTATCAATAATAAAGAACAGGATAGAATTACCAGCAAGGGCCTTACCATAGTAGAAGTTCTATATGGAGAAGTTGAGGTCTCACGTGGCTCAGTATTTTGTTATAAAAAGTTTATTTTATAACTGAGAGCTTTTGTCAGGTGTTAATGACATTATCAATCAAAGAAGAAATTTACTTGAGCACATCACTGTGAGCAATCAAGCAGTGTCTTGTGAGACACTGGCTCAGTGATGTGCTGAAGTAAATTTCTTCTTTAATTAATAATGTCATTAACACATGACGAAAGCTCTCAGTTATAAAATAAACTTTTTATAACAAAATACTGTGCCACGCGAGACCTCGACCTCTCCATAGAACTTCTACTGTGGTAAGGCCCTTGCTGGTAATTCTATCCTGTTCTTTATTATTGATCCTAACCGCGATGGTTTTTTTCCTTTAATTGATCTTCTAAGATTATAATAATTAAAAAGAAAGTAAAATTTTGTGATTTTCTATCACAGGTACATTCTTACAGCAGAGGAATTAAAAGCTAAAGTTGCATCTCGTAATCAACATCAGAATACCAGTGATGATATAAGTGAGCCAGAGGCAAAACGAGCCAAGTCTGATTCAAAGCACAAGCAAAAGCGCAGAGGTAACTAATTTGCTCAAAAATTTCTTGTAAAATACTATTTTTTTTATTGACTATTATTATTTTGTTGTTGTACAGGACAAAACAAGGCTCGGCCAGTGCCGTGGCGAGAAGCACGAGGTCTTTCTCTATGCTTATCACTTATGGACATTGCAGAAGGAGAACAGTGGCCTGAAAAGTGTGAACGTGATCGTTGTGAATTTATTCACAATGTTGCAGAATATCTTACCAATAAACCACCTGATCTAGGAACTCAGTGCTATATTTTCCGTACTTTTGGTAGATGCCCAAGAGGTGCTACTTGTAGGTAAGGAAGAATGCAGCAACTTGTTTATATGGTTTTGTATCTTTATTCAAAGCCGTGTAGGTTTGTTACAAGCATAATAAAATCATAATATGTTGCAATATAGGCCTATACAGAAAAACCCTTAATGCACCCTTCTTTTTTTTTATGTTTGATAGATATGGAAGTGAGCATCTAACAGAAGATGGTCATAACAAAGTAAACACAGAAGTGTACAACACACATCGAGATCCAACTAGTTTCAATCAGTTGGATAAAGATATACAATTAAAGCTACGCAAATATAATTATGACTTTTCTACTAGTGACAAAGTTTTGCAGAGAATAAGGGACGAGATGGCTAAAGGTAATTTATTTTATGACTTTTTTTTTCTGAAGTTCTTATCTCATTCATCTTTTATGTGTGCATGATTGTCATAATATATTTTATCGTTAAACTCCAGCGTGGGTTTCTCGTATAAAAATAACATTGCAAATTTAGTACAAATTTTTGAAATTTAAAGTATATTATCATAATTGTGTACTGTTATTATTATTATTTACAAAAAATATTTTATAGAAAAAGGAACAAGCCAACCCACTAAAGAAATAGAAGAACAAGATAATATAGAGGAGAAGATGCCGTGCAATATTGATGAGTCTGAAACTCCAATACAAAATCAAAGTGAATCACCATTAGGCCCAGTTTCGGATGAAGATTTGGTCAAATTAAAAAACGGGGAAAAGAAAACAGTAAGCTTGTTGAATAATAATAAAAGTATCAAGCTTGTTTTACCATGTACATTTTCTAGATCTCATGGCGGGACAAGCTATACTTGTCTCCCTTGACAACTCTTGGAAATCTACCATTTCGGCGTATTTGCAAAAAATTTGGAGCTGATATTACATGTGGTGAAATGGCAATAGTTTCGTCTCTTCTTAAAGGGGCTCCTCAAGAGTGGGCACTAGTACGAAGACATGAGTCAGAGGACTTATTTGGTGCACAAGTACGTTAGAGTTTTGTTTTATTTTTAAAACAGTTTTATCATAATTTGTATATAATTAATACCTCAAATTTCAAAGTAGGTTTAATTTTAAACTGTGCTTTATAAAGGCATAGATTAAATTAATTTAAAGGCATAGAATACGTTGAACAAAACTTGTCCAACCTTGTCAATGGCCTTGATTTTCAGGTATGTTGGGATATTACCTGTCATTGGACAAGTTTTTGTTCAACGTATGCCTATAAATTAATTTTACAGTTGCCTTCTGTTTTATATGTGTTGAATTATTTTGAAACATTAGTATAAAATACATACTTTTTTTAACATAATCTTCCAGGTATGTGGAAGCAACCCTTACACAATGACTAAATGTGCTCAGTTACTGCAAGAAACTGCAAATCTTGACTTCATTGATATCAATATGGGCTGCCCTATTGATCTAGTATACCAACAGGTATTTTAAGTAGTATGAAATGAAAATAAATAAATTATGGTGTTAAATAATAATTTTAAATTATTTGCTTCTAACATTTAAAAAGTTACATAATTTTTTTGCAGCATTCTATATCTCTGATAAGATATTACTATTGTGTTATTTATAGTGTAAACAAAAACAGACTCGATGTACAGCTCTGGACATAAGTTTTCTGAACGATTTGTGTAGGCAACCCACAATCACACTATGCTATCTTTATGAGAAAACGCAGCGGCCGCCACTGCCCCATTCAGGAAATTTTGTCCATAGCTGTACGTTGATAAATCTTACTTTATTTAGTATGTACTTTTAATATTTTTAGGGAGGTGGCAGTGGATTGTTGCGACGTCGTACAACTCTTGAGACAATTGCACGTTCTATGTCACGAATTTTGACTATTCCTCTTACTATCAAGACAAGAACTGGCGTATGCTCTGACAAAAATATGTCTCACACCTTGATGCCAAGTCTTAAAACCTGGGGAGTGTCTCTCATCACAGTAAGTTATGATTTCCAATGTATCTTGCCTTCAGATCACTACATATACTTATTTTTATTTTAAAATAGCTTCATGGACGCTCCAGAGAACAGCGTTACACTCGTTCAGCTGACTGGGAGTACATTGATAGGTGTGCTCGTCTTTCTGACCCAGTACCTCTGTTTGGTAATGGAGATATACTCTCATTTGAGGATTATAACATACGTCGTGAAAATACAAGTGTTGCTGGTAATTAAAACAAAACAAAATATACCAAGAAATATATTTCTTGTTTAGCAATAACAAAACATTTGAGCAAAACATTTTTTTCCTTCTATATTTATAGGAGTAATGATTGGTCGTGGTGCTTTGATTAAACCATGGATCTTTACTGAGATCAAGGAGCAGCGACATTGGGATATTTCATCCAGTGAGAGAATGGGTATTCTCAAGAACTACGCCAACTATGGTTTAGAGCATTGGGGCAGTGACAATAAGGTAATGAATATCAACTACTATTATAATGTACAGCTCTGGCCACTAGTTTGAGAAAGGGGCAGCGGCAGCCGCAGCATTTTCTCATGAAGATAGCATAGTGTGTTGCAGTTTACCTATACAAATCGGTCTCAAACTTTTGGCCAGAGCTGTACACATAATTTGTTTGAAATTAATCTGAAACTTTACATATTTGTGTTAAAGGGGTAGAACACCTTGAACAAAAAAGTTGTGTAATATCCTAACAAACCTGTAAATCAACGTTAGTTTGGCCGGAGTCATTTTTTTTTTTTTAATTTATTCACAAAATGAAACTGGCGGTCACTGACGTCACAGCTCCCCCGGTTTTGACCGCCAGCAGCATTTTGTGAATGGAAAATAAATTAGAAATCAATGACTCCGGCCAAATCAACGTTGATTTTCAGGTTTGTTAGGATATTACACAATTTTTTTTGTTCAAGGTGTTCTACACCTTTCTTTAATTGCTAAATGCTTGATGTTTTTATTGCATCGTAGGGGGTGGAAAACACACGTCGTTTCCTTCTTGAATGGTTGAGCTTTCTTTATCGCTACATCCCTGTGGGTTTACTTGAATGCCCTCCTCAGCGCATAAATGAACGCCCTCCAGCTTACAAAGGGCGTGATGACCTAGAGACTCTAATGGCCAGTCCCAACTGTGCAGATTGGGTTACAATTAGGTAAATTAAATTTTACTTAAATATACAAAATATTTTAAAGTCTTGCCTTGCTTGCAGAACTAAATTTGTATAATCTCTTAATGTATAATAGTTGTTTTTAAATATATATTTTATTTGTTTCTAGTGAAATGCTATTAGGAAAAGTTCCAGAGGGATTCAAGTTTCTTCCTAAACACAAGGCAAACTCCTGGAACTAAACAAAGCAGTTAAAACATTTTTACCTCAAACTAAAATTATTTAAATTTAATTGATTGTTTTATAAACTTAAAATTAATAAAAGGTGTTTAAAGCACTCACATTCAAATAATTTCTTTATTTCCAATCTCCTTTACAATCAATTGCAATAAAAAAAAATCACAATGACGTGTTTTTCATATTTCATTACAGTTCACAAAATAAAGTTATGTCTATAACAGACTTCAAAAATCTAGAATCTGTTAAGTCTCGGTACTTAAAACGGATACTTTGCTTGTCAAAATTTACGTCGTCAAGGCTGGTTTATGAGCTAGCAGGGGAGGAGTTATTTGTAACGGAACTAGAAGTGAAATTTAAATTGTTAAAAACAGATAATTACATTAAATTTGTTAAGGATAGACTAAGTAAAACTGAAGATATCAGCCTGGCCTTCTATAATACCCCTGCATTTAATATTAATAATATTAATGGGTGGAAAGGCCCAAACTGTACAGACAGGCATGTTTTTACCCGTTATGCGGTGCATGGTTTCCACCATGTAATCTGTCAAATTAAAGAATATCACGAGTGTAATGATAAATGTGTATGTGTATTATGTAGTGGCCTATGTACTAGGTACCACTTACTTCATTGTCCATCTCGGACCCTATCATTAAGTCAATATGCAAAAACGTAGACCTATATAAATATGTATAAGTACACCTTGGTGTTTAATAAATAAATAATAATAAAAATAAAGTTATTACATTAGGTAGCTAAAAGGTAAAGGAAGATTACTACTATAAGTACTAATTAAATTATTAAAAATATAATAAATAAATTCTTCTACATAGTTTATGAAAATTTGTCAAACATTTCTGATGCCCCAAAAATTTCATTTGGTAAATTTTCATTTATTGAAATTTGATTAAAAAATATATAATTTTTTTTTCAAAGTGTTTCATATGGGTTGCACTCTTCAATCATACACATATATAATATCTAGAGGTGTACTTTATTATGACTTACTCTGACTACATCTTATGTCATCCTCTCTGTACCGTCTAGTCCCATATACTAGCTCCCCGTACAGTACATACATACATACATATATCTTTACATATTAGACTGGTAGTGACACCTAGGATATATTGGTAATGATACTTCTAATATATCACACAAAGCAATAAAATTATTGGAAGTATTGCATGTAATATGTATCATAGAGGTATTAGCCAGGTGGATTATAGATTATTGAAGTTTTATAATAATATGTTTTCTATGTTTTGCGCGTGTAAGTAGTTTTATATTTTACGCGGGGAAAAAATTTGACAGATATCAGCTGCCAAAGCGGAAGGAAAACACAGCTTACGCTAAATTTAGTTTTCTAAAATGATTTCTTCTGTTTGACAAATTTTGTTGTTTAAATAAATTTATTTGACAAGTTTACATTATTTTAATTTTTTAGATGTTTTAAATTTGGATATGAGCAACCCAAAAAGCAAATTGTATTTAAAAAATTCTAAAAAAAAAACATCCATTAAATTTAGCGTAAGCTTTGTGTACGAAGTTCTTGCAGAACAGCTGGGTAGCAACAACTGCGACGTAGAAAAAGAAATTCTGAGAAGCTGAATAATTTTGCAATATATAAAGCACAGGCAGTGAAAAGTGCTCCTGTGATTTTTTATAAGTGAACAAGAAATACAAAGAAAAGTAATAATTACATGGGAGTGTCAAATAAGTGCAATATTAGCACTTTAATAGCTGCTTTTGCAAGCGAGCATCCAAGGCCATAGAAAGGTAAGCAAAAATAATCATACATACAGATACAGAGAGTTGAGCAATCATTATTTTTACTAAAAGAAATCATTTCATACTATTATCATCAATCTTATCGTTTTTATGTCTTAATTAAATGTGTGATTATTTTCATATTTTTATTATTGCATTAAATTATCATAATTATATTCTTGTTGAAATGTTAACATGAATGTGTGTCATACTGATCGCATCATTGAGAAGTGCGTCACATTCATCAAATGGCCTAGTTATAACGCAGTTATGATTTTTTTTTTAAACAGGTAGTTTATTGGCAATCTTAAACCACCAAGATGTCCGCTGAGTCACCTCGTAGGAGCAGCCGACCTCACGGTGGTCTTGTGGTTGCTCCTCAACCTGTAAATGATCGATCTATAATTGAGAGTGTTGCATCAATCATCAATGAAGTAGTACCTCAAGTAAGTTGTGCAATACTTTGATATTTTCTTTGAAAATGCGTCGTAAAAAGTTTCATGGGATGATAGGAATAATGCTAATGTGTATATTTCAGGGATACGTAAGTGGCCAAAGTGTAGAGAGTAAAGACAGCATCTTATGGGCTCGTTTTGAGTATGCTGACATTAATGATCCTGTTCTATGCTCTGACACTGGGGAAACTACTTCGGAAGATGCACCTTTGCTATTGGTGTTGGGGTATGCAACTGGAGCCCAGGTAATTAATATGTATTTTAATGAAGCATTGCATAATTTTTTTGTTTTGCATGAAATATTTTTAAAATGCTAATATCAATTATTTGTCTAGGTTTGGATTATTCCAAGTAGTGGGGAGGCCCAAGAAGTTTTATCATGGAGACAAGGAGTTGTGCGCACTTTGCGAGTACTGCCGTCTCCTGAGCCAGCTCTGCCAAATGCTTCAGTTCTTGCCAAGAAACGCCCTCTAGTTGCAATTTGTGACAGTGCAGGGCCAGGACCACAATTCTGTTCAGTCAGCTTTATTTCCCTTCGAGATGGGGAGCAGGTATAAATAAGAAATTTTTGGATAAAATAAAGTTCAAATACTGAATATACTAATGTTAAATTTTTTTTTTATCTATTAATTATTATCAGGTGAAAAGCATCAAGTTCAAACACCCTGTGAATGATGTGTTGGTAAACAAACGAGTGGTGGCAGTTACGTTTCCTGAGCGTATTGCTGTGTTTGATGCTTGCAAACTTGAAGAGAGCTTTACGATAACCACATGCTACCCTTGTCCTGGACCAAACCCTAACCCAGTCAGTTTGGGTTCTTGTTGGCTTGCCTTTGCTGATAGACGTCTTGTAGCATCCCATAGGTCATCAGGAGGTGCAGAGGGAGAAGGTAAAACATGACCTTTGTAATGTATAATTGATGTATTCACGTCAAAATGGACTGTCTGCACTTTTCATCAGTGCAGGAAGTGGAGAATCTGCAATTTTAAGTGAATGGCCACCACGCCATCACGCTGAGTGGAAAGTGCAGATACTCTATTTTGACGCGGTAACATCAATATGAAAGTAGACCATAAGTACTCTGTTGTTCTTATTATTCTGTCATAATTAATACAGTAATTGCCTTTCAAAACTAGTCTGATTTTTTTTTTTTTTTTTTTTTTTTTTTTTTTTTTTTTTTTTTTTTTTTTTTGCTCTGAAATACGAAAAAATTACTATGGTACTATCAACTATATTACTTTTTATATGGGATTGTGCAGTTCTTGGGGGCAAGGTAAAAGAGGTTCTAAACAAGTGTATTATAAACTATGTTTAAATTCTTGTGTAGGAGTCCCATCCTATACTGCCACAGTGCTACATGCTGCCAAGAGTTTGACTAAAGGTCTACGTGAGCTAGGTGAGAGTGTGGCCAGCAGCTTGACTGGTCAACGACCTGCTCCTGTGGCTCCTGCAACAGGCAGTGGCACTCAGGCTGGCATAGTGACAGTCGTGGACTGCCAAGAGGCAGCAGGAGGAGAACTTAACCTTGCTGATGATGCTAGAGGAGTAATGGCACATTTTGTAGCTCATGCTCTTGACCCTGTAGTGGCTTTAGCATTTGATCCCTCAGGAAGCCTTCTCTTAACTGCAGATAAACAAGGACATGATTTTCACGTGTTTCGTCTGCAACCTCATCCTTGTGGACCATCTTTAGCAGCAGTACATCATTTGTATGTACTTCATCGTGGAGATACTACTGCTAAAGTACAAGATATCACATTTTCTATGGACTCTCGTTGGGTTGCTGTTAGTACTTTGAGAGGAACAACTCATCTTTTCCCTATTACACCTTATGGAGGACAAGTTGGAGTTCGTACCCATACTTCGAACCATGTTGTAAATCGTTTATCTCGTTTTCATCGTAGTGCTGGACTTGATGATACTACTGCATCTGGACGTAACAGTCCTGTTACATTGAACAGTAATACTCATGAAGCTCCTCTCCCTGCTAGTAACAACTGCCCAGTGATAGTGCCATATCCAAATCCTCGTCTACCTCCCTATCCTCACCCTACAGTTCTCTTTCCACTTGCCCAACTTCGTCAGTCCTTCTTACCTTCTGGAGCACCAACCAGTCAGCCTCCACCTCGTAGTACTCAGCGACAAACTTTAGGACGAACTGGCTCAGAGGATGGAGTACCTCTGAGAGTGACAGCATGTTTTGCTCCTCCACGAGCTTGGCTTGTAGGATCTCCTCTTGTAACAAGAGATAATAAGTCTCAACAAAGAGCTGTGGATTCTTTTTTTGTGATGGCCTGTCATGGTAGTCTTATTGAATATGTTTTGGAGCCCAAACCAGCTGCAGGTAAGAAATCAAATTAATTAATTAATTAACATAATTAAATTTTATATATCATAATAATATATAGGCCTATATTATTATTGTATATTAATTTATATGTATGCTTTTGTAAAATATAGGTACTCCTCGTGACAAGCTATTTGATGACTCTCCAGTAGAGCTGGAAGTACAAGCAAGAGCTCAATGGGCACTCCTTCGTCCCAATACCCAAGCTGTGGAACTCCAACCTCCTCTTGCACTCTCAAATCCTTTGCTGGCAACCCCTGTAACCTCTCGAAACAGAAATACTACATGGGAGACTACAGATACTAATGACAAGTGGTTGTCCCAGGTAAATTAACGAAAAAATTAATTTGATAATTACTGTAATTCATTATAACCATAACATCAAATTGTGATTATTTTTTGTACTGATGTGAAATGAAATTATTTTTTGACTAGGTGGAGATAGTGACTCATGCTGGACCACATCGTAGACTGTGGATGGGTCCACAATTCACTTTTAAGACATATACTACTACCTCCAGGTTAGTGTAAACCATATATCGATGCTGTTGCGGCTAAACCACGCTTCTACTTTTAGCGTGTTTCCTTACTTTCACGCATCTACGTTTATCGCGATAGCCATGAAAACTCGTATCTACATTTATCCCGACAACAGGTAAACACATTTCTACACCTGTTTTCCTATGTAGAAATGTGTTTACCCGTTGTCGCGATAAATGTAGATACGCGTTTTCATGGCTATCGCGATAAACGTAGATGCGTGAAAGTAAGGAAACACGCTAAATGTAGAAGCGTGGTTTAGCCGCAACAGCATTGATATGTTATCGATATGCTAACTTATTGCCACGGCAAACTCCGCTTGACCGAAGTAAAAACTTGTGACGTAAACCTTTGCCAGTTAGCCCGCACGGGAATAAATTGAGTTTTATTGGAGATATCTTTTAAGCAGGAATAGAAACTATTTTATTTGTGTGATTTTATTGTTTATACTCCATTTTTTGGAGCTGTAAATATTTGTGAGTTGCAATTGATTTATCACATTCAACTACAGCATCTCTGCAGTTCTGGTTTTTAGTATAATAAATATACAATAACTCGCAAATATTTACAGCTCTAAACACATATAACATAAAATAAAACCACACATATCATTTATTTTCTCAAAGAGAGCGTAATATTCCCGCGCGGCCTAACTGCGAGAGTATACGTCACAAGTTTTTTACTCCGGTTACGCCCACTCCTATTTGGCAAGAAGATAGCAAACTGAGTGTGCATAATACGCCAACATTTACAATGTGTATGCTCTCATTGTGTCAGTTCTGGTGGAGTGTTGGAGTTGGAGGCTGTAGAAGTTGGCAGTCTAATGCGACCTGCACGTTCTAACCCTGTGAACATGCCTGCAAGCGCTGGTGTTGTACCAGTACTCATTGAGTCAGGTTCTAGCAGTGAGTATCATGGTAACTTTTCTTTTCTTCCCATATGTATATACTTACTATCAAGATGGGATTGTAATGTTTGATGGGTATTTCAGGTAGCTATGATCAGTCACCTCGTCTAATGGAGGTGTATGGAGATGCAGTAGGTGATTCTGATGGCTCAGGTCCTGGTGAGTCACAGTTACGAGAAGATCTTGCTGATGCAATGCTTGAAAGTCCAGGCATTCCTATTAGAGATACAGGTGAGCCCTTATTTCCTTTATATTTATTAGAAGTAGATTCTAGTTTAATATTTTTAATCACACCTCATTCATCATCTTCTTTATCCAGATTTGCACCAAATTTTTTATTGGTTAAAACAAATATAGCTTTTACTTTTAGAAAATACTTTATGCAAAGAGACTAATTTTCTCATTTTTAAACTCCCCCCAAACCTCAACTTTTAGACATGATTTTTTAATTTTTCTATTATTTAGTTGGAAATTTTATACTTACAATTGAAAGTATAAAATTATCTTTCAATTCATGCACACTATATAAGTGTGCTTATTTTCATGTATTAGGTATATTTTTGTTGTTTGCGTGTGAGTTAGTAGTGTTCACATCAGGCTTGCTCTAACAAGATAAAAAGCTAGCCTCACTTAATGTAACTTAAATAAAGCCTTTCCAGACTATTGCACTGTATTTAAACACAAAATTGCATATTTTTCATAAATGTGTGTTTGTAATATTCAGAATTTTAAGTATAATACTGTGTGTTGGATTTTTTTTTTTTTTTTTTTTTATTTATATCCAACATACAAAATTATCTTATTCTAACACTAGAGTTGTGTTTCACTCTTTTGGCTGTGGTAGTTGTTTTGCTGTTATGCTAGAGATTTTTGCATGGTCTGGAAAGAGCATTAGGCTGGCAAGGAAGCAACCAAGCGCCAGTTTGTCGGTTTGAAGGACGAAGAGGATCGAGTAGTCGGCGCCGTTCACGTCCAAGGGTAGTAGAGGAGGTGATGCCGCGTGTGCTGATCACAGTTGCTGCCACTCTAGAGCAGAAGAACAGTGACAGTGTTGGGGAGACGCAAGACCAAGAGAACGTTCCCCCACCTCCGTTAACTCCACCTCCAGCACCCATGGAGGAGTTGGAGGATAAATTTGAACCATCCGAGCCACCAAGCTGTGTTGAAACTGAATCTACTTGGGGTGAGAATACTCCATCAGTTACAGCTACTAAGAAAACTAAGAAAATAAAGAAGAAAAAGAAATAATGTTATTTAATATTTAGGAATTGTTATTTAGGTAATAAGCAGTGTGGTAAGTTTCACTGTAACAAATTTTAGCCTCTCTATTAGTCACACTGAAATTTAAGTATCAGTCTCACCACAACAGTTGTCTAGCTTTCTTTTCTTTAAATAAATTTTCACTCCATTCTTGTTGAATGAAATCACATTAAAAACTAATCATGTTGTAAATAAAAAAAAATGCATTATATTTGAGCTTTCAATTGAAAAACAAAATTATAAATTTAATACATAAACTGTGGTGAGCTGTAGCATTAACCATGTTCAAAATAGTTAATAAGAACTAAAATATATATATATATATAAAGAAAATCCACTTTAATGTGCATATTTGCATAATTTGATTGTCCCTTTAGTTAGCTAATTCACGTTTAAAGCAGATGAAATAATATATTTTTGTGTGTAACTACTGCTTAATTATATAGATCTTCAAAATAACAGCATATGAAGGAAGTTGGAGATAATTAGAATGATTTTAAAAGATAGTTAAATACAGTTCGTTTATTCTATAGCATGAACGTATGCTGTGACTCATGATTTCTAAATTAAAAGTGCAATCATATTGCGTTTTTTTTTTCTATTATTATTATTATTTTTTTTTTAGGTTTTGTTGCCATTATAGTCTTATTTTAAAAAATTACTCAATATTGCAATTTGTATCCGTTTTTATAAAATGGAGTTAAATGGGCAGGAAAAAAAAAAAAAAAGATAGTATAGAAAACTGAAAAATGCCATGTGACAGCACTTTTATGGTATTAATTGTTTTTGGACGGAATTTATTATAATCATCTTGTGCCTATACTTTTAGAAAAATCTATTGACTTTTAAAATTCTCTATGTTGATCATGCAGTGACCTAAATAAAATTCAAATATCAATGCTTTTCCTGATTGTAATCAATAAAAACATTGATGGAAGTAAGTTAAAAATTAAATATTAAGGAAAAATTGACTATGCAATGGTTGATAATAAAACAAATTGATAGAAAAAAACATAGATAGATTAGGAAAAATTGGGGAATGAGAGATAGTAATGAGCTTACAGTTAAACCGAAAGGGATGCTGTGTTAGAGAATAATAATTTCTAACCTAGGCCAAGAAATATTAATGCATAGAGCATTAATTAATTTATCTATGCTTTGTCTATCAAATCTTTTTATTATCTTAAGTTACAAATTATATAATTTTAAATAAGGAAATTACCATGAATCAATTCTAATAAATAATTTTTAAAAATCATTGTAAATTTTAAACAGAATACTTATAAACATTGGTAAACTGTTCAGTTTTTGCTAATTGCATAGATAATACCGACAATAATTTAGTAGATTACCTTGTACATTATTGATATTACAGACAGAAAAAAAGTTGTAGAAATACATTTTTAGCACTTATAATTGCATGGAAACCATTAGTTATAACATTTCTTATGTGCATTATTAGTGTGCATTCAGAAAAATGATATTTAATAGAAAAATGCCTTGCACTTTATTTATCCTTTGTAATCTTGGTTGCAACAAAAATTACAATTTCTTGCATGAACTGAAATCATTCAATTATCAGTTGCCAGTTTAAAATAGTAATTTTAACTAAGGCACTTATAAAATGTCATTCTTATGGATTTAATGTATATCTACAATATTTTTTCGGACATTACATATATACCGTATATGTATATAATAATAATATATATATATATATATATATATATATATATATATATATATATATATATATATATATATATATATATATATATATATATCCTATAAAACCATAAAAAAACTACAAGAACAGCAATAATTTATTTTTAACCTCAAACAGAAATTGTTTATACTTGATTACTTATTTCTTAATGATTTTTAATATAAACAAAGATCAAACTTTATATATTGATGCTATTGCCGCTAAATCACACTTCTACTTTTAGCGGGCTTGCTTCCTTATACGCATCTACGTTAATCGCGATTGCCATAAAAACACTCATTTACATTTATCGCAACAACAGGTGAAAAACACTTCTACATAGGAAAACGGGTGTAGAAGTGGGTTTTACCTGTTGTCGCAATAAGTGGTGATGCGTGTTTTTATGGCTATTGTGATAAACGTAGATGTGTGAACGTCAGCAAAACCGC
Organism: Ecdyonurus torrentis; assembly: GCA_949318235.1. Taxonomy (NCBI): domain Eukaryota; kingdom Metazoa; phylum Arthropoda; class Insecta; order Ephemeroptera; family Heptageniidae; genus Ecdyonurus; species Ecdyonurus torrentis. The sequence goes on along the minus strand of OX439131.1, from coordinate 33,449,088 downwards.
TTAAAGTAGAAGTATGATTTAGCTGCAACACCATCAATATATTAAATTTGATTACGATCTTGCATACGTTTTGATGCATTATTATATTAATTTTACCTTCTATAATTTTTAATGTTATTCATATTGTATATTAGATCTATTTATAATATTTATTAATAATTTTACTCATATTCATCAGCATGCTAGCCAGAAAGATCAATATTAATTAAGGATGGATTTACATGGTGATTTTTTAGTTCAATTGCAACATAGAATTTAAGAGATCTAGATTAAAAAAAAAAAAAAAAAAAAAAAAAAAAAAAAAAAAAAAAAGACAAATAATTATTTTTATGACTGGACAATCTTCATTTTGTCATTGTAGGGGGGAGGGGGTCCCTGCAACTTGTGATTAAAGTTAATCAGAAAGTCATAAAATTTATTTCATTGTAACAGACTGGTGTACTTCATTTTTTTTTTTTTTTTTTTTAATCAATGTTTTTGTTTTGTTGTTCTAGCATGCTGTTTTATTTTAAATTAATAAATAATATTGTTTGCTAACTTAAGTATTTTTCAAATCATTATTTTATATTATATTCATAATTAATCTTTCAATTTAATTTTCACTGCCTAAAAATATTTACTAAAAAGTATTTTAAATTATATTTTATTCATTTTTATTTATAATTATTAACTTATGCCTTAAGGCTTTTTATTGCCTATTTTAAAGTTACAATATATTAATTTTATTGTGTGATAACATTTACACCCTGTAAAAGCAAGAATTAATAATCTCATTATTTTTCCTTTGGAAGACTGATTTATTTTTTTGGTCTGAATATATTTGCAAGCTTTTGAAAAATACAATATGTAAAATTTCTTATACTGCATTAAGATCTAAATAATATGTCACTAATTATATTTTTATTCACATATAAAACCATGCATATTAATTATTTACTATACAAAGCACAAATATAAATATAATTTCCATTTTATCTTGTTAAAAAAAAAGGTATGTTGATCATTATTATATAAATTATTCAATAGAAAAATGAGAATTAAATTTATCATTAACTGAGAAAACATGTTGTTAATTTATGTTGTAAGTATATGATACATGCAGATATGAAATGTTGTGCCAAGCTTGCACCCCAGTCAGTTTTTTAGTTTGATCTCTGAGCAGAATGTTAAGGTGCATTAGAGGGCAGAGGTTATGGATGGTGTGTAAATAACAATAGGTATTATATTTATTGACTTTAAGATTTGGGTTGGGGATTTTAATTTATTAAAGTTTTTTTTTTTTTTTTTTTTTTTTTAATGTGTGAGAATTTAATTTTTTTTTTTAGATCTGCCCTTAAGTTTTGTGTGGTGCTATCATTAGCATTATAGTTGTAAACCTTGTATAAAACCAATCACATTACATATCAAAAGACAATCTTAAGTTGTTTTTTAAATTTTTTTAATTGACTATCATTTACAAAATACTATATTCTAAACTGATTTTTAATTGAATATAATTAAAAAAAAAATCAAATCTATAGATCTATAGATTTGATTTATTATTATTATTGTATAAAAAATCAGCAAGGTTGTCCTTATAAAGCTTTTGTTGAACTCTCCCATTCATGTGTAACTCTTTATTATAATTCTTTCTCAATGTTAATTACTTACTATCATTTAAACAGCAATTTTTGTCCTCCCTATATCTTAAGTAAAGTGTCATTATACAAGCATTAAGTTAATATAGTCATATGGGGGTAGGTAACGGTTGGATGCAGTTTTGGGAAGTAGAATTAAAAACAGGAAAGAGAAATTTAAAAAAATAAAAAATAAAAACCTAGTAGAGGATGTCCTTTGTTGATTATATAAACATATATAAAAAAATTTATTATCTTTTAAAGTGCATTAGAAAACTATAGGCTTATGATTTTAAGTTTAATGCTCTCTAAAAATTAATATATTAACCCTTAAATAATGTATCATCAATCTGATCTACCCTGTAATCAAGGCCTTTTAAGTTAGTTATTTATTGAATATGTAATTGCTATTATGTAAAATAAAGTGAGTGACCTGAATGTATTAAAAGTGTGTTGTGAAATGCAGAATAAAGTATATTAGGAGGCTATTATAATGCCAATAAACAAATGTTCAAACCTCTCAAGTGTCTCCAAAAGTTGTAAATTGATAAATTTTATTTAAAAAAAAAAATTGTGCTCTTTTTTTTTTTTTTTTTTTTTTTTTTAATATATAGTTTTTACTAGTTTGTATTTGCAATATTATAATTATTTGCCACTCATTTACCATTTTTAAAAATTAAAACCTTTTTCTCTTAATAAAAATTATTTTGATGCCAAATTTTTACATTGTTTCCTTTTTTTAACATGCAAGTCCCTCAAAATAAAAGTAACAATTATAGTCATAAACTCTTACATTTTGACCAGATAAATTTTATTTATTGCAATATTTGCAATTTTAAATACCCATATAATAATTTTGAGCATTACAAAGGAATGCATTTTTCTACTTTTACTGCTGTATATTTTGTTAAAAAGCAAATCAAGGATAAAAAGATTTCATTATTCATATTTATTTTGTATCATGATCATAATTTTTTTTATCTTTTTCATTTTTATTGTAGTTTTAAAAGTTAAGAATAGGAATATTTGAAACAAACACATTTATCTTCTGTACAAGTATGTAGGTATAACATATCGATGCTTACCCGTCGAAGTGAACGATCTACACTTTACAAATTTGGTGAAAAATGACCGTTCTACACTTTACAAATTCCAAGTTCCTCCACCTAGTTCTCATGTTAAAACGCGTAGAAACGCCAAACGCAGATCGTTCATTTTGAGTGAAATTTGTAAAATGTATTTCGTTCACTTCGATGGGTAAACATCGATACACAATGTTGCAATTATTTCTAAAAGTATTGATTTTGTAATACACTAAAAATATTTAGCCTGTAATTTATTAAAAAAAATGCTTGATTCCCTAATTAAAAAATAAATAATAATAATAATACAATCATGCTTGAAAATATGAAGGATTATAAGACATTTGTTATTTCGTTTTGTCTATTCCTATCCTTTTCTTTTATTTATGCAAAATGTGTCATATTTACCTGATACATAAAAGTGTGCAAGCAGAGAGAGCTAGAGAGTGAGTATGGTGGTCAATGTGTGGTTTCAGGAGGCAGTCAAAGTCTTGAGGACTTAAGCTCCAGCAGCTTCAGTTCTGCAAGTCGAGCTTCATTTGATGCAGCACAAAATGGAGGTGGAAGTGGTGGTTCTCCTTGCTACAGTGCCCATAGTCTTGTCTTTCCATCAGATCTCGGAGGGTCAGTGTGACGACGAAAACCTTGCACGAGGTTCAACTCGGCACAGAAACAATGAAATTTTTAATTGTAGCCAAATATATATATATATATTCGATAGACAAAAAAAAAGTGAGTGTTTTTTAAATATGACATTAAAGTTATTATTATATGAACTTAATTTTTTTTATCTCTTTTCTAAGAAGTGATGCTTAATAATAAAAGGCATCTTCAAATTATTTTTACAGTTTTAACATCCAGATCAATATATTGTACAAAATTTATAGTGCATATTTATATGTCAATCTTTTTTTTTTTTTTTTTTTTTTTTTTTTTTAATACACTTTAGCGTTCCAAAGAATAAAAAGTAATGAAAAGATAATGCTTGACAGGTGCATAGAAACTCTGTTAATTTATTGTGATTTATAATTCCAAGTTAAAAATTATTCACAATTTTAAAAAATGTATATAAAATAATAATATGTCTGTATATGTCTAAAAATATACATTATATCATCCCCAAATTTATTAATTATTATTTTAGCTTTAATTGTTTTGTTTATTTAATTTTGCTCTATTTCTTTTTTATACATTTTGACATAATTATTTAGACAGACTTAAAAAAAAGCCTATTTATTTATCTTTTTTTTATGTTAATACTTTTTTCTACTATAGTTTTTGAAAATCATATTATATAAAAAAGAATCTGCATATTACGGTTTTATATCTAATTATTTTATTTTTCATTTTGTAAAGTTAAATCATGAACGAAAAACATAAATAATAATATATATATTTCAAAGCAAACTTGCACTTTTGTTAATATAAAATAATAATAATAAAATTATATATATATATATAAATAAAGAGCCTAAATTTGACGATGGTTGAGAGGACTGATACTACAAAAAAATATATCTGTAAAAAAAATGTAGTAATGTTTTCTATGTCATAATAACTGTACTGAAAACTGTAATTTCAGATAAAGGGGAGAGAAAAACAGTATGATTGATGTTTGTGATTGTAAATAAATGTGTAAAAATATAGCATGGTATGCTTGAGATTGTGAAAATAACGATAATAATAATTATTATTAAAAATTATTGGTCAAAACTATAAGGGGTAGTAAAAATAGCACTATATGTACCTCAATTTATATTTTAGATAGGCAATATGGTAATAATAAGCTGACTACACATCTAATATAAGCTTATGTAAACAAAACAAAAATTCAAAATTTTGTCAATTCAGTTTTTTAATTATTGCTCAATAAAAAAAAATAAAAAATAAAAAAAGATAATAAATTTAAAATAATTATACAATAATAAACATGTTGTAGCTATATAGAAAGAACTTTTCTTTTGTGTGATTTGTTAAAATGTAAAAGAATATTATATAAAAAAAAATATAAAAAATGTAATTGTTGTGTCACATATCATAAATATGTTTTCATTGTAAGGTAATTTTAGATTAAGCAAATCCATGTTTGCAACTATATCGAAAGGTTTGTATTTCTCTTTAAAAAATTAAATATGAAAAGCACACGGATCTCATACTATTTTATTAAAACTATGTATTTTAGCATTACAGACTTTTCTGCTACTTAAAAAATTGGCGGCTGAGAGTTTAAGTAAGTATTGTGTGTGTTACACACAGACCGCTTATGTTTACTCAAAATGAGGAAAAGGAAATGAAGAGAAAATCACGTGACGGTAAAAGTGGGAGAAAAGGTGGTGCCCACATTTACCGTCACATGGTTTCCTTCTGGTACATTTATTTTTCCGCATTTTGAGTAAACATAAGCGGTCACAAACATTCAAATTTCAAAGTTGACGAAATGTCAACACGATACCATGAGAAAAATCAGAAAAAAATGTTAATCCGACTAAATTTACTATTTTAACTGAGGGGGGAAAAAAATCAATTTTTAATAATAATTTAAAACTTAATAAGTGAATTCTATGATTATTTTTTTCTTCTTTTAACTTGCACAAAATGCTGGCCATACTGGGTATAGTTTGTTTAATTATTATTTTATATAAAGACTATATTTTATAAATCAAAAATGTGGAAGAGAGTAAATTTAATTACAGTTTTCTCTCTCTCTCTCCCTTTAAATATGTGTTTCTAGTTTAAGACAAAACAATGTTTGTATACATTTTGATTGAGCTCTAATATATGTGCATCCTACGCTTTACATTTCCTAATTGATATGACATTAATTCTCTGGTAATTGTAATCACATACTCTCAGGTAATTAAAAATGTGTAGATTAGGCATGAAATATTCAAATGATATTTATAGTCTTTAAAATTATAGCCCATATATTATATTACAGTTGACTATATATTTAATAAAAATTTAAAGTAAAGATTTTTTAAACGGTGGTAATATGACATAAAAAAAAAAAAATTGATAGTCCTAAAAGTAAATTTGATATTTTAATGCATGTAGAATTGGACAGTTATAGATTTGAAAATTATTAAATTTCTACTGAACAAATTGACTTTTTTCATGTTAACATTTTATTTCCATTTCAACTAAAAACTGTACCTGTAAAAAAAAAAAAAAAAAAAAAAAGAAAGAAATAATAATTTAAAATCTTTAAACTTCTACTTCATTTATCATTTAGTTTCTCTTTTATACTAATGCTATTCGTAAACCCTGTTCTCTGCACCAAAAATGACAATCGCCTATGGTATTCAAATGGAATGCGCATTTTTTGGTGCAAGAGAACAGGGTTTACGAACAGCATTACTAAGCAGTACTACGTAATAAACACGGTGTGCATGGATGTTTTAAATGCAATGTTATAAAATATATTTATGGATTTTATATTAATACAAACTGTTAACTTCACTTGAATGAACTTATGTTTTGACAATCAACTGGGATTCATACTCAATTAGCCACCTTGCAAAATATATAGCTTAAATGCTTGTCTGAAAAGATAAGCAGCGTCATTAATAAATATATTTTTCTCTTTCTTTTCCTGGTGTCTACTTGAGCCTATTCAATATAAAAATACAGCTGTAAACTTAAAAATATTTGAAAATAATAAAATATTATTCAAAATAATTTTTACCAGCCTGTTCACACATAGAGCAATAAAATTTTCTGTGCCATATTTTTATGGCTGCATTTTTTTAAAAGTATTTTATAACAATTGAAATGAATTTTTTTTGACATAGCTATTGAAAATAAAGCAGTTATTCATCTCACTGTGCTGAGAATATTTCTTGTGTACCTCCTGTTTTTCTTTATCATTAGTATTCTTGTCATTGTATAATGTATATTATTATTAACTAATATAATTAGCATAGTCATCTGATTGTTGTGCTGTGTTATGTACACAATAAAAAAACACCTTTTTTGTCCTTATTTTTTTTTATTATAAAAATTGTAAAGATGAGAATGATATAATAACATTATAATGTTTTCCTTCCCCCCCCCCCTTTTTATAATAATTATACCTATTGTTAAAAAACAAAACAAGAATAGTTCCAAAAATTCTGACAGACAATTACAAAATAGCCTATGGAAAGTCTTAAAATTAAACTTTTTAACATATGAAAAATAAGAATGCAACATGCACAAACACTTTTGAAAATTATATGATGAATGAAGCTGTAGCTTTAGGAATGTCAAATTTAATGTTTAAGTATCATTCAATTGGAACTTCAAATTGATGGTTATTAACAGGTATTAATGGAAACTCACAGTTACGCAAATATGCACCTATTTACATTAGAACGCATACTAAAACTGACGGAAGCTGTGCCAATACAAACAAACTGACTGATCCTTTCCCATGTGATAGAAATGAATGATAAAAACTGATACTTATTTAAACAAATGTAATTTTTTACATGCATCATTAGTATCCATTGTTATGACGGAAAGCAACTGAAGCAAAGCTGAGAGTTGCCAGCTTTGTTTGTCAGCACTCAGCAGTTAAAAACAACAAAGATGTAGGATGTAGTCCATTTTTTTACATTGTTCCACCTTTGGTATTCCGTCATTGGATTTTAATATTTGTGCCATGTGAATGATACTTAAAAATAGTGTGTGGCTGGAAAATGTGGCACAGGCAAAGCAGCACCAAAACTTATTTTTGTGGTGACTCTTCCAGATCAACCCATGGACTGTACATGATTGTGCATGCCAAAGACATCAGCTGTAGGTATTCATCAGCTCCTCGCTCTAAGCAGGCCATACATTCCTGCAAAAAAAAAATTCAATTACATACAGTACCTATAAAAAAAAAAAAAGAAAGGGTACAAATTATTCGCACAATTTAAAAAAAAAAAAAAATCCCTAATACTTATACATAGGTTTGTAAAGTGAAGGAAAAAAAGAGGGGTGAAAAGTAGTGCTAAATTAAGAATGTACATAGTGTTATTAACAACATGTTGACGGTGCTTTGCTACAATGTCTACAATGCTGCAAGTCTATATAACCTTGTAAATCTTCTTCTTCTTTTTTTATTTATTATTATTATTTTTTTTTTTTGCAAACTGTTGGGTTAGAGCACAAACCATGTATCTACAAAAGCAACAAGGTTCAAATTATAATAAATAAAAGATAATAGTTTCAACTTTGCTGCTTTTTTAGATACACGGTTTGAGCTCTAACCTGACGAAATGACCTGAAATGAAAAAAATCCGAAATTTGATGTTGATCAGATGAAATTTAATTTTTAAGGTCACTTGGAACATTATAGCGGAGAACCCTCAATATACAATTTGCAGCAGATAACTTAAAATTGAAGAAATACCCTAAAATCTTGTAAATTATTAACATAGTAATTTCTCTCACTCACCGCCAACTTCTCACAAACAATTGCCTTCCAATCATCTTTGTTGTACATAGAATTGAGTACTTTAGCATGTAGTTGAGTCATCACTTGACTGGCAGAGTAAGCCTCACGCAAGAGGTCGTTTACATATAAACTTATCTTGTCATAGTTCTTGGTACCACACACCTTCAGCAAACCAGAGATCCAGTGATCAGGTACCACCTGAAATTACATGTTACAGTAAATTGTTATTATAAAGAAATTTTCAACTGTAAAATGTACTGTATAAAACAGGTCACTGTTATAAAAAGTAACAATCACATGGCACATAAATTTGACTTCAGTCAACGGATATTGATGGTAACTGACAGTTACTCAAATTTGCACCTTTCATGTGTGAAATCGCATAGTGCATGTGAAGAAGCGGAAAACTGATGGACACTGATGCTGTGCTTATATTAAATTATAGAGCCTTTCACATGTACCACTATTGAAGAATACCAACAGATAGAGCTGACGTAAACAAATTCAACTGTTCACATTTCACAAGCATCCGTCATTTGATGGATAGGCTAGGAGTTGCCAGCTTTGCCTGTCAGCGTCCTTTATCTGCCAGTTTTAAAATCATGTAAAAGTATATATTTTGTTATTACAAAGTTGCAACAATATGCATGTGCCATGCAAATAATAATTTATCCATAATAATTGCATTCCCGTACTAATATAAACCAAATTATTAAAGGGGGGAGGAAGACTCACATTCATTAAATACAAAACAAAATTATTCCAATTAAAAATATGACAAAGTTATAATTACCCCCATAAGCTCCACAATATCAGTTGTTGTGATTGGGCTCTGGTCCTTGAGTCTTGCACAAGATTGCAGACATGTGATGGCTCGTCTCAAGTCACCTCCTGATGTCTCCACTACCGTGAGCAAAGCACCATCTCCTAAATTGAGTTTCTCTTCTCGAGAAATCAGCTCCAGTCTTTCCACCAACTGTTCTTTACCTGTAACACAAGTAAACATTTCATATGTAATCATTAACCATACAACGGTTAACTCAAATAGACTTTTTTGTTTTGTTTTGTTTTGCAAATTTTAAAAGAGCTACAAAAAATCTGAATCTCTTATACTTACTGAGGGGTTTGAATCTGAATTTTGCACAACGAGATGTGATTGGCTCAATGATACGTGATACATAGTTGCAAACCAAACAGAATCGAGTGCTCCGAGATTCTCTCTCCATTGTTCTTCTCAATGCAGACTGAGCTTGTCGAGTCATAGAGTCCGCTTCATCAAGGATTACAATCTTGAAGCCAGGACACTTGCGACCACTGTAACCAAAGTAAACATCACTCAGGTTGTTTGGGGAATTAATATAGTAAAGTGTTATTGCAAAAGTCAACTTACTCAGGACGTTCAGAGCTTGCCGAGAGCTGAGCAAACTGTTTCACTTTTTCTCGTACAACATTAATTCCTCGCTCATCAGAAGCATTCAACTCCAGCACTCTGGAATCAAAATTTATTAATTAATTTTTTAACCAAGCATATATATAATATATATATATAAAAAAAAACAAACTAAAAATTGATTTCTTGTAGTAAATTTGATGATCTTGGCTGATTTTCTCGTTACCTCCTATCAAATAAAGTAAGATGCAAATAAATGCTGTTTCTATATTGTGCTCTGTTTATAGTTACTGTACGTATTACGTATCATGTGTATACCTTTCTTTGTAAAGATCTCCAAAAAGTTGTCGTGCAGCTGCCATAATAGTACTGGTCTTACCAGTACCAGGAGGTCCATAGAAAAGCAAGTTTGGCAAGTCAGCGCCTTTGCTGAGTACCTGTTGCAGAACAGTGACCACCTCCGCCTGTGCTACCACCTCTTCAACTGTACGTGGTCGACTGCGGAAAGAGTGTGTATTATAATAGGCATATATGTATACGTATGTAATGTACATACATTTTTTTAGAATCATACATTCTTTGTAAAATAAAGAACTGACAAAGGTACAGTTACTAAAAATTACTACATAGGTATATATAATTACAATTGCATGTAATTGTGTATAAACTTTTATTATAAAATTTTGTTTTTATATGCTTACTATTTTTCCACCCATGGAGCTTTGGATGATTTCCTTTCTTCTTCTTCGGTTTTCTTCTTAGGTTTAGCTGCTACTCCACTACTGCCAGCTCCAAGCTTTCCGGTTTTCAAAAACCCATGCATTTTAATAATTCAACGCCGAATAAATTGCCTATAAAATATTATTTTCACAAATTTAAGCACACAAAACTTATTTATCTTCGTTTTGCTTTGCTTCCTTTCCAGCTGATTGGCGGTAAAATCTCCCGCTATTTAAAAGTTCATGTTCTCTCCACTATCTCTTGATGTCGCCACATGCATTTTTCCAGCTGATATTTGTTGTCATTTGCAAATAATAAAAATTAACTTCTTGATAAGTGTGCCAAAATAAAGTAATTTTATGTTGTTTCGTTAAAAAAAATGAAGAAGAATAGACATGAAAACTTAAAATCTGCTGTTTCTTCATATCTAAAGAGAAGAAATTATACGGTAATTATAAATTCAACTGATAAGCATACAAACCGGCCTTTGTATGTATCACTTTGATTTTGTATGCATATATATGTAAATGTTTTGTTTGTATGTAGATTATTTCTATTTCATATGTATTTAAGATTCTATAGGCGATGAATACAAGAATTTCTATTTGTTTTAGTCTGCTGAAGTAACATTTCGTCGCTCTGAGTTTTCCCGTGGGATATCCCTTCAAGAGCTCGTTCAAGACGAAGAATTAAAGTCAGCAATAGCTCAAGAAAATGTGATTTGTTTAAATAGTATGGGACCAGATCTATCCACTCTTGATAATCAGCTCTCAAGGTAAAATAAGTGGAAGTAGCTATATGTATAGTTCCTGGAACCATTAAATAACTTGACCATTATTCATACATACTAAACTTTATAAAATTTATATGCCTATATTTTTCATTCTTGCAGGTTTAAGACATGGTTAAGTGGACTACCACAACACGCAAATAAAGAATTAAACCAACTAGTTCCAGTAGTTTTATCACAAATGTATTTAGAAGCTGTTGCTATTGGAGCAAGTAGAATTGGAGCTTTGAAATTCCTCAAACGACACTATGCTCCTTCAGTTCAATCTGACGAACTTTTGGATGAAATTATTGGAGCAGGAACTTGTTCTGAAATTCTTACTAGACCAAGCATTGTACGCTTCAGGTAATAAGTTTAAATGTTAAGTTGATAAAAGTACCATAACCTTAACAATGCTGTGAATTATTTTACAGAGCTGGACGTACTTTAGTGACGGCATCGCAACCTTCTCTTGTTTTGCTGCAGAGTTTTCTAGCTGCTAATAATCTCGCACTTTTACTGCAGGTAAAATATTACACCATATCAGTGGAAGAATAAATAACTTAATGATAATGAAATTATATGTTCTTACCTACAGGTCATAGCGCAGTGGGTTCAGTTTGTTGGCCCTGGTTACGGAAACACAGAAGAGGTAGAAGACGTTTGGTCTAGATACAAAAGGATATCTGAGCCAATGGAAACCACATTAGAACAAGAAAGTACATCCACATCAGAGGAAACTGATGATGCAGATGTGGCAGCATTAGAAGCTGCAATCACGGCAACACATGAGGGTCCTTTAATGCCAACACCACTTAGAATTTTCTGTGTCATGAACTGTGAGGGACATCCGTGAGTCATATTTAATTTGGAACTCAGAATTTCTTTGAATGTTTTTTATACTTCCATTTACAGTACACACAATTTTGATTGTATATTTTACCGTTCAAATTCAACACATTTTTTTTTATCATAAGGATAACATTACAAATTTAGCTTGAGTGTTTGAATATAGTTAAATATATTATCGCAATCAAGTGTACATGCCATGTAAAAATTGATCAATTAACTAATTTGTCCTACCAATCTTTTATACTGTGATATTTTTATTTTAGTGTCGCATGTGGTGCCTTGGGTGACAAAGCCAACTTGCTAAGCACAGGCTCAGAGTGTGGTGCAGTGGAGGTGTGGAGTCTCACTCAGGACTGTCTTGCCTCTGGTCTCAGCTCACAGAAGTTGCTCGGACATTCAGGACCAGTCACTTCGGTAGACTGGATTGACAGCAAGGCAGTCATTTCAGGCTCTGTTGATCATAACATCAAGCTATGGCCCTCAGAGTCTTTTACTTGTGCTGCCACTTACAAGTAAGCAAATTAACGTTACTGTACTTAAAAATTAAGGACATGTTTTAAACTGTTCTCTATTGCAGAGGTCACATGGGAACAGTAAATAGCCTTGCAGTTTCACCTCTCAATACATATTTTGCCAGTGGATCATCTGATCTGAGTCTCAAGTTATGGAGTCCTGAGTTTGCGTTTCCCCTACGTACTTTTGCTGCACATACTCAGCCAGTTTTGGTAAGAAATTTTATAGTGTGACTTACGTTGTATCAATTGTAATAGTAATCAATAGTATTTTAGGTAAAAAATATATATATAATAAATAAAGAGATCCTGGTATCAAGAAAAAATTCCCCACAATGATAAATAACGAGATGCGATTATTATACATACGCACAGTATGCCTCTTAACCCTTCTGTACATTCACATGATTAGAAATTTTATGAAAGGTGTAGTACATCTTGAACAAAAAACATGTATAATTTTGTTTCCGTGCGCATGGACTAGTGAGCTGTGACGTCACAAACACGCAGCTGTCATTTTGTAAATGGAAAATAAATTAGAAATCAATGGCTCAGATCAAATTAACATTGATATTTAGGTATGTGAGGATATTAGGCAAGTTTTTTGTTCAAGGTGTTCTATGCCTTTAAGTACTGTATGTCACCTGTGTTACAATTTATATTGCAGACCTGGATTTTGTGACATCATAAATTCAAAAAGTTGCCTGCTTAACCTGTTCACAATGGAGCACATCATATTTTGTGCTGAAAATTATGGGATAAGCGAAAAACTGTCAAGAACAGGTTAATAGTTTTTTGAGGGTACAGAAGAGTTGAGTTCCCATCTCATGAATTTTCCGTTTCTGATTTAATGTTTTGAGGCCAGGATCCCGTTAAGCATTTGATTCCTTTTCTATTCAGTGTTCAAGCTTTCATCCCAATGGCCTGTACTTGGCTAGTGGTTCTCGAGATTCTACTGTAAGACTGTGGGCAACAAACGAAGGTCGTCTGGTGCGTCTTTTCAGTGGTCATAGGGCTGGAATCAGGAGCATCTCTTTCAGTCCTGATGGAAAATCTGTTGCCTCTGGTGGTACGTATACTGGTACAAAATAATCATAATCACAGAGTAGTTAACTCACTAATGTGTTAATGTATTATTTCAGGTTTTGAACCAGTAATAAAAATCTGGGATTTAGCACAAGGATCATGTCGTCTAGAACTGACAGCATCTCCATATGGTACAACACAAATAGTTTGGAGTAAAGATTGTTCTAATTTAGCTGCCTCATCACCTGATGGTACAATTTCTGTGTGGGACTTAACTAAAGAAAGTCGTACGTGTATGGCGTCATATGCCACAGGTACTATTGCAGTGCTAGCCTTGCATTTTACTGGTCATAACCTTACTTGTGTTGGAACAGCACCATAAACTCAACTACATTTATTGTGAAGTGAACAAACCTTTCTTTTTAATTAACAGTGAAACTACTTATTATCAAAAACATTCATTTAATCATCTTTTTTTTTTTTTTTTTTTTTTTTTTACTATCACAACTTCCATAACATAAGTTATTGATAGCTCAAAATATTCAGTATTCTTACAGCTTAAATAAAACATTCATACATAAATATTCATTAATTAATATTTCATGTACAGGGTTAAATTTAAACAATAATGATGTTCGTAAACCCTATTCCCTTGCTCCAAAAAATGCACACTTCCATTTAAAAAGCATTGGGTGATCGCCATTTTTTTGTGGTTTGGAGTCAAAAAAACAGGACTTACAAACATCATTAATGTAAATAATAATATGCTAAAATATATGCCTTTTCACCTTAAAAAAAATGCTGGCATTTTAAAAATAATAATATGTTTATTTAATATCTGAATTAAGATTCACTTATCTGATGTTTTAAATATACGTTTGTTTTTAATAACAAGATTGCAATAAATAATAAGAAACTTAATTGCTGCTTGAGGAAAAAAGAAAATATTGTTATGTCTAATATGCATTTTCAAACAATTTTGACAAACCTGAAACTGGGGTACAAGAGAGAAGTACCAAGTTCTGTTAATAAGTAATTTTATGTTTTCAACCTCCTACAAAAAAATTTTAACTTGCATAGAGAATTGCAAATCCTTGCCCTACCTTCCTTCAATTAAGCTTGCTTTTGCTTTTTATTATGATTTAATTATCATTATTAGATTTAATAGAAAAACTTGCAGATAGATTAGGAAAAATTATGGGAGGTAGTATGAACTTACACTAACAGGGACGCTGTGGTAGAAAAAATATCTTATTCCCCAATTTTTCTTATCTATGTGTTTTTCTATCAAATCTTTTAATGATTAATTATTGCATAGACAAATTTTCCTAATATTTATTTTTCTTGCTATATCAATTTGCATTTCATTACTATATGCAATATAATAATAATATAAACTACTTGAAAGTTCTAAATACTTTTGACAATTAAATTTTGATCCTTGTTCTATTAAAAAGCAATCACTCTATCTATACCTCTTTCCCTAAAACTTGGAAGAAGAAAAAAAAAAAAAGAATCTAACAAAGTAATAATGGTTCTTTATTAAAACAGACTTGACGATGGCCCACCAATAATTAAGTTTATCCATATTTTCTTCTTTTGTTTCCATCTTTAAATTAACAGTTGAGACTAATATTATTATATTTTACTACATTTTTAATTATAGTGATGATACTATCTAATATTTTGTGTTCCAGTTATCTCATTGTTTTTCATACTATCAGCAGGCTGGTAAAATAAGTTTATATTCCATGTTAACTAAAACTTGAAGAAACAATCATTGTAAATTTAGTTAGAGGGATGTTTTTTAAAAATAATACAAATCATTTTTTATGTACTAAAATTAATTAGTTTTATTTATTTTTTAAATTGTTCATTGGTCCATTTTAGTTCTGCATAAACATTAAAATTTCTAATGCTTGATTATTCAATATTTTATTTCAATATATGATTATTAAGCTGAAAGCTGTAACAATGTTATTAAAATTTTCTTCATCTACTGTGTTATAACCTCAAATTACAGTAATTAATATTTTTGGATTAAGTTGTAGAGATGTTAAATGCAATTTCTAAAATAATATCATTGTGTTGTTATATCAATTAGAAAATGCATGAATGTATTAAGTGTGTAAAATTTAGTCGACTTCCTCGATGGTTGGTCCCGCTGGTCCACCTGCTGCGCTACCAGCAGCACCAGCAGGTGGGGGTGGAGCTCCTCCAGTGCTCTGGTACAACTTAGCAACAATGGGAGCACACACTGACTCAAGTTCCTTCTGTTTGTGCTCATACTCTTCTTTCTCTGCCAACTGGTTGGTGTCGAGCCAACGGATGGCATCATTGCATTTCTCCAGCACCACAGTGCGATCAGTCTCTGGAATCTTATCCTTCAGTTTTTCGTCCTCCATCTGAAATAATGCATGTTAAAATTATTCTATTGTGAGAAAGGTTTATGCTGTTATAAATGAGTTTCAGTTCTTCAGTATATTTTTCAAAATGTGCTACAGGAAAAATGGGGAAAGGACAGTGATTTGATTTAAATTTGAAATATAACTACTGATTTTTGTCTCTTTTAGTAATGCACTTTTTAAGTCAACTTACCGTGCTCTTCATGTTAAAGCAGTATGCCTCAAGAGCATTCTTAGCAGACACACGTGATTTCTGGGCCTCGTCCTCGCTGCGGAACTTGTCAGCTTCATTTACCATGCGCTCAATATCTTCCTTGCTAAGGCGACCCTTGTCGTTAGTGATGGTGATTTTGTTCTCCTTATTGGTAGACTTTTCAATAGCCGTTACATTGAGGATACCGTTTGCATCAATATCAAAAGTCACCTCAATCTGTGGAACACCACGAGGAGCGGGAGGAATTCCGGTGAGCTCAAATTTGCCTAACAGATTGTTGTCCTTGGTCATAGCACGTTCACCTTCATACACCTGAAAGGCATATAATTGTGATATTTTAGGTGTTTATAATTATTATTAATCATTTATGCTATGAAATAATGATAATTATGTACCTGAATAAGTACTCCTGGTTGATTGTCAGAGTAAGTAGTAAAGGTTTGCGTCTGTTTGGTGGGGATGGTGGTGTTACGCTTGATGAGTGCAGTCATTACTCCTCCTGCGGTCTCGATACCAAGAGACAAGGGTGCCACGTCAAGCAGGAGGAGGTCTTGCACCTCCTCGCTCTTGTCACCGTGCAGAATGGCTGCCTGAACAGCAGCGCCGTAAGCGACAGCCTCGTCGGGATTGATAGAGCGATTCAGCTCCTTGCCATTGAAGAAGTCCTAAAAAGTTACAATATAGTTTTAGTACAATTGCCTCATTATCAAAACAATCAGCCAGTCAGTCATTTTTTTTTTAATTAAAGTTAAAAAGCTATACATTATATATATATATATAATTTTGTTAGTTTCAAAATGATTAAATAATTAAAAAGCTTAGTGTATTACTTGAAGAAGTTTCTGGATCTTTGGAATGCGAGTGGAGCCGCCCACGAGCACAATATCATGTACTTGGTTCTTGTCCATTTTGGCGTCTCTTAAGGATTTTTCCACGGGCTCCAGAGTACCGCGGAAAAGATCAGCGTTAAGTTCCTCAAAGCGAGCTCGAGTAACGGACGTGTAGAAGTCAATGCCTTCGAACAGTGAGTCAATCTCAAGACTTGCTTGAGTTGATGACGAAAGAGTTCGCTTTGCACGCTCACAAGCTGTACGTAGACGACGCAATGCTCGCTTGTTGGTTGCTACGTCCTTCTTGTACTTGCGCTTGAACTCCTGCAATGTAGTTTTAATTAAAAATAAGTCACAAAAGTCACCATTTGTCTCCAAATTAACAATTCTCTTATTTTTCTACAGTGTTTATTTCAACCATACAAAAAAAAAAAAAGCCCAGAAAGAAGTTTATTCCACATTTTTATTTTTTTAATTAAAAAAAATATATATATTGTACTGACCTGAACGAAATGGTTAACCATTCGACTGTCAAAGTCTTCACCTCCTAAATGCGTGTCTCCAGCAGTGGATTTGACTTCAAAAATACCATCCTCAATGGTAAGGATGGAAACATCAAAAGTTCCGCCACCGAGATCAAAAATCAGAACGTTGCGTTCTCCAGTACCCTGCAAATTATATGATTCTTTTAATTCCAGTTTATTCGTATGGATATTCCTTATTACTTATTAGATATTAGTATTATAGATATTATCAAACATTAAAAAAGGAGTCAGTTTCTCACTATTTAGTACACTTACCTTTTTATCAAGACCATAGGCGATGGCTGCAGCCGTGGGTTCATTAATAATTCGGAGAACATTAAGACCCGCAATGACGCCCGCGTCCTTGGTTGCCTGGCGCTGAGAATCGTTAAAGTACGCAGGCACAGTAACCACCGCATTGATCACTGTCTTGCCCAAGTATGCCTCAGCGGTCTCCTTCATCTTAGTCAGCACCATCGAGCTGATTTCCTCGGGAGAAAATGTCTTCTCCTCGTCTTTGTACATTACCTGTAATATAGAAATTATACTATATTGTTTATGTATAATTTGGTATGGTTTCACTCATTGATTTTAAGCTTGCGCTTTGACTTTGACGCCATACTTGAGCAATACATAACATAACATATTGACCAAGAGTGTAGGAAAAAATATTATTTTTAATAAATTAAAAAATAACAAATATTGCTTAATGAGTATTGTTATTTTTCATAATGAGCTTGTTTTTACACATTCGAGCAAAATATAAACACATTAATTTCCCTATGAAAAAAACAAAAACAATATTGATGTTTGCCCTATCGGGCAATGTTTTTATCTGCACAAGCATGGCGCTAGCGCATAATGTCATGCAACCACTCTACAAAGAAAGAAAGAAAAAAAATCTGTCTATAAATATACTGTATAATAGCCTTAATGGATTACGTTACTATAATAGGTTATAGGTTACTATATATTGAGCCTTTTTTTTTTTTTTTTTTTTTTTTTTTTTTTTTTTTTTGTAGTACCTGTATTTTGGGCTTGCCACCATCGTTGACCACTGTGAAAGGCCAATGCTTCATATCACCCTGCACGGAAGAGTCATCAAAACGACGACCAATTAAGCGCTTAGCGTCTGAAATTGCAAAACAAATCAACCTTCTGCTATAGCCTCTGTTCATATACATACAAACCACTATTGTAATAAATTTAATCACGTGAAATTCAACGCATTGTATTGCAGATTTCATCCAATCAGATTAATTGTTAATTGAAAATAAATTGCTCTACTTGAATATGCCCTTTACAAGTTACTTATGTTTATGAAACTGGAATTACATTTTTCACGCAACTCACAAACGAAAAAAAATAAGCATAATATTATATTTTTAGAAATTTAGAAATTGGTCTGCATATAAATAAAGTAATATTTACCAAAGATAGTGTTGTTCGGGTTCATTGCAACCTGGTTCTTAGCTGCGTCACCAATGAGACGCTCAGTGTCGGTGAAGGCGACGTAGCTGGGGGTGGTGCGGTTACCCTGGTCATTAGCAATGATCTCCACTTTGCCATGTTGGAACACGCCTACACATGAGTACGTGGTGCCCAGGTCAATGCCTACGGCAGGAGCCTTGTCAGCTGCCATATCTGTGGAAATCAAGAACCCGATGCAAAAATTAAAGAACTGATTTTTTACCCTCCAAATAAGCCACACCTTAAATGGAAAAATAGTATGCTATTATTATATGCATCACTTTTACTAATATATATAGTACGAGATATTTAGTTTTCTCGAAAATAATAATTTGTCGTTATAAGATCCGAGTTATGATGATGAAATAAATAAATTAAAATATTAAAAATAAAAAACTGACTTCAACAAATTCTATTGAGGAAACGTATACTTTTTATATCTTTTATCTATTAAATATTAAAAATTAATAGGGTAATATTATACTATAAATTTCAACACTGGAGTTACAATAAAAAAACAATTTAATAATTTAAAAAAAGCGTTCTAGTTAGCATCAAAAAATTGTTGTTTTTTTTTAATAATAATGCTGCTGTCAAAAATATATCTAAAATATATCCGGAATCCAAATTTAACTGACTTGTGAGTGTGAGTTTACCTCAATATTTAAACAAGGAGAGTAATAATTTTAATAATTGCAGCCTTTGAATTATGCAACTTTTGTTGCACGTAAAC
This sequence comes from Ecdyonurus torrentis, assembly GCA_949318235.1. Classification (NCBI taxonomy): domain Eukaryota; kingdom Metazoa; phylum Arthropoda; class Insecta; order Ephemeroptera; family Heptageniidae; genus Ecdyonurus; species Ecdyonurus torrentis. The sequence continues at coordinate 33,429,523 of OX439131.1, read as the reverse complement.
TGAGCGGGTTGCATATGATACAGGCTCACTGTTATTTACGTTATACAGTACACCATAATTTTTTTATAATTTAAAACGTATAGAAAAAAGTTTTGTGTATGTATGTTTAATTAAAGAGGAAAATCAAACTTAATTACTACATCTTAATTAAAAAGCACTTAAATTATAAAATCTAAAGTATTTTCAATTAAAAAAAAAAATCTGTATACTACATTATGCCGCATTCAGGTATACAATAATAAATTTTGCAATCAATGACTCGCGAAACACAAATGCAACGTCAAGCGTGAACGTGTCGTGATTTCAATTGCAATGCACTCAGTCAGACAGATACATCAATTCACTCCAGGGGGGCTGACACAATGAGAGTATATAGGGAGTATTCTTTTTTATAAAATAAATCACAACTATAAATTATTATAACTACACCCACCCATATTATATCGTCATTAATAAAATTAATTTTTATAATAATTGTGTTTATAATTAACATGCATGCAGATTCTTATATATTTTACTAAAACGATTTTATTTTGCTGAGGATTTTTTTTCGTAGACGTATAGCAAAGACAATTGACCGACTTAACATGGCTATATACATATTATGCAGAAATAGACAGACGCATTATATTTCTATTTTTATATATAGACGGAAATGTTAACAAAGAAAGCCATACGAAATAATTAATCCTTTATGTTGCACTGACTTCTCTTTTTATTTTACATGTTGAGAAATATTTTATAGTGTTATAAAATTTAAAATTAAATTAGATACTCGCCAGTACTTCAAACTCTCATTTCGTATAAGATTAAAAATAGTTGAGCATGAAATATAATAAATTTTATATGAAAATATATCAAACAAAGTTAAGAATAACAGAAAAGTCAATTTTTATGATTAAAAATTGGTAAATTCACTTACCTGTGGTAAAATTAACAGGAAGATGGTTAAAGTTCGACTGAGATGAACTGCGTTCGCCGGGCCAAGAAATGGGCAACCACGAGGCGTGCTCGAAGTTTCTTTCGTGCCGGGAATAGCTCACTCGATTTACTTTTCGCCAGCAGCAACAGCGTACCGCGTGTGTATAAATAGTGACGGCAGACACAGCCACGGCCTACACTGGAGTTGATGCTGTAGTGTAACCTTATCATTGAGGAACTACCCATCTATAGACCAACTTAATTATTCAAGAACTCTAGCGCTTTTTTTTTTTTTTTTATTTTTTTTATTATAATGTGTTTTGTAATTTTTAAACCATAAACTATTTAAGTTTACAGCTTAGAAAATTAGCTTGAATATTTGATATCATGCTATAATATCTAGTGGGTATCCACATGACGTCATACTGAATGCGCTTTGACGCCATACTGGATCTATGAACAACACTGCTCAGCATAGGAAAATCTTCGTTTATGGCTATTTTCTTTGGGAAATCAGTTAAAGGCGTAGAACACCATAAATCATAACTGAATATCAACGTTGATTTGGCCGGAGTCATTGATTTCTAATTTATTTTCCATTCACAAAATCACAGCTGCGGGTTTGTGACGTCACAGCTCACTAGTCCACGCGCGCGGAAACAGGCGATCTGTGACGTCACAAACCCGCAGCTGCCATTTTAGAAATGGAAAATAAGTTAGAAACAAATGACTCTGGCCAAATCAACGTTGATATTTAGGTATGTTAGGATATTAGACATGTTTTTTGTTGAAGGTGTTCTACGCCTTTATATATTTGTTATCATTATTTTTCTCACATACACGAGATGCTATATAATTAAACCTAAAATTATTTAAAAAAATTTATTGATATTAATATTATTAAAAACTATTAATGCTCTCAAAAATATTACTTTGTATTTTTGAATTCGCAAAATGAGTCATTTTCCTATACCAGCCCATGTTATTGAGTGATCCAACATGGCACTGACTTAAACATGAATGCATAGCACAATATACATTTAAAAATTTAATGAGATTATCCAAGTATATTATTTTAATTTTTTATGATTTTATTTTTTATTTTAAACTTAATACAGGCACAATTTTTTAATTGGTATTGTTAGATATAACAAAAATAATGGGAACTCAATAATTAATATTAATATATCTCACCAAAAATTATATATGTTAATTTTTACTGTTTTGCTATAGGCTATGTTCTAATAAAAAAATTATAAAAGGTTTATAAAAATTAAACAACTTTTTTTTTAATTAATTTATAATTTATTACATAATACAATACGTTTATCACACACCACGGCGCTATTACTGAATCTTTAAAATTAAATTAATATAAAAATAGAGCACTATGAAATGTGAAACACGTACGTTTAAAAAAAAGTGTACATCGTTTTAGATCATATTATTAAATAGAGACTACAATAGTCTTTATACAGTCTGTACAATACTGTCAAACATTTCTAAAGCCGTGCATTACATTATTTTTAAAGACATTATACTATTTTTTTTTATATATAATACAATATAATACATGACAGTAATAGTGTCACGAAAAACTATCAAAAGTGCAAAAATTAAATTAATAATACAATTGACATAATTGGTAATGATAATTATGAATGAAGTTTTTTTTTTAAATGCTATATTTTAATTTTGCACAATATGTAATTTAGTTGAAATTAAGCCAGCAACGTAAAAATGTGAGTCTATTATTATCGTTATAAAATATATTAAAGAATGACAATTTGATCAAAGTTTAAAATAAATTATTGTATTTTTTTATTGCCTATATATTTCAAGTAAATTTGTGACAACTAAATAAAAAAGAGAGACATGAAAAATTATATGATGAAACACTCCATAACAACATAAAAAATTATTAATTATAAAGATCATTTTAAAAAATTATATCTTAAGATTATAATTTTTTAATGTCAAGACAAATAAGTGAGAGAGTCTCAGTTATAATTATTTTAAAATGGAATGAATGAGTCTGAATGAAATGTCGATGTTTTAAAATTGCACGACGAATCAAGTCAGTTAGAGTTAGAGTGTTATATTATATATTAAAGCAGTTTTACTGCTTACGTGGATTACGGTAAATACCCGCGAAGAGAATATTTCCACCTCCTAATTTATCCACAATAAGGTACACAAATGGATGGTCACATACGAATTGCTCGGGTTCGAGCGGTCTAGAGGAGCGGAATGAGAAAAGTGCGGTAGCGGCAGCAGCCACGGAACCTTTCTCATCGACTTCGAGTCTTGCCTTATGCACCGCACCATCCAAGAAGAGACGAGATCCATTGGTAGCCTCGGGGTCACTGAACCCGCTCAGGTCAGCAGAGGGAGAGAAAATCTCACCAAGTCCTAATTTTTGAAGCACCTTTAAAAATAATAATAATAAATAAATAAACGTGGGTTGATTAAACAATATAACTTTCGCTTATTTCACTTTCTCTTTGATCTCATAAACTTATATTCATGTCTTTTAGAAGGAGAGTAAAAAAAAAAAAAAAAAAAAAAAAAATGCTACTAATATAAAAACTTAAATGCTTGAACGCGATAATACAAATGAGAGAAATAATTAGAACTTACGGGCTGCAGTTCAAGTGAGTGTTCAACGGTGAACTTAGGAATAGCGACTTCAACAGCACGTGAAGCCATGCTACCTGGTTCCATGGCCTCTTGCAGAGCCTCAGGGGTAAGACGTTGGAGCAAGTGCTGCAGACCACCGTCAAGTTGGTTAAGGTAGGGTGGAAGTAGGATCACCATGCTCACATCGTTACCTTTGTAAGGCATCTCCAGTAAGTGAGCTCCCAGAGCGTGTGACACAGCTGTATAACAAAGAAAGACGTTAGTTTATAAATTTAAAAAGTCAAGTATATAAATAAAGTATTTTCGAAAATAACTGAAAATTGGGAGTATAAATTTTTAATGTTACACTCTCCTTAAATCAGTAAATTAAAAATAATAACTCCAGGAAACCTATTGACAATGACAATAGACATTTAAAGACAAATATTATTAACATGTTTAAATTTAATGACGTACAAAATAAATAAATAAAACGAACCATGATTGAAGTTTCCTTTCTGACGCATCATATCGACGAGAGTTTGCTCGGTGGAGGACATATAGAATACGGCTTTCTTTGTCTTGTCAGGCTGGAATTGTGACTGCCACAGACCCTTGAAGTAACCAGCGTTTACCTGCACATAAAATTATCATTAATATTTAAAAAAAGATTATAAATTAATTGTTACTATTACTAGAATATTTATCATTTGATTTTAAAGTCTTTTTACATCATTCACTATGAACAAAAATAAATGAAATGCAAATAAATATATTATTTCGTGCAAATATATTTGAGCACATATTATATGCTATAGAAAATATATTTTGTAATCAATAGTATTGGTAAATGATAATGTCTTATTTGAACGATTTATACAAGTATGATTGACTTACGAGGACAACATTGGTAATGGGAGTGATGGTTCCGGAAGGTAAGAGATCATTGATGCGATTTTTAGTCTGAGCCGACACCCACGCATTGATGGACTCTCTTGACTCCTCTGGCTTAGTCTCGAAGTCTAATCTTTGGATCTCGTCCTAGTTAAAATAAAATTATAATATCATTAATATCATAAGCCCAAGTGTATAAAAATAGATAAAAATCAACAATTTAAGTATAACTTAAATATAAATTATCCTTTTATTAAAATACCTTGAAGAGCTCGGTGACGCACTCTCTCAAAGGTTGATTCTCACGGAAGTACAGTCTGTTTGCGGAGCTGAGTTCATAACTCGTGCCTTCAGAGCTTTCGCTGTTGCCAACTGATGCACGGGAGCCCTATATAACAAGAACAAGTTTTTTTATAAACACTTTCGTTATACAAATATTTATAACACCCCTAAGTAGTAGTTTACAGTAACATCACATGATGTAAATATGTTGAATCTGTCTCTTCAATTTTTGAAACTAAACTTAACATATAACTTAAATCAAATATTTACAAATATTTACTGCTAAGTAACTTGAAGTATTAGAAAAAATGGCTTATTATTAATTTATAAGATAATTAAGTCATTCATCGCATTTTAGTGATATATTTATCATCAGAGTTAAACTAAAAAAAATATTTACGTTGTACATACGGATTAAATTGTTCATTATATTAAATTTATTTAAATATTAATTTTTCCGTTTTTCATAATTCTAATTTTTTACGAGTTATGTTATAAAATATTTTATACTAATGAAAAAGATATTAGAACTTTATAGCTCACTTATAAAACATGTGAGAACAATATATAATATTTCTTGCTATATTAAAATTACCTGGAAGAAACGCTCCATCTGGTACGCAGCCATGATCTTGGACTTGTCAAATCCTTCCAAATGAAGACCCTTTTTCAGTACGTCTTCGGTATGATTAGCAGCACCAAAGTATGCTAACATCAGTGCCATGTAAGTGCTGAAACATAAGTTAATGGCATATAAAAATTATTTTATTCATAAATTTTGCACATTTCCATCGTTGAACATAACATTTATTACATAAAAAGGAATTTATTGATTATATTATATTAATTTCTATCAAAAATGTAAATTTAATGTTTTGGTGTTTCACGATTGGGACAAGACTTTCATCAACTATAGGAATAACGAATTGCTATAGAATTCTTATGAAATTATAATTTTTTGTATTAAATATCAATTAAGTGAGAGTTTGTTATTATTACCAATGGTCCATATTTTTAATCAAGTTTTTTTCCTGTCTATAGACCAACTTATTAAAACCAAGTATAATAGTATTGAGGCTAATAAACTCCTACTTGGAAAGACGATGAAAATAAAATAAACCTGTTTGTTATTTATATCTAAAAGATCTCATTACTTCGTTACTTAAAGTAATTGTAATTAGACTTACATAAATTTAGTAACATGGATGGTTCAAAGATACAACACTATATAGAAGTTAACTCACATCCTATCTCCATAATATTATACAATCTTAGGAAAATGATTTAGGACAGCAAACATTCATATCTTTAATTCTTTGAAATTTTGATGTAGTAGATCAACACAAAATTTACTTTTATTTTTATATCATAACATATTCTTGTAACAATTAACACATACAACTCATATGCTACCACAGCTTGTAAAAGCCCCTCAATACATTATCTAATTAAATTTTCTATAAATAAAATAAATATTTTAAGCAAGTTCTAGCAGCTAGAGATACAAATAAAATTGTAAAAAATGATAAATTGCAAAGATAAAATGGTGCTCACCTGTAAGGGGAGAAAAAGAGGTTTTCGCCAGGTTTGCTAGAATCTTCAGCATTTCTCTGCCCGAGCAGACGTAACATCTCAGCACTAAAGGCACGCTGGGCATTCGGTAAGGCTTGGGGGTCCAGTTGACTGGTAGAAGTTGAGCTGGAGCTGGTCAAACAATGAGGGTATACTTGGCTGACCATCAGCAATAGTAACGCCAAAGAACTCATTTTCCACGTTGTCCTGAAATCAAAAACATTGAATTTCATTTACATTTTTTTATGATAAATATGGCTTCAATTTTATGAAGTCGCATTATTAATACGAGTTTTTATTCGGATTTTTTTTTAGAGGGGTCGCTTATTCAATAGTCTCGAAAACGGTGCATGAACTGGGAAGCTCTATTATCTTACGAAGGTATGAATATACAAAAAGAGTTGCCATAAAAAGCTGTCTTTTTTCATAAAACTATATATAAAAAAATTTACTTCGTACGTCACAGAAAATAATTGATCTTCGAGAATAAATTTAATTTGTTCAACCAATACATATTACATCGCTTCAAGAAGGAAAAAAGCTCATTTCAAGCAAATAATTCAATTAACTAGCAGGGAAAGAATGCTGTTATATAGTATATAGCAACAAGTGATATAATACATTTTAATAATAATAATAATTGATTTTTAATACATTTTAATGATTGTATAAGATTACATCAAATAGCATAATCTTAACCATAAATTAATTGCAAATTTTATTCTAAGAATCAAACAAATGATGATAATAAATAATTGTTTTCTCCTTGACATTGAATAACACCTTAGTAATTGTATTCAATTTGATTAAATAATAAATTTTCCCACAGGAAAAAGTAAATTTACGATCAATTTTTGTGTAAAGGATATCCTTGAATTACATCATTATATTTTTAGATATAATTTTCAATAAATTTAAATGCTTTACTACATACATGAAGTAAATAAAGCATTAAATTTTATTGAAAATTATTAAAAAGAAAAAGAAGTAAAAAAAAAAAAAAGTTCAAATGTATGATGTTACATCATAGATAGATGACGTCATATATTATTGCACGGATGTGATCTTGAATGGCAGAATAAAAGGTTTAACTTCAAAGTGAAAGATAGTGCGGGCGTGTAAAATGTAAAAGGAAGGGAATTCCCTATGTACTATATTCATATACTATAACATTGCGATGTCACCTGTCCTGTATGGTAAATATAATATGAACACGGATATGCGAGAGCTATAGCGCAAAGCAAGTTGGTCAACATTTTTTTTTTATTCATGATAAATTATTTATAATTTATAATATACTCAACTGCATGGCATGTAATATAACTAGACAGCAACAAACACTACTTTGTTTATATTATTATTATTATATTGTTGTGAAATAAATTATATGTATGTTGATTAATGTAAAGGATAATAATATGCAGGATATTGGTTTAACATAGAAAGAGAGATAAACTGGCGGAAATAACATTTTTGTTCATTTTAATGTAAACAAAAGAAATGAAAGTCAAATAAATGCAGTTGTCTATTATAGTTATTTTAATGAATTTCTATAAGTTTTGCAAAAAAGGATATAAGAGCTAAAAACATTTTATTGTTACAAAGTTTTGATAGAATGTTAAATTAAATGAATGTATAGCACTAATTATATATAAAATAAAAGCCTGCTAAATGTATTTTTAATCAAATCGAGAAAATCAATGAATTCAATTAAAAATCTGGCATAATTATTTACTTGAAATGTAATAAGGAAATCAATATGTATTACCTAATTCTCAAATATGTATAATTTCTCATTTAATGAATAATTTGTGTTACACATTTTATCTAACGTTGAATAATTAATATTATATTATCTTCCATATACATGTATATAATATATTATGTGAATCTATATAATATACATATTATGTAACTATATAATACCCTATAATTTAATTTCAGTGTACTGATTATTTTATTAACGACAATACTAGAAATATAAATAAAATTAAAAGTATATAATAAAAGAACTGAAATGTATAATAAGGGTCCTTTCTGCAGTTGTCTGAATATTTATAATAAATTAATAGCCATTGGATATGAGAAAGCAAAATAATTTAAAAGCATTTAAAAGAGAACTAAAAGTTTTCCTATTAAATAAGCAGTATTACTCAATTAATGAATATATGAATGATGACACAATTTAAATACAAATTGCAATTTTATACATAAATGTCGTTTTCTTTTTTGTTTTATTTGTATGTGTATAAATTGTATTGACAATCATTTCTACATTGTCATTTTGTGGCAATAACCTAAACTAATGCATTTAATTGTGTTATGAATGTTGGATGAAAGAAATGAATGAAAAATTTGAATGTATAATTCATAAAGTGTTATATAGATTGACTAGCAGAGGAAAAAGAAAATAAATAGCTTAAATCAAAGCATATACCCGCTTTAAATTTGATCATTACAAGACAGATATACAATTTATAAATTCACAAAATTCAATAGAAAAGCTGGGAAACCCCCATATTTATAATAATTTTTTAATGACACAGAGAAGGTAGGAGAGTTCACATAGTAACAAACTTGAAAGAGATTTATTTTCTCTTCAATGTAATCATGCGGTCATTTATCCCGTTGTTTATGACACATTTATTTACATATATGTTTTTTTTTTATTGAAATGCATTATAACGGGATTATTTTATACTTCAGTATATCAGGTCATTTGAATACGGGTGTCTATGAAGTGAATATTGTGATGACGTTAGATAAATAATATGAACAAGACAACAGATGAGTTAATTGTTGTATAAGGTCAAGATCGCAGGAAAATACGCGAGCGTGTCTCTTGTTTAAAATCCAACATACGTCATCGACAGATTGGGTTTCCCGGGTCATTAGTAGGTTCATATTAAGATCGGGATAGGCAAGAAATGTATGAAAACTATTTTTAACAAAAGAAAAGCATTATTTCCTGATTGAAATTAATTTTAAACAAAATTATTTATGTTAATGAAAAATTATTTAAAATAATCAATTTTTTTATTTTTTTTTCTTCCCACTTTTAAGTGATTCACTATACAGCTCATGCACTTGTTAGTTGTTACATACACAAAACACACGCTAAAATGCTTTAATGGTTTCCCCCATGGGGTTAGTTATACCATACACATACATTATATATTTTTTTCTTCTTACAATTGCGTTACGTTTCAAATTACCTACAACACTTTTGACTTAAGAAGGTATAATGTTATTCAATAACTCCTTCCTCATTAAAATATACAAATCTTAGCCAAACGGGTTTTCCTGCGGTTTCTTAAAATTTTTGCGCACTTGTGCAAGTAATTTTTACAAAGATTTTTACTATGGTATAAAATTAAATAATAGCAATAATAAATTATTACGTATTTTGTAAGTTTAAACAGGCATTGTGACCAGTATAATTGCATAGCAAAATACCATGAACAAATAATAATAAATAAATTGAAATTAATTTACTAGAAGCAACTAAAGTCCTTATATTTTCTAGTATAATATGATTTTTAATTGCTTCTATATTATAGTAGATTAATTTCAGTATATATAATTCAATATGAAACATATTTATATAACATATTATAAAGTGTATATTATGTAATGTATATTCGTATTACAGTCATCACATAAATAGCAGGAGTTTTAAAATTCGTTGCATTATATTACGTCGAAAAAAAAAACTTCTTTTTTTCTTCTTCTTCTACTTTTTTTTTCTCCTTTTTAATTAATTATGAATTTGTTTTTGTCTGGAAAGCATACCAAGTCACACTGACGTGAGCATAATAATAATTATAGTTGCCACTTTTACGGTAAATTTATTAATCGAGGCTAATAGGATAATAATGCAACAATTTTTATCAGCAATATTTACTAAACAGTTTTTTCCTGCGAGATTTATTATAATTGCATATGCCATTCTTTTATAATTTATTTTTAAAGGTCGCAAATAAACATATAAATTTTTAAGTCCAGATTTTCTTATCCGCATAATATCATAATTTTTTTTTCCATTTTTAAATACAATACACACACAGCACATGAATAGAAAAATGAATGTGATATAGTATTTTTAATTATATGAAAAAGGTCCCCAAAATTAAAATAAGGGACGCGTCTCTATTGCTTCCAAATGTTTCAAGTGAAATTATCACGAGCTATCGCCAAACATTCTATCTGACTTTGTAAACCCTATGTAGATGGAACGTTTGACAGGCTCGTGGTAATTTCACTTGATACATTTTGACGCGATAGAGACGGGGGAAATCTACAATAACAATTATTTAATAATACGAAATAAAGTGACAGAGCTGTCATTTTTTTAATCGCATAAATTTCAAACAGTAAATAGTTTTTTTTTTGCGGATACATTGCTAAATCACCATATATTTACGTTGTCATTGAGTTTTTGTTAGAGAAATTGTGTTTGCCACACTTGGATCTCATGACAGTGAAAGTGCTCAGCTCACATGATCTCTAATTATTTTGTTATTTTATTGCTGAGTGTGTATACGTGATGATGTGAGTGACATAAAGCGGATGCCTCGGCTCGGTGAATTATATCAAAGAAGACAAGCAAGGAATCACGCATGCATGGACCGACGAACTATAGATTTAGATATAGGTACCTATATAATTTGCGCAATATATGGGCCGGTGAGGCGCCTCCACCCACCCACACCTATGCCCACCGGTCGGTTGGTCGTTGCAACTCAAATGCGGGTATGAGAAAGCGAGGTCACCAAACGTGACTCGGGAATCCCTCTTGCGCTCGCTTCATGTATAATAATATACCACATTGAACGCATAGAAGGTTGCATGTTTAAATATTTCATTTATATTAGATGCCCTCCAATTTATTGTCAAGACCAATTCCGTCTCCGATAAAAATTTATCAACATTGATAATTTTCTTGTCACTTCATAAATTTATAGTCACGATTAATCATTGTTATGAATTCCAGAGTGTCAATTTAAAACTGTGTGGATTCCCCAACCGATTTATTGTGTTGAAGGCTAGTATAAAATATAGCTCTATAATTTTCAAATTTTGTACGCTAGATGAAATTTTTTAAGAAATCAAATTGCTTAGAATTTTCTAATTTTAGTAACACGTTATTTTAATTAAAAGGAAAGCTTATATTTGAATGTTAAATAATTTTTACTTTCGCTTAACTGAACAACATTCAATTGCAAAGTTATGGTGTGTGAATTAATAATTATAGGAAAAAAATTATATTTTAAATATTTTGTAAAAATTTATTTGAAACTTCTACATCTATAAAAAAAAAACAAGCATGATGAATGATTCAACAGATATTTCTGTAATTGAAACCCCACGTAAACTGCAGAAAACAATGGACCCATTAAGTGAAAACTTATAGTCTACTAATTGCAATTGCAAAGAGAAATGACAAGCTTCAAGTAAATGAGATTTATTATACTCAAAGATCAGCCCACTGCAATATAATATTTCAAAGTGTAAATAATAAGAAAATATATTTTCTTAATTAATATCTCTCACTTCTTCGTCATTAATCTGCGTGTGTTTCGTGTCATTTTTACAACATAATAAATTAAAATGAAGTGCGAGTCTATAGTTAATTTGTAGACGTGAAGTACATACATTTAAGAGACACGCGCTAATTAAAACTAAAAAAAAAATAAATAATAAATAAAAAAAGGGTTTTCATAAACAAGTGTACGTAATGTTATTTTGTAAATTAAAAATATATCATGATGATAATTTTGAACACAAATATCATCTATTTTTACATATTGAGAAAAATAACTAAGTACTTACATTTTATGTGAAGCTGTATGATATGGTGCACGTTCAGTACAATATTGGTGCTCACAAGTAAGTGTAGTCACGGATGCACGCCTGGAAAGCTACTAACTGAATGCAGAACCAGCAAAAGCAAAGAGACGGCAGCAGGCAAGCGGGCAGGCAGAACGTCGAAGGACTTTCTCCCGCTAGGGAGGCCCGCACCGCACCTCCCCTCCCTCTTTTACCTGCGTGCCCAACTTCATTTACACTGATGTCACGTTCTTGTAAAACTCCCACCGCTGTCAAATTTTAATTAATAATCAGTGTAATATATGGTTCATCCTTGTCACGAAGATATACACTTAATTCAACCAAACTTTGCGATTGCTATAATGTTAAAAATGTTCCTGATTTTTTAAGGACTAACGAAAATATATATTATGCTATAGTCATATCATAACACTAACATCATTGCAGTGAAAATTAGAAAAATGACCGGGATGCTGAATTCTTATATTAGAGATGTCACCACAATTTTAATATATATATATATATATATATATATATATATATATATATATATATATATATATATATATATATATATATATATATATATATATATATATATATATATATATACATATATATATATATATATATACATATGGAAAAAATCATTTAATTCATTGCTTTCATTTTTCTCAATCAACTCTGTTTATGCTCATTAACATATTTTAGCAATTGTTTCAGAATAAATTTTAAATAAAAAATTAACTTGCTGGAACTCTTCATTTATCTTACCAAATTAGTACATTAAAATAATAAATCAAATCAATTTATTGGTGTCCTCAAGACAAGTCATATACAATTTTCAGACAACATGTACATATTATTGCTGTATACTATATTATTTATACTTTATATTTAACAAATATATAATATTGTATTTGAAACATCATCAGAGTGTATTGGGTTAGATTTAAGAGTGGACCAGACATTTGTCAGGCCTAAACCTCGCCCTTTCAATTGTATTTTTTAAAAAAATATTATTGAATAAAGACGAATATTTATTTATATATTAGTTTATTACATACGTAAGAGTCCATGAAATATTCCTTTTATAAGGTGCATAAAATCGAAAAAGATAGAAATTCATTTTTTCTATATTAAGCAATATAATAATAATAATTTAATTTAAGAAACATACACGGCTATTTCAGCCATATTACATGTTCATGACCAGAATATTACAACATAATTTTCATAATAAAAGTTATTATATATAATGAAAAATTTAACCTCTTCCCGTTAGCAATTAATACAATATTATAAAGCAGAGTAATATATGACTTAACTTAATATTTTAAATTTCTTTATTTTTTCATACTTAAATTTAGTTTAATCAAATATCTAGATTTTATGCGTAATAATACATGTTTTTTTTATATCACTTGGATAAAATAACATGTCACTGTATATTCTAATTTTATTATTTTGCAACAGGAAATGATTTGTAAGTAAACGTCAATGGTAATCCAAACTTATGTATAGGGAAATGTACTCCGAAATCATTTTACACGCATACGGAAATTCTGAACATATAACACCCGCACTAATACACGTTCGCACGTCAATGAAATAAATACGTCATTTTCATTAGCCTATTATCATCATTTAATAATAGTGATCTATCAATATAATTTTTATTAATAATTAACTTCAAAAATGTAAAATACTAATTACATTTGCAAAATCTTTATTTTTCTACGTCTTTTCTACGTATTGAGATAATTATTTATCCTTCGTAAATTCCAAATGACAAAATCTCTAAGGAAATTATTGCATGCTATTCAAATCCCCCCAGACAAGTTTAGTCATAGAAGTTTGACTCTTAAATTTTTTTTTCTTTCTTTCTCTATAATGATATAATTTAAATGCGGTTCACGTATCAACAGCATTTAATTTCTAAACGTTGTTTAAATACAAAGTGAAATGTGCCGTCAAACACTTTGTCAATATCCCGTCTCACATTCTGGTTGACAAAATATGACAGAATGAAATGAGAAATCTATAGACATTTGAGTTCATGATCATTATTAACATTTTTTTTTTTTTTTTTTTTATAAATTATACGTAAATGTGTTGTAATGTGTAAATGTGTTCTCTATTACAAAACTAGTACACATTTTAGAATATTAAAATATTCACACACATGCATAGTATATTTTATATTTTATTTACTGTACATTTATTTAATATATAATAATATATTACTAAAATATGCATATTTAAATAAATGAAAAGGAGAAGATCATCTCTCGAATAAAGGGTAACCGATATGATTATTGATAGAGTGTTCAAATAAGTATCAAAGAATTTTCCAAATTAATATACTTCTGTTCTACATAATTACACTGATGATGAATTAAGGCAAGCTGTGAAAGACTAATTGAGTTACTGGCTATCATTAATTATAAAAAAAGATAATTGCTATATTAAGACAGTTTATAAAAGTGCATGTAATGATGAATATTAACAATTTAATAAAAGTTCCTATTACACATACTAATAAGAGAATATACAATTTTTACTCTTAATGAAATTAAAAGTGAAAAGTCTAAGTCTCAACTCGCAAAGAAGCATCTGTTACAAATTTCCCACGCCCGCGTAGCCGAGGGTTACCATATAGTCAGGTAAAAGATACGGTCAATATTAACCCTGATCTCACTATAGTGTCCTGTACTATAAGGTGAGTGTGTGTATCAATATTACGAGGGAGGACCCTAAATGTGGGTCAGTGGGCTGTTATATACCTTATAGCCTCACGGGCGGGCTGGGCGCGTAGGAAAGTGCAGGCAAGTAGAGGAGAAAGCGAACTTAAGTATACTCTGCTCAGCTTAAGTTGTATATTATGTTGTGAAGCCTTGTGTCGTGACGTTAAAAAAAAATAAAATAAAAAAACTTATTTTTTTTAACACTTCTTTGTTCCCATAATGATAATCATTGAACAAGAATGATCTAATTTTAGTTTGCCAGATGTTGCATATTGTCTACTTTGTAAGATAAATAGAGATTTAAAAAGAAACTTGAGTTCCCTTGTTCATTAATCATATATATAAAAATATATATTGTAAAAATGCATGGAAAAATCGATAAAACTGACTTTTGGTTCTTCAGCAAGTTGATCAAAATCAGTCTCCAAAAAACATCATTTTTTTTTTAAAAAAAAATTAACAATTTTGTTTTTTAAAAAAAAGGTAAATAAATGAAGTTTAAATAAGCTACTATAAAAAACAATTTGAAGATAATTTAATATTACTACTATATGACTAATATGACTAATTAACTCGAAGGTATTTACATCCTTTATTTATTATATGACTATCATTCATTCAAATTGAGAATATTAAATAGCTTACAATTGATTTCAAAACATTTTTTATAAATTTGGCTCAATTCAATATTATGCATTATGGAGTAATCATAATACTATTACTACTTGCACATATTATATTGAATACGGGAAAATTTTACTCAAAGATCTAATTTTCCGATGACGTCAGTAACGTCAACAATCCACCTGCATGATGTTACGTGACTATCTGAAAAGCACGTTCTACACCGAGTTTGTTTACCTAACTATTATCTGTCATTACACCAATACAATAAGCAACGACAATAATATACTTTATTTGCAGCACTTTTTTTTTAATATTCTTATTTTTTCAGGTTTATTCTTTTGATATTATATAGGGTATCCTTATTAAGTTTGTCAAAAATTTACATAACGTATAATCTAGGTTAGTATATTATATTGTTTACATTTGACAAGGCCATGTGACAAATTATATATAATATATAGAAAAAATGTTGCATAAATTTTATAAATTATGTAACGTATAATATTTTAATAATGGTATATGACATTAATTTAGTGTTCTCATATTTTGTCATGCGAAATAAAACTTGTACATTAACTACATTATTATATAAAGAAAAAGT
The DNA here is from genome assembly GCA_949318235.1 of Ecdyonurus torrentis. Lineage (NCBI taxonomy): Eukaryota > Metazoa > Arthropoda > Insecta > Ephemeroptera > Heptageniidae > Ecdyonurus > Ecdyonurus torrentis. The sequence goes on along the minus strand of OX439131.1, from coordinate 33,413,431 downwards.
ACGTTATTACTAAATATGCATTTGAAAAAAAAATTATAAACAAATTTAAAAAAATGTAAAGAAAATTCCATGAAAGTCTCCGTCCCAAAACATAAATCTAAACGTTATGAAGGAGCCCATATAACATTACAGCAAAAATATATGAATAGTCTCTTATCAATATACTTAGAAATTTGAACAATGATACATTATTCAAAAATCTGATGATTTTTTTAAATAATAAGAATACTATACTTTTTTTTCTGAATTTTTTTTATCCCAATTCAAAAATTGATAAAATAGACGTACTTATGTATTCCATACACTCATTTGGAACACTTTACTTATATTTATACTTACGTGAAAATATTTGTTAACTTATGATAACATAAGACTATTGAAAATGAATTTTAAATTTGAATGTTTTATATATGTAAATTATTATTATTATTATTTAATAATAATTGTAAACAGTGAATAGTGACGGGACCAACACGTATTGTAACAACCAATATTACTATGAATGCCTATGGGTCAATAAAATGTATTATTTCTTATTAAAAAATGGGATAAAAAAATGCTATTGAAATATATAGCATAGAAATATATAGATAGGCATTCAAAAAGTAATCATAAAAAAAGTGTAGATACTGCGCACATTGTATGTAAGTTCTTTTGCTAAGTAACTGATTGTATAAAAGTCTTCATATGCAAAATGGAATAAAAGTTATAGAATTACATGGAGAATTTTCTTTTTAAAGATTTGATTATTTATATACATTATTTTCCAATTGCACTTTCACTCAAAGTGTCCTTGAACTTGATTTGTATAGTGTTCCCCTGCTTATAATCTAAATACATGATAAATGAATGATGTGGAGGCTTTGCTTTCTTTTTGCAGCGTCACTTATCTCATTAGAAGAAGTGTAGCTCACGTGGCGACACGTGCGTGTGTATACGTGCGTGTTTAACAGATCAAAGTAGAGATGGTCGCACATAATGATTGAGAACCAAAATTACAACAACAACAACAAACTGCTTCAATTTAATAGCTATAGATTGAAAGATGATAATATCTCATTACAAAATCAATTTTAAAGAGTACATTCATCAAATTGCGTAAATTCAAATAATATTAACATTGCTTAAATTATTATTATTATTTTGGATAAAAATACTCGTCATACACTTAATTTAAAATAAGTTTCAACAACTCCTCCGAGTCAATAATAAGAGATCTTGAGATACATCAAAGTCACCATTAAAAAATAGTATTTTTTATGGGTTGAGAATTCAAATTATGTTTTAATTAGTCAATGTAAATTATAAAAACAAACATACAATGATATGATGAAATAAAAAGACAATAAAATTTAGAGTGCAATGGATTGTATAGAGAACAACAATATGGTTGGAAATTTTAATTGATTTATTGCAAGCATTAGCAGGTAATTGAACATTATAATATGTAAATAATGTAATACATTTATCTGACACGTCATCAATACCACTGTGATGCTGGTACAAGCAACTTTGTGATGCTGGTTAATTATATTATATAAAGTTATGTGATAAAATTGCATCACTTATAATTTTATTTCAATGAACTCTCTCATAAAAATTGTATAATATTTTTAATAATGAAATAATATCGCAAGCATAGTTTTTAAGTAGGTATAGACCGGTTGCACTCATATTTAAGAGCCGCCATTTTGTTGGTCAAGAATACATAGGTCAGTATAGGATAAACGTCATTTTTATTTTTTTAATAGCAAAACAAGCTTCAAACCTTAATCAAAGCCTTTATTTCTAGCTCCTAATAAGCTCGAAGAATATGAGAAAAAATTTGTACAGTTGAAACAAACTTTTTTTATAAGAAAAAGTAGGAGAAATTATGTTTCCCCTATGCTGGACAATGCATTAGGCACCACAAACATGGTGACAAAGCGCAAGGATGTGCAAGGGTTCTATATTAAAATAAAACCACTTTTAAAAAACAATTTTATAGTTTATAATACTAATTATCTTAGAAGTTAAAGAAATTTCATGAAAAGAAAAGACGTACGTATCAACTATAAAAATAAATATTTACTTTGCTGATGTATATGTTTCTAACTAGTCAGCTATATTTGTTTAAAAGTTTTATTTTAAATGTATATAATATTTAAATTCTCCAAGAAACTATACAATAACAAAAAGAAAATACCAACTTAAAGTTGTCTTAAAATATTTTGTATGAGATATTATATAATATTTAATTTTAAGATGTTACTATAATGTTGTGCTTTAAATTTTATTACAAAAAACACAATAATATTTTGTATTGCATTGTGCTCCACTTAAATACAAATGGTATACAGTTAAATATAATAAGAAAATGGATATTATTACGCTCTTTAGGTACAAGTAAGTACCTAAATATTTTTTTCTACTTTTTTTTTTTTTTTTGTATATGATTAAATTTATTGACGTCATTATAACTCGCATAATTACTAAATACATACGGATGGAAGTTTAAGCGTCGTGCAGTTACGCAGATTTAGTTTCAAATAATAACAGTACTATATTACATAGAATTACGAGGTCAATATTTTTACCTCATATATCACTTTGACTCATGGGAATACCAAAAATATTAAAATAGATTTTGACCAAAGCCAAACTGCAAAAGATTGGCAAGGTGAAGGCTATATAAATTTAAACTGGGGTGAACCTATAATACTTTCACAATGCACCATAATAAATTTATTTAAAATTATCCACTGCTTTAATGACTTATATATTCCTGGTACAATTCAAGGATTTTTATTTTTCATTTAATATGTATTCATTGTTCTTGTACATTATGAAATTAAATTACGCTTGTTCTGAATATAAATAAAAATTTGTAATTACTTCTATGATTTTATGCGTAAGGAATTTTGTCAATGCTATAATTTGTTAAAATAATGCAACATTGTCACCATTAATCCTTAGAGTTAGTTAAATATTGTAGGTCATAATCTTTTATATGTAGGTACAGTGACAATTCTTACTATATTTTTCTAGACATATTATACGGCATAGGCGCAGATAATTCAAGTCATTGAAATAAGGTACACATTAAAATAAAATTCATATAAACCCTTGGTAACATAACAATTTTTTATTTTAGTCATCTGTTTACGTATGTGTGAGCATATTTAATAATTTTGTTACTCTTATAATATGTATATTCTCTCCTTACAGAGTTTCATTTTCAAAATTGAGCTATAGTCAGATTAATTAATTATATATAAATGTTTTTGTTTTAAAAAGCTAATAGTCATGATTTCTATTTATTATACTTCTATACTATTTATTAGGATAAGTAATTAATATGAACGTTATTTTAGCTGGCGGGTATTCATCCCATCACTCACACTTTCTCCATTTCCATTGAATAAACATTGAAAGTTATTTTATATATATATATATATATATATTAATAGTAAGTCCGTATTCTCTCTGATTTTAAATAATTTTACGTTTATATTTGCAAATTTATTAATCACTTTTTCATAGTACATTTTTCAGAAAAATAATAAAACTTGTACTGTAAAGCATTGCCCACAGTATTTTATAGTATTTAGGAGCTACTGTTAGCATTGCCATAATCTAGGTACTAGGTACCCACATACTAGGAATTTTGTTGCTTGTTGGTGAAATATTTACGTATATAGTATGGTCAAGTGTTTGAAACGTCAGAAATGTGTGAATCATTCACAAAATATGTGTTAAATTTTGCATCCTGTCCGGTATTGTCACGACGACGAGACACAAGGGTAAATATAAATATATTTTGTTATTACCACCATGGAATCGTGATCATCTAATATGACGTCATCAATTAGAGTGACCGTGACGTTTTTCATCAAATAATGTAGTTTTTAATTTTTACGTTGTGGTGTGTCATTATTATTATTATTTTTGTCATGAAATCTTAAACACTTTAAGTCCCTAGAAAATACCAAGTACTTCACCGAAATCGTTGAAAATTCCACTCAAATAACATGCAGTTAAATGACAATCATGACCTCACAACAATGAAAAATTGTAAATAATTCTTATTGAGTGAGAGTACTTGGTTTTCTAGGGACTTAAGCTAAACTGCATTAAATTATGTAACAAAAAGAGGAAAATAACAATTATACTAACTTAAATAATACGACTATGCATGTCAATAGGTTAAACTAATAATACGACGCTGACAACAACACATAAGCCTTCAAAAGCAATACATCGTCACATATTATTTAATTATTATTTAAGAAAGAGTATTTAAAAAGTAACATAAAGATATTGGGAAGAAAAAAAAGTGTGCATATAATTTTTTTTTCCAGTAATATTATTTTGAAATATACTAGCTGTGAGTATATTTATATAATAGCTGTTAAACAAAGCTTAAGGTTAAATACTAAACTACATTGTATATTGTTCCCTTGAATATTTAATATTTAATGAATCCATTCTCATATTAAGTTTAGTTTAAGTACGAAGATGGTCCCAATGGTATACTTTGGTTCTCAAGAGAGTATATACTTTGAAATTTGTTACCTCTTTATGGCATTATACATTTAGTTAAATATAATTACATTCTTATTACGCTATGGAATTTATTCACCAGTGTATTTAAATGTTTGCAGTGAAAATAAAATTGAATTATTATTCTTTTTTAGGTTTTAGAAGAAAAGGGCTTTTTTTTTTTTTTTTTTTAAACTTGTGTTCACAGTAATAACTTTTCCCAGTCATGCAAGCTCAGGTTTCTAATCTTTGTCATCGCGATGGTGTGTGAGACAATAGGGACGTGTGGGTTGTACAGAAATGTTGCAATAGAATAAACCTCCAACCTGACTGAAAGATAATTGAAAATATGTCAATATAATTTATCTACTTGCAAAGGAGCGCTCAATGATTTATTATTATGTAGGTCTTTGTCAAGCAGAAAATTTATTTTGTAATTTTTTATTGTATTTATGCTTTTTTGTTTCTGATCATATATATATATATATATATATATATATATATATATATATATATATATATATATATATATATATATATATGAGATCCATTGTCATTATGACCTATCTGATTTAATCATTCATAATAATAATAAAATAATTGATTTGTTTTTTCAGATTTCCGGAAATTTTATTTGGGTCAAAGTTATTGACATTTCCGATTTTCAGTTTCAATTTTTACAAATATATATATATATATATATATATATATATATATATATATATATATATATATATATATATATATATATATATATATATATATATATATAATACGTGTGTTATAAATAACATTAAAGCTATAATGTAAAATAAAATGCAAATGGTAAAAAAAAAAAAAAAATTGTCTACACGTTTTTCTTTTCTTTAATTTAGTGTTATGATAATACTGTTATATCACTTTTTAAAATTATAATGAATATTATATTATATTGCATAACTTTTGTTTAATTTATTTATGTTTTATTATTATTTTTACCTTTACAAAAATATGACATGCAATATTTTTAAACAAAAACTGTTATTGTAAAGTTCAAAGCACAATGAAATAAATAAATAAGCCTCCAAGGTAGTCACAAAAAAACAAACAAAACAAACAACTTAAATTGTTTAATCTTTTATTTCCGTTTAAACAAAATTGTGAGGTAGAAATTGAAACAGATAGAAATGAGAGAGAGAAAAAACAAACTAAAATGAATAACTGAAAATTGTTATTATTATTTTCATTGATTTTAATTATTCAAGTATTCATAATTCATATACTGAGCAATATTTGAATAAATTTGATCTCATGCAATCTCTATTTAAAACTAATTAATTTTTATTGTTTACAATTAGTGCAAATATTGCTCCGTATTATCCAATCATCAGGTTAGTTTAATTTTAACTCTTATACATTTTTTTTTTCAAATTGATATTTCTATAAGTTTCATAAAAGCTGTACATAATTTGAGCACAATTAATAGTGTAATTTTAATATATTACAAACAAAAAGGCATGTATGAATTCCTTTACGTTCATAATTAGCAAGCATAAATATGATATTTAATATTATAGTCTTTCAGTATATTTCTCCTGGTATTATCTATTTGAAAAGTGAACTATTTGATATGATTTCTTATAGTCATTTATATATAATATAAAGGAAAGTTTGTAAATGAGCAAATGTTAATTAAAGTTTTACCGCATGCATTGCATTCTTTCTTTGACTTTATTTCAATAAAATGTAAATTAATTAATAATATTAATGGTTGATTTATAGTACTTGTTACCGGACGATAAGGCATGCTATAATATAATTTTTAACGTAACATTTTGATAAGAAATGTTATATAAATTGCAGCAACATTTTAATTGCTTCCAGTTAGATGTTCACGTTTAACGTGGCGCTGAAGCAGAGGTTCAAAGATGAACGCCTCGCCACATTGTGAGCATGTAGGCACCTCACATACTCCAGGCCAGTCTTGACTAGCGTCTTGTTGCTGTTGATGACCGTTCTCCAGGGTAGTCAAAGTTTTGCTACCTCGACGCTGCATACAAGAAAAATAAATTTTAATTTCATGTAACAAACGTGTGTTTGGATCAATATTTGAACGTCCTCTCTTTTATTAGTGATAAAATTAACTGAACTTTTTAACTTGTATTGGAATAGGTTTTTGTTATATTTACCTGACGAGAACAGTGGTGTCTACGTAAAAAGGCATCACTGCAGTAGAGACGTCGACAACGTGAACACCTCACACATTCTCGTCCTAGACCACCTCCTGCAAGACCCCCGTCTGGTCCTCGAGCTACGCGCACCCAGCTGGCCACTGACACGGCACTACTACCGCACTCGCACATCCTCATCGGCAGACCAACATAGTTGACGAGGGCCAGGAAACGTGTCTGACCGCATACTCGGCATTGGAAACGAGACTGCAAACGGAGGACAAAAATGTTTAAAAATGTAATATTTTAAAACGTATTTTATTTATGTATACTCACGATCGTAATGCTGTTGCTACCGCTACCACCATTTCCATGAGGAGCCTCTTGATTGTGGTTCTGCGGAGTACCTTTAGGCACTGGAGCTCTGTGACATTAAATTATGTATTTACACACTATATTATGTACAAGTTTACAAAGCTTGTATTTTACAATGAAAACCTTATTTATTTATTTATTTTAATATAGAGATATCTCAGCAATATAATGTAGGTTCAACTCATCCAACAATATCACCCCACAACTGACCCAACCATTACAACTTACAGGGTAAACATCAGATAATTTGTAACTTAATTACCGTACCTTTTCTTGGTGCGTGGAGGTGTGGAGGTATCACTACTTGCAGGACTTGAAGTTGGCGCGTAAGAAGAAGAACTGGAACGAGGTGGTTTCTTTGATCTCCGAGCGGTGTCGTTAGCACCTGCCAGTTTACGGTATTTGTTTCGTGGACTCACAACCACGCGGCGCTTGCGATGTTTTGATTTCTGTTGGCATGCTTTAGCTTTACTTGTATTTTTAGGAGAAATATTTCTGAAACAGAAGATGAAATGGTAATCAAAATAAAATACCGTCATACGTATCGCAACTTAAATTAAAGTATAAAATTAGCAGAATTTTTCAGTCAATAATTAATAATTTGATTAATGATTTACATATTTTATTATACTTTTATATAAATTTAAGTTTAAAAATAAAAACACATTTCTTTGTAATCTTTTTTTAGAAAAGAAAAAGAAAATTATATTTTCAAAAAGAACTCAATTTTTGCTTTGAATTTTAGCTCGTTGATACAATAGCCGAGTATTAAAAAAAGAAAAAAGAAAAAAAAAGATAACAATTTGTTATTATTTTGAGAAATAGTTTGAATTATTTAATGCCACTGCGCATGTGAAATAAAAATAAACTGATTTGAGTTTATTATGTAGAGAATATATAATTTATAAAATAATTTTAAATTATAACTGATGAAAACTACTTTGCAATTCTACGTTATATAGTTATTAAATTGTTGTTAGACTTAATATACCGAGAAAAAAGTATAACCCAAGGGTTTCAAATTCATATAAAACTTTTCTATAAAGCGCCGTAAAATGTAAAAGAAAAGTGTGTCACTCAATATTTTCATCTGAACGAAGAAGTTTGACAAAGACGCTATGATACAATACAGTTAAAAGATTAAAGCAAACAGCAAAATGAAAGATTCCTTGAGTATAATGTGCTTAACTCTATTGTTATTATGAAATTATATAGTATATATATTTATAAAAAAGAAGAAAGAATTGGAACATAAAAGAAAAAAATGAAATTGAATTGGATTTTCAATTAAATTTGATGCAGCAGCAACGAAAATTTTTTCAATTACGTTTTATTTTCTTGCAATCTATTTTTTCCCAACATGCACTAGAAAAAAATATACTCTTTAGAATCTAGATTAAATCCCATCAAGTATGTACACACGATTATGATAGTATATCATACCATTCAAAAACTGCCACTTAATTTTCAATTTTATTCTTATGAGAAAAACACGCACTTGATTTAAATTGTAAAATATATTATCGCAATCGTGTGTGTATATACAGTACATGAATCTATTTTATACTCAAAATAAGAATTTCAAATAAATAAATATTTAAAATTATATGGGATCAAATATATTACTCTGGGCTGGAGTTTGTACTAGCAGAGGATTTGTTTTGCTGTGCTGGGGTTACGGAAGCGTTGCTGTCTGCAGAGATCACCAGAGGACTAGAGGTCACTTGATTTGGGATGTAGAATTGATGACCAAACACCCCATGCTGACCAGAGGTGTGAGCAGTTACAGGGGTAGCAGGTGAAGTATTGTCCAAATCCGGCTCATATAAGATTAATGTGTGATTCATGTTGGGCACAGACATAAGCACCCTCAAGTCGTGACCTTGCGGGTCATCTCCTTGAAGTGTGATAATCTCAGGTAGATCTTTCTCAAACTCCGCAGCCAAATCAACTTCACCCTGCTCTTCTATATAGCATACAGAATAACCACAAAAATCACAGTGAAGAATTTTAGGGGGGAAAAATGGTAAATTAGCAGTCTTCAAATAGAAACCTCATTATTATTATAATTATTACTATTATATTATGTTAAAAGTATACTCGTAGTTTCATGGAGACTATTTTTGCAAAGACAATAGATCATTTAGACTGTTGATAACTAAGCTACAGCATGAAAATTTACATAAAGCTTGAAGTGATTTACTTACGTGCACTCATTGCGAAGGTCAGCGCTGCACTGATTGCCTCATTCGCGCCAATTTTTCTTCCAGACTGCGTCACTGCATGGCAAAGCCATGATACAATAATATATCGGGCAAATCGACGTATCCCCTCTTCTTGAATTGCATGCATTACGTATACTATAAGGTAGGTCAATGACACACAATACACATCATAATAAGGGTTCCCGCCAATTTGTTTACCACCTCCCTCTCTTTCTTTGCTCCCAGACAGCGCGGCGACAGCACTACACGCAACACACCACCTCTCCTCTCCTTGCTGCCCAGTCCAGAACCAAGCAAGAAGGAAAGCATTCCCGCCTTTTAATAGTCTTGAATTCATAGACTGCCTGGCGTCTCCCGATTCCCGATGCCTTTAGCTGCCGTCTACCGACTGTTCCCACTCTTTCTCCAGAAATTACGTCACTTACTCGTCATAACTTTTCATTTTCCCTTTACTATGATATGGATGATAATACACAGCATACACATCAAATCGATTATATTATTACAGTATCTTATTAATTTTGTGAATAAAATAATAATGATAAGAATAGAAAACGAGAGGACATGTAAGAGAAGTAAATAATATTAATAATAAATGAGCGAGAGAATTATGCAAATTGTGGTATACCTGAAGATGATCATTCTTCTTTCTCTTTAGAATTAAAATTATTAGAAAAATATAAATAATATATATTTTTTATTCTTTTTCATACATAATACTTTTTTTTTAACTGGTTTATTTGAGCTTGCGTTTTGATGCCATCATATTTGAGCTGAAAATGTATGGCCCAACGCCCAACATAATGTTATATTCTTCCTATTAATAAAAAATATGCAATTAAAGGTGTTGATACAGATAGGTGACGATTAGCTGATCTTTAAACTTGAGAAAAAAAATTAAAAATTATAAAACGAATAAATTCAGTTATAATAATTATTTTTATTTATGAAAATGGCTAAAAATGGCGTATATGTACACAAACATGTCAGCATAGGGCAATTGAGAAACCAGCCTGAATGTGACTATTTCAATTATTTTCTTTCTTTCATTCTATACAAGCATCATACATATTTTATTAACTATATTATTCAACTTTATTTTAATGGATAAAATATTATGATGACACATGATGGTGCTATTTTATTCTTAATGTTGCTAAGTAGAAATTAATTTGAAAGGGAAAAAAATGAAGAAGTAGAAGAAGAAGAAGACGAAGAAGAGGGTTGAAAAAATCAACAAAACTAAAAACTTATTTTCGTAAGTTTTTAAATTAGAAGCCATTTTTGTTTAACGCCTGCAAAAATCGTGACTCGACAACCCGCATAACTTTGTAGCACAAAAAGTTGCCTATATTACAGGTTGAAATAGAAATCCTGACAATCCTGTTTAATTTAGTCTTTTAATTTTTTTTTTTAACTTAATTTTTCCTCGTGAACGTAATAATAATAACAATGTTAAAATTAATAATAAATATATTACATTTGTTTCTGTCAAATTTTTTTTAGCTAATTTATGTCCATACATCCTTATAATTTTCAAGTTTATTACTTTTATTATAATACTCTATTATTTATTAAAAAAAAAAGTTTAAGATCTTGCTTAGTAATACAGAACTCTTATGTAAATTCAAAAACATAATGATCTTATATTGATTATCTGAACTTCATTATTATTCTAAATATTATTTCAAATTTTGTAAGGTTATAAAGTATAATAATATACGATCCCCTTGACGTAATAATGTAACCAAAAGTTGCTATTATATTCAAATGTGAGATAAAATCTGTTTAAAATTTTTATTTCTCTCTTGAGAGTAAAGAGTATCCAACTTTAGACTAAAAATGTGTATGTTTAGAAAATTGTGGGATTATCTTTAGTATCTTTACTTTATGTCCATGCCTCACGGTGAAGATGGGAATACAAAACGAAATTTCACACGTCATTTCTTTGAAAGTAGTTCATAATAAGGTGAATTTAATATATAATATTCAAGAAATGAAATTTATTGCTTAATATTTACAAAAATTCTATAATAATAATGGTTTACTGAGATTTAATTTTCTAAATTTTGCTTTATTTTGGCACACATTCAAATAAGCTTTATGCGTTTTCCATTATATTTCCTGTTCAAATATTTGTTCACAATTCTGGGACCATTTCCACTTTACGAGAAACCACAATTAAAAAGCGTTATATTTAGATGATTTTGTTAACAAACTTTTTAAGATTACTTTTAAGGGATTAAGAAGATTATTATTCATTAATCATAATAAAAATATGTGTTTAAATTAATATACATTTCTAGTTCATTGCTCTATTTTACATTTTATACCCCAAATAAGACTTTCAAGTAATAATAATTATTAATTACGTATGTACTTGTTTTTTTTTACTTGCATGTTAGAAATAATATTACTATCATAAATTTTATGAAACAAATAAAATATGTTTTAATTTGAAAGGCGAGAGATCAAGCTTAAATCAAATATATTTTTTCATTCCATAATTAACTATTTACTCTAATAAGCATTCATATTAAGCACAGCTTTTACTATGAATTACGAGTTTGTATGCTCGTGCTGTATACAGTATGCTGTATAATACAGGGATTTTTTTTTTTTTTTAATTATTGACTAAATTTTTGGTTGTAATGCGTTATATTAAAGAAATACATTTGGTATTACGATAAGACTACCTTGCTTGGACTTTTATGAAATTTTTGTACTATAAACGTAACACAAAATCTACTATAACGCAAAGATATTAAATTTCATAATGCATTCTATATTTTATTCAACAGTATAAGCACTAACAACAGTGTAACACCTGTCTTTTTATAAGGGTAAAAATTAAATTTAGATAATATTTCAAAACATTAGTATAGAGTACTAAAATGTGATAAAAATATATACATATTATACGTCTATATTATACTTTAATGCAGGGGGGGGGGGGGGGTGTTGCATAAATGAAGTAAAAGCTTTTATCTCTTTTTATATTCTATGTACTCAGCTTGAAAAACTGTATAAAATTTAATAATGAATGTATCCTAACAATTAAAACACAATATAAATTGTGCTTTTATGCATATAAAAGGCATTATCTATAATATACCATGCTGTACTTTCAGTGAGCACGCGTGATAATATATCAAAGCTCATGGTTATTATAACCTGTTGGTTTTTACTGATTTTGCAATATTTCAAGAATCAATAATTGAAAACTGAATAGAATTTGATAGTTTAGGATTATTATGTAGACACAATACTTTACTGTTCATATAACGATAAATCTTTCTATAAATTTTATATATATTGCAAAAACATTTATACAATATATAATCTGCTGTTACAATGTCATGCTATTAATGTTTTATATAGCGATTGATATCCATGATAATAAATAATTATGTAATTTATCTTTCTTATATAATAAATTGCATTTTTTTTCTATGCATTTTTTTTGTATTGTTATGCTACTTTTTACCACCATAAGTTTTTTTTTCTTTGAAACGAGACAATAAAAATGAAAGAATCTGAAATGTTATAATATACATTTATGCGTATAAATGTAGATGCCATACTTTATCACGAGTAATTTCATGTGCGTACAGAGTATATAATATAGAACAACATACATTAAAGTATATTTTTTATGACTGTAATATAACTAAAAAAAAAGAAAAACAAAACAAAACAAAAACGGTAAACTGCATAAACTTTTAACATCCAAGTTTTAAACGTTACTAACGTTTTATAAGAAAAGCTTTCTGATATATGTCATGTATATATAATATATATATATATATATATATATATATATATATATATATATATATATATATATATATATATATATATATATATATATATAATATAATATAATAACATAAACGACGTAAACGTTATGTTATCGCTTAGCTTTTTCAAGAGTAGTAGAAAAGCACCCCAAAAAAAAAGGTGAGTTGATTTTACAATTTTATTTAGTATATATAAAGTATTTTCAATAAACTTTATGTTATGTTAGCAAAAGTTGTTCTAAATCCTATTTACGATATGAAAATAGATTTTTTGAAAATAGGAAGCAAAAAAAAAAAAAAAAAAAAAAAAAAGTAAAACAAATGAAAAACAAATTTTTTTTGAAGCTTTCTTTCTTCCTCTTGATCGAAATCACATTTTTATTTACGCTATCATAAAATGTACTATGGTTAATTAAATTTAAAACTTTACATATATATTATATATATAATATTATATATTATTATTATTAATAACAATAATAAGTAAAAAAAAATTAAAAAAGCTACAAACTTGATAATAGTTTACATTGAAATGAAATTCAAATTATGGCTTTAATTATCAATAATATTGGCGGAAGTAGATAAAAATTATTAAATTAAAACAATTTCAATAAACTTCTCACGTGATATGATAATGTTTTAGTCATAACTTAAAAATAAGAAATTCAAAACATTGTAATAACATTTTTATTCAATGTAATTTTGTCAGCAATATACAATATTTACGGGAGAATTTTATTCTTATTCATTTAACTGAGTTTATGAAAGTTTACGATGCTGCTGCTATATAAAATGTAATATAATAATAGGAAGCTATATATGATGTAGAATATAAAGCGGGTTAACTTTATAGTGATTTTGAGAGGAGAACAGCTTGTGTTTGCCTGATAAAGCCACGCAGTTGGCGAACGTGTACGCCTCAACGAGTCTTCCACGTGAAAACACGTGCATCGAGCTGTATAAATTTAGAATACTGGTGCAAAATAATACTCTTAAGAAAACCTTAAAGAAAACAACTCGATTTAAAAGACATTTCATATTTTTATAAAATAAATGTTTATAACCTCTCCTTTATGAAAATAAAAAATGTACTGTATAGCCTAATATATTCATTGGTTTTACAAGTTTGGTATAAACTGCCAAACAAATTTCTTTCTAACGCTTTAGAACGGTCTGTGTATCATATAATTTTGATGGTTATTTCGTATGCATAAATTTGCCTGACGAGGATGTTACTCGAAACTGTTTAATTACCTAAAGTGCTACTACGAGTTTCTCACTATACTGTATATACCAAACTTTCATTTTAATCATAATATTTTGTTTTAAATATATTTTATGTTTAATTATAAATGTTCGTAGATATACAGATGAACAAAAACTAAGGAAGTATAAATGGATAAATTAATGGAAAGCTTTTAATTATATAATATAACAGTTATGCTCATAATATATACACTCAACAATAAAATAATTGTCCGCCCTACAATGTACCCCGCAACGCATTTGTACTGTTTGCTCATAATGAGTTAAGTGTACAAAACAGAATTCCGCAAATAATAATAATAATAAATAAATAAAAACGTATACCTTTTCTTTTATGAAAGCTGTAATAATTAAATTTCCAATCTCTCAAAAAGTAAGAAAGTTATATACAGATAATACTTGAATGATTAAATTAGAACTCCTGTGACGTCCATATTATCGCTAAAAGAGCTTGAAAGAAAAACATATCAATTTTCCTTTGTTCTCCCTTTCTTCCTAACTTTTTTTAAAGTGGCTTGGCAAGTTGCAACATTGTTATACTGTTACTAACGTTAGCAAGCCGATTATCACAATAATATCAAATTTCTCAATCATTCATTGCAAGAGGTCTATTAAGATTGTGATTTAGCTATATACAATTAAGTTTACAGTTATTTGTTAGTAATGTTATATTTATTTATATCATACTTATACATAATGTACTGATTGGAATTATTTTTTCTGAGAATAAAAGGTGTTTTGGATATTTTTTTGTGGTGTGACGAATATAAACAAACAACAATTTCTGATATTTAAAAAGACTTATTCAGGATCAGCGTTGTATCACCAAAAATAAAGTATATTTTTTTATCACAAATTTTAATACAAGTACGAAGTGTCAGCTTTGGGTATATGGTTAGTGAAAATAAATTGGAATTCATTCGTTCCTTGCTTTATTTTTATATTGAAACTTTAAGAATAAATAACCGTAAAAAATTTATGATTATTTTATAATGATGATACCTTACAAAAATAATATATTTTCTTTTGCTGTGTGCTGTAACGTAAATTACAGTGTTAAGCAGAGGAAAAAATTGAGAGTCTATAAAATTGGAGAAAACTGAAGGAACAAAAAAAGAAGTTGATTTAGAATAGATTATATTATATTGGCAAATGGATGTCGGAACAATAAGGTATTTTTTTCCCTTTCCTTGATATCTTTATGATGCAAAGTAGCAGCGATGGATTTGTCATGGGAGTCTCTTTCGCTCACTTTGGTACATATCTGACTGTGGAGATAAGCATGCGACTCTCTACGGGCGGGGAGATCACTGAGCGTCGGCGCGCGTGAGCTATGCAAGCGCCGGCGCCCGGGATCTCCTGCTTGCTCACAATCCCTGTTTTGTTTGTCAGTCAGTCAGTCTCCGTTAGACCAAGGAGCGAGTGACAAAGGCAGCAGCTCGGTCTGCAGCTGCCTCAACTATTGCGACGTCAACCCGCCATGAAGCGAAAGAAGGTGAACAACATCAACAGCAACAACAAGTACATCAAACTCGTGGAGGAAGCAAGGCCGGGTGGTGGAGTAGCGCGGCGCTGATGGGTGCCGGCGCGATCACTGCAGCCTCAACATTCCTCGTAGTGATAGTATTTGTGATGCCAGCTGAGAGACATGCTGCCGAGACCTCATACACTCAGCACACAACTCGAGCTCCAGGTCTGGCCGTGTTTTTAGGTGATTCCGAGGACTGTGAGGACTTGAGCGCAGCTCAGAGGGCCCTCCTTGAGGTGCGCTCTCATAGACTGCACGACAACTCGAGTGATGCCTTGCGTCTAAATCTCCTATTGCCCGCAGACAATGGTAAGCTTGTTATCTCACTCCCAAATGCACCTGAGAAAAAGCTGGCGATAAATTATAGACCCTCTAAATACAATTTTATACGTAAACCAATTTGATCAGCACCTCATCAATCATCTTACAAATCTGCTGTCATTTTATGTAAGATCGGTGTCGAATACATCGTAACTGATGAAATATTATATAATGTAAAGCTTTTTTTAGGAGTCATAAACAGCATTATGTTGAAAAATGTTAAGAACTGACTAACACTTTATTGACAGTGTCAAATATAAACTTCTCTTTTTTCTTTTTTTTTTTTTTCTTTTTTCTTTTTTAGATAAACTGACTGTAATATATATACAAAACCTTTTTAATTACATCACCAGCACGTTAAAGGTATTATACAGTCAAGTTATTGGCTGTATCAATTAACAAAATTTAACACAAATGTGTTTAAAAATAAAAATAGATCAAGTATTAAAGGCTAAAATTGTCACTTAACTTTGTAAAAGTAATTAAGGATATTGATAACATTGTGAATATGACGTCATACAATATTTTCTATCTACTCTATACTTTAGTTTTAATTACTTTTAATGATGAGTCATAATACAACCATAATCACTTGCAAGAGAGAGTTCACAATATTTGAAGCAAAATGCTTATATGAATAAACGTGCGAGAGCTTTTAACTTTTGTATCTCACACTCGTTAGAATATTACTTGCCTCTCTAGCATAATATAACGTAAAGCAATTTTAGTATTTACTTTGTGAATTAAGGTAAACAGAATCTTTAATGAAGTTATTTGCTTTCTCCTCTTTCGTTACAAACATTAAAATTTCTAATTATAATACTATATTATATAAACAGTGTTTTCTTATTTAAACTTTATTTTTTATTTGTATAAAACTTAAAAACTTTTTAATATTTTGAATTAAATAAACAAAACAAATTACACAATTTTCATGTTAAAAATTTAACCAAAAGAGACACATTTTTATTTTATAAAGAGAATTTTATTATTATATTTTTTTAATCAAATGATTTCAAATAAATAATATAATTTAGGTTCATATTATGTTATAATATCATTAAATTTTAATTAGTTTTAAATAAATAATGAGCTTATAAATAATAAAATATTTCTCTGCAATCTAATTGTGGTGTAACGAGTTTATTATTAATGTGCTTAAAATTTTGTAGCAGTATATAGTAGTAAATAAAATATTAAATTACAAACTATCAAACTGCAGATATCTTCCAAAGTTGTATTCATTACGGAGTAACATTTTTCAGTACGAAATGCAATAAATTTATTGCAATTTATCGGTTTAAAAAATTATTTAAAAAATTATATAGCTGAAAATACGAACTGGTATGTTAGTATGTTTAATATTTGTCATTTAAATTTCTCCGGAATCGGTAGAGTAGTTTCATCAAAAATCGCAAAAAAAGGCGTGTTTTTTCGTAACGTTAAATTAGGGGACTCTTAGCTTTCTCCGCGTTTCCCCGCGCGCTAGACCAATAAGCTCCATTGCATGCAATCTCCATTTTAGACCTTTATTATTATTATTATTTATTTTTTGGTAATTTAATTTATTGCTCCATCAGAACAGGATATCTATTGATATCGTGAACTCAACTCCTTCAATTTTCAATAATAATAATAACAAAAAAATGCGTTACAAAAATTGAAAAACCTCCACAAAAATGTAAGGCAAATTTTTAATCAAATAAGTTGTATAATAATAAACAAAGACAAATGTCGAAAACTGCTTTTCTTTATCATGACTAATATTGAATTTAAAAATATATAATTAATGTTACTAAAACTAATTAAAACTATGATAAGTAGACTAAATAGTTATTATGATAGTTATCCTACAATATATTCATATAACCTCTATAACATAAGTATAGAGTTAAAATGTGATTTTGTTACGCTTTGAAGTAAAAAATTAAAAATCTGAAATTTATAGATTCTATTTTTTTGGTTTATTATTTTTATAAAAAGTATATCTACGTTTTAATATAATGTATAATAAAGTACACTTTACATTAACATGAGCAAGATTTGTATATTGTATCATGTATTTTTAATTATAAAAATTATTTCATGATTTTTTATTAATATTTTAGAAAGCATTTGCAAACTTTACTTAAATTGTCGCATAAAATATATTTCTGGTTTTTGTTATAATGTTTAGAAATTTTGGGGTTTAAAGTGCTAGAACGATATAGTTTCATATCGTTTTTTTTTTAATGTATATAAACAGCTTAAAAAATAAGAAATTTTATTGACCCAGGCAGTTCATATAGCTTCAATGCCGAATTTACTAAAGTTTCG